>JAJHUQ010000053.1:3735000-3750000 GCA_035773235.1 Eospalax fontanierii | reverse complement strand
TAGAGTTAGGGTTTGGGTTAGGGTTAGGGTTAGTGTTAGGGTTTGGGTTAGGGTTAGGTTTAGGGATAGGGTTAGGGTTAGGGTTAGGGTTACGTTTGTGTTAGGGTTAAGGTTACGGTTAGGGTTAGGGTGTGCGTTTGGGTTAGGGTTAGGTTTAGGGTTTGGGTTAGGTTTAGGGATAGTGTTATAGTTTGGATTCTGGTTATGGTTAGGGTTAGGGTTAGGCTTAGGGTTAGGGTTAGGGTTTGGGTTATTGTTAGGTTAAGGTTTAGGGTCACGGTTTGGGTTTGGGTTAGGGTTAGGGTTAGTGTTAAGTTCAGTGTTAGGTTTTGTTTTTGGTTTAGGGTTAGGTATAGGGTTAGGGTGTGGGTTTGGATTAGAGTTAGGGTTAGGGTTAGTGTTAGGGTTAGGGTTTGGGTTAGGTTTATGTTCAGGTTTAGTGTTCGTTTTTAGGGTTAGGTTTAGGGTTACGGTTAGGGTTAGTGTTAGGGTCAGGTTTAGGGTTAAGATTTGGGTTAGGGTTCTTTTTAGTGATAGGGTTAGGTTTATGGGTTCGGTTAGGGTTAGGGTTAGGGTTAGGGTTAGGATTAGGCTTAGGGTTAGTGTTTGGGTTTGGGATAGGTTTACGGTTTGGGTTAGGGTTAGGTTTAGGGGTAGGGTTTGGGTTACGGTTAGGTTTAGGGTTAATGTTTCGGTTACGGTTAATGTTAGGGTTAGTGTTTTTGTTAGGGTTAGGGTTACGGTTAGGGTTACGGTTAGGGTATGGGATAGGTTTAGGTTTAGGGTTAGGATTTGGGTTTGGGTTAGGGTTAGGGTTAGGGTTAGGGTTAGGTTTTGTGTTAGGGTTAGGTTTAGGGATAGGGTTTGGGTTAGGGTTAAGTTTAGGGTTAGGGTTTGGTTTGCGGTTAGGTTTACGGTTAGGGTTTGAGTTATTGTTAGGATTAGTTTTAGGGTTAGGTTTAGGGTTAGAGTTAGGGTTTGGGTTAGTGTTAGGTTTAGGGATACCGTTTGTGTTAATGTTAGGGTTAAGGTTTGTGTTAGGATTAGGTTTAGGGTTAGGGTTTGGGTTAGGGTTAGGTTTAGGGTTAATTTTTGGTTTAGGGTTAGGATTAGGTATAGGGTTTGGATTTGGTTTAGTGTTAGGGTTAGGGTTAGGGTTAAGGTTAGGGTTACGGTTAGAGTTTGGGTTAGGTTTAGGGCTGGGCTGGGTTTGCGTTTGTGTTAGGGTTAGTTTTAGGGTTTGTGTTAGGATTAGGGTTTGGGCTAGGGTTAGGGTTAGGGTGTGCATTTGGGTTAGGGTTAGGTTTAGGGTTAGGGTTAGGTTTAGGGATAGTGTTATGGTTTGGATTCTGGTTATGGTTAGGGTTTGGGTTAGGGTTAAGGTTAGGGTTAGGGTTTTGGTTTGGGTTAGGATTAGGGTTAGGGTTAGTGTTTGGGTTTGGGTTAGTGTTAGGGTCAGGTTTAGGGTTAAGGTTTGGGTTACGGTTGTGTTTAGGTATAGGGTTATGTTTATGAGTTCAGTTAGGGTTAGGGTTAGGGTTAGGGTTAGAGTTTGGGTTAGGGTTAGGTTTACGGTTAATGTTTGTTTTAGGGTTAGGGTTAGGGTTACGGTTACGGTTAGTGTTTGGGTTACGGTTAGGGTTAGGGTTTGGGTTAGGGTTAGGGTTAGGGTTAGGTTAGTAGAGGTAGGCTTTGTAGTAGAGGTCCTGTATGTGGAGGGCCTGCGCAGGGCCAGCAGGCCACACCACCTTCTCCCCTCCTCCTCCCATCTTCTCCTGGCTGCTTCTTTTTGTCAAACACTAGAACTTTAATCGAAAGTCAACTAAATCTCTCCAAACTGGTCACCCAAACACTAGAGCCTACCACCAAGAAACCTCTGTGTTTCAGCAACTCATCTGAGAGGGCTTTGTCAGCTAGCAATACCCTAAACACTGCTTTGCCAGGTCACTGCCTCTTGGAGTTCCAGAATCTTAGTCCAAGATTCTGTGACCTCAGCACTCCTGCCCACATCAGACACCAATGACAGGAGACTGACCAATAGCAGTCAGCACTCAGTTGCAAAGCTCTGCCTGTCTATCCTAGCTTCAGAGCAGGTGCTCCTCCCCTGGTCAAGTCATGCCAAGGTTGCTTCCAAGTCCTGCAGCTCTTGCCAGGATTGTACGTGGTTACCTAAATAACCAAACTCATTCTTTCTAGAAATTACCATATTATTGATATTGCATTCTTAAGTACTATAAGCTACATTTGAATCAGAAAACTACTTTTGACATCATTTTCTATGAGGGAAAATATTTTCATTTTCATTGCTGCTGAATCCAATCTTTGCTCTTAAAAAAGTACAACTCAACTCTTGGGGGTGAGGCAGGAGGATTATCAGTTCAAGTCTACCCTCGGATTAGGGTATGGGTTATGGTTATGGTTAGGGTTAGGATTAGGGTTAGAATTAGGGTTAGGGTTAGGTTTAGGGTTAGGGTTATGGTTAGTGTTTGGGTTAGGGTTGGTTTAGGGTTAGGGATATGATTAGGATTAGGGTTATGGTTTGGGTTAGGGATAGGGTTAGGATTAGGGTTAGGGTTAATGTTAGGGTTAGGGTTCGGGTGTGAGTTAGGGTTAGGGTTAGGTTTAGGGTTTCAGTTTGGGTTATGGTGAGTGTTAGTGTTAGGGTTAGGGTTAGGGTTAGTGTTAGGATTAGGGTTTGGGTTAGGGTTAGTGTTAGTGTTAGGGTTAGGGTTTAGGTTAGGTTTAGGTTAAGCTTTTGTGATAAGGTTAGGATTTGGATTAAGGTTAGGGTTAGGATTAGGGTTAGGTTTAGGGTTAGGGTTAGGGTTAGCGTTTCGGTTAGGGTTAAGTTTAGTTTATGGTTAGAGTTAGGGTTTGGGTTAGGGTTAGGGTTAGTGTTAGGGTTTGGGTTAGGGTTAGGGTTAGGGTTAGGGTTAGGGTTAGGGTTAGGGTTAGGGTTACGTTTGTGTTAGGGTTAAGGTTACGGTTAGGGTTAGGGTGTGCGTTTGGGTTAGGGTTAGGTTTAGGGTTTGGGTTAGGTTTAGGAATAGTGTTATAGTTTGGATTCTGGTTATGGTTAGGGTTAGGGTTAGGCTTAGGGTTAGGGTTAGGGTTTGGGTTATTGTTAGGCTTAGGTTTAGGGTCACGGTTTGGGTTTGGGTTAGGGTTAGGGTTAGTGTTAAGTTCAGTGGTAGGTTTTGTTCTTGGTTTAGGGTTAGGTATAGGGTTAGGGTGTGGGTTTGGATTAGAGTTAGGGTTAGGGTTAGTGTTAGGGTTAGGGTTTGGGTTAGGTTTATGTTCAGGTTTAGTGTTCGGGTTTAGGGTTAGGGTTAGGGTTACACTTAGGGTTAGTGTTAGGGTCAGGTTTAGGGTTAAGATTTGGGTTAGGGTTCTTTTTAGTGATAGGGTTAGGTTTATGGGTTCGGTTAGGGTTAGGGTTAGGGTTAGGGTTAGGATTAGGCTTAGGGTTAGTGTTTGGGTTTGGGATAGGTTTACGGTTTGGGTTAGGGTTAGGTTTAGGGGTAGGGTTTGGGTTAGGGTTAGGTTTAGGGTTAATGTTTCGGTTACGGTTAATGTTAGAGTTAGTGTTTTTGTTAGGGTTAGGGGTACGGTTAGGGTTACGGTTAGGGGATGGGATAGGTTTAGGTTTAGGGTTAGGATTTGGGTTTGGGTTAGGGTGAGGGGTAGGGTTAGGGTTAGGTTTTGTGTTAGGGTTAGGTTTAGGGATAGGGTTTGGGTTAGGGTTAAGTTTAGGGTTAGGGTTTGGTTTGCGGTTAGGTTTACGGTTAGGGTTTGAGTTATTGTTAGGATTAGGTTTAGGGTTAGGTTTAGGGTTAGGGTTAGGGTTTGGGTTAGTGTTAGGTTTAGGGATACCGTTTGTGTTAATGTTAGGGTTAAGGTTTGTGTTAGGATTAGGTTTAGGGTTAGGGTTTGGGTTAGGGTTAGGTTTAGGGTTAATTTTTGGTTTAGGGTTAGGATTAGGTATAGGGTTTGGATTTGGTTTAGTGTTAGGGTTAGGGTTAGGGTTAAGGTTAGGGTTACGGTTAGAGTTTGGGTTAGGTTTAGGGCTGGGCTGGGTTTGCGTTTGTGTTAGGGTTAGTTTTAGGGTTTGTGTTAGGATTAGGGTTTGGGCTAGGGTTAGGGTTAGGGTGTGCATTTGGGTTAGGGTTAGGTTTAGGGTTAGGGTTAGGTTTAGGGATAGTGTTATGGTTTGGATTCTGGTTATGGTTAGGGTTTGGGTTAGGGTTAAGGTTAGGGTTAGGGTTTTGGTTTGGGTTAGGATTAGGGTTAGGGTTAGTGTTTGGGTTTGGGTTAGTGTTAGGGTCAGGTTTAGGGTTAAGGTTTGGGTTACGGTTGTGTTTAGGTATAGGGTTATGTTTATGAGTTCAGTTAGGGTTAGGGTTAGGGTTAGGGTTAGAGTTTGGGTTAGGGTTAGGTTTACGGTTAATGTTTGTTTTAGGGTTAGGGTTAGGGTTACGGTTACGGTTAGTGTTTGGGTTACGGTTAGGGTTAGGGTTTGGGTTAGGGTTAGGGTTAGGGTTAGGTTAGTAGAGGTAGGCTTTGTAGTAGAGGTCCTGTATGTGGAGGGCCTGCGCAGGGCCAGCAGGCCACACCACCTTCTCCCCTCCTCCTCCCATCTTCTCCTGGCTGCTTCTTTTTGTCAAACACTAGAACTTTAATCGAAAGTCAACTAAATCTCTCCAAACTGGTCACCCAAACACTAGAGCCTACCACCAAGAAACCTCTGTGTTTCAGCAACTCATCTGAGAGGGCTTTGTCAGCTAGCAATACCCTAAACACTGCTTTGCCAGGTCACTGCCTCTTGGAGTTCCAGAATCTTAGTCCAAGATTCTGTGACCTCAGCACTCCTGCCCACATCAGACACCAATGACAGGAGACTGACCAATAGCAGTCAGCACTCAGTTGCAAAGCTCTGCCTGTCTATCCTAGCTTCAGAGCAGGTGCTCCTCCCCTGGTCAAGTCATGCCAAGGTTGCTTCCAAGTCCTGCAGCTCTTGCCAGGATTGTACGTGGTTACCTAAATAACCAAACTCATTCTTTCTAGAAATTACCATATTATTGATATTGCATTCTTAAGTACTATAAGCTACATTTGAATCAGAAAACTACTTTTGACATCATTTTCTATGAGGGAAAATATTTTCATTTTCATTGCTGCTGAATCCAATCTTTGCTCTTAAAAAAGTACAACTCAACTCTTGGGGGTGAGGCAGGAGGATTATCAGTTCAAGTCTACCCTCGGATTAGGGTATGGGTTATGGTTATGGTTAGGGTTAGGATTAGGGTTAGAATTAGGGTTAGGGTTAGGTTTAGGGTTAGGGTTATGGTTAGTGTTTGGGTTAGGGTTGGTTTAGGGTTAGGGATATGATTAGGATTAGGGTTATGGTTTGGGTTAGGGATAGGGTTAGGATTAGGGTTAGGGTTAATGTTAGGGTTAGGGTTCGGGTGTGAGTTAGGGTTAGGGTTAGGTTTAGGGTTTCAGTTTGGGTTATGGTGAGTGTTAGTGTTAGGGTTAGGGTTAGGGTTAGTGTTAGGATTAGGGTTTGGGTTAGGGTTAGTGTTAGTGTTAGGGTTAGGGTTTAGGTTAGGTTTAGGTTAAGCTTTTGTGATAAGGTTAGGATTTGGATTAAGGTTAGGGTTAGGATTAGGGTTAGGTTTAGGGTTAGGGTTAGGGTTAGCGTTTCGGTTAGGGTTAAGTTTAGTTTATGGTTAGAGTTAGGGTTTGGGTTAGGGTTAGGGTTAGTGTTAGGGTTTGGGTTAGGGTTAGGGTTAGGGTTAGGGTTAGGGTTAGGGTTAGGGTTAGGGTTACGTTTGTGTTAGGGTTAAGGTTACGGTTAGGGTTAGGGTGTGCGTTTGGGTTAGGGTTAGGTTTAGGGTTTGGGTTAGGTTTAGGAATAGTGTTATAGTTTGGATTCTGGTTATGGTTAGGGTTAGGGTTAGGCTTAGGGTTAGGGTTAGGGTTTGGGTTATTGTTAGGCTTAGGTTTAGGGTCACGGTTTGGGTTTGGGTTAGGGTTAGGGTTAGTGTTAAGTTCAGTGGTAGGTTTTGTTCTTGGTTTAGGGTTAGGTATAGGGTTAGGGTGTGGGTTTGGATTAGAGTTAGGGTTAGGGTTAGTGTTAGGGTTAGGGTTTGGGTTAGGTTTATGTTCAGGTTTAGTGTTCGGGTTTAGGGTTAGGGTTAGGGTTACACTTAGGGTTAGTGTTAGGGTCAGGTTTAGGGTTAAGTTTTGGGTTAGGGTTGTTTTTAGTGATAGGGTTAGGTTTATGGGTTCGGTTAGGGTTAGGGTTAGGGTTAGGGTTAGGATTAGGCTTTGGGTTAGTGTTTGGGTTTGGGATAGGTTTACGGTTTGGGTTAGGGTTAGGTTTAGGGGTAGGGTTTGGGTTAGGGTTAGGTTTAGGGTTAATGTTTGGGTTACGGTTAGGGTTAGGGTTAGTGTTTTTGTTTGGGTTAGGGTTACGGTTAGGGTTACGGTTAGGGTATGGGATAGGTTTAGGTTTAGGGTTAGGATTTGGGTTTGGGTTAGGGTTAGGGTTAGGGTTAGGGTTAGGTTTTGTGTTAGGGTTAGGTTTAGGGATAGGGTTTGGTTTAGGGTTAAGTTTAGGGTTAGGGTTTGGTTTGCGGTTAGGTTTACTGTTAGGGTTTGAGTTATTGTTAGGCTTAGGTTTAGGGTTAGGTTTAGGGTTAGGGTTAGGGTTTGGATTAGTGTTAGGTTTAGGGTTATGGTTTGTGTTAGGTTTAGGGTTAAGGTTTGTGTTAGGATTAGGTTTAGGGTTAGGGTTTGGGTTAGGGTTAGGTTTAGGGGTAATTTTTGGTTTAGGGTTAGAATTAGGTATAGGGTTTGGGTTTGGTTTAGTGTTAGGGTTAGGGTTAGGGTTAAGTTTAGGGTTACGGTTAGAGTTTGGGTTAGGTTTAGGGCTGGGCTGGGTTTGCGTTTGTGTTAGGGTTAGTTTTAGGGTTTGTGTTAGGGTTAGGGTTTGGGCTAGGTTTAGGGTTAGGGTGTGCATTTGGGTTAGGGTTAGGTTTAGGGTTAGGGTTATGTTTAGGGATAGTGTTATGGTTTGGATTCTGGTTATGGTTAGGGTTTGGGTTAGGGTTAAGGTTAGGTTTAGGGTTTTGATTTGTGTTAGGATTAGGGTTAGGGTTAGTGTTTGGGTTTGGGTTAGTGTTAGGGTCAGGTTTAGGGTTAAGGTTTGGGTTACGGTTGTGTTTAGGTATAGGGTTATGTTTATGAGTTCAGTTAGTGTTAGTGTTAGGGTTAGGGTTAGGATTAGGATTAGGCTTAGGGTTAGGGTTTGGGTTTGGGATAGGGTTAGGTTTTGGGTTAGGGTTAGGTTTAGGGTTAGGCTTTGGGTTAAGGTTAGGGTTAGGGTTAGCTTTTGGGTTTGGGTTAGGGTTAGGGTTAATGTTTGGGTTAGGGTTAGGGTTAGTTTTAGGGTTAGGGTTAGGGTTAGGGTTAGGGTTACTGTTAGGGTATGGGTTAGGGTTAGGGTTAGGATTTGGGTTTGGGTTAGGGTTAGGGTTAGGGTTTGGGTTAGGGTTAGGTTTAGGTTTTGTGTTAGGTTTAGGTTTTGGGTTACGGTTAGGGTTAGGGTTAGGTTTTGGGTTATTGATAGACTTAGGTTTAGGATTAGGGTTAGGGTTAGGGTTAGGTTTTGGGTAAGTGATAGGTTTAGGGTTAGGGTTAGGGTTAGGGTTAGGTTTACGGTTAGAGTTTGGTTTATGGTTAGGGTTAGGCTTTGGGTTTGGCTTATGTTTAGGGTTTGTGTTAGGGTTAGGTTTAGGGTTAGGGTTTGGGCTAGTGTTAGAGTTAGGGTTAGGGTTTGGGTTAGGGTTAGGTTTAGGGTTAATGTTTGGGTTAGCTTTAGGTTTATGGTTTGGGTTAGGGTTAGGGTTTTGGTTAGGGTTAGGGTTTGGTTTAAGTTTAGGTTTAGGGTTAGAGTTAGGTTTAGGGTTAATGTTTGGGTTAGGGTTAGGGTTAGGGTTAGGGTTAGGGTTAGGGTTTGGTTTGGGTTAGGGTTAGAGTTAGGGTTTGGGGTAGGGTTAGGGTTACGTTTAGGGTTAATGTTTGGCTTATGGTTAGGTTTAGTCTTAGGGTTAGGGTTAGGGTTAGGTTTAGGTTTAATATTTGGGTTAGGATTAGGGTTAGGTATAGGGTTATTGTTAGGTTAGGTTTAGGGTTAGGGTTAGGGTTAGAGTTAGGGTTATCGTTAGGGTTAGTAGAGGTAGGCATTTTGGGTTAGTAGTAGAGGTCCTCTATGTGGAGGTTCAGGGCATTGTCAGGAGGCCACACCACCTTCTCCCCTCCTCCTCCCATCTTCTCCTGGCTGCTTCTTTTTGTCAAACACTAGATCTTTGACCTAAAGTCAACTAAATCTCTCCAAACTCGTAACCCAAACACTAGAGCGTACCACCAAGAAACCTCTGTGTTTCAGCAACTGACCTGAGAGGGCTTTGTCACCTAGCAACACCCTAAACAATGTTTGCCTGGTCACTGCCTCTTGGAGTTCCAGAATCTTAGTCCAAGATTCTGTGAACTCAGCACTCCTGCCCACATCAGACACCAATGAAAGGAGACTAACCAATAGCACTCAGCACTCACTTGCAGAGCTCTGCCTGTCTATCATAGCTTCAGAGCAGGTGCTCCTCCTCTGGTCAAATCATGCCAAGGTTGCTTCCCAGTCCTGCAGCTCTTGCCAGGATTGCACGTGGTTACCTAAATAACCAACCTCATTCTTTCTAGAAATTTCCATAATATTGATATTGGATTCTTAAGTACTATAAGCTACATTTGAATTAGAAAACTACTTTGGACATCGTTTTCTATGAGGGAAAATATTTTCCTTTTTCATTGTTGCTGAATCCAATCTTTGCTCTTAAAAAAGTACAACTCAACTCTTAGGGGTGAGGCAGGAGTATTATCAGTTCAAGGCTAACCTGGTATTAGGGTATGGGATATGGTTATGGTTAGGTTTAGGGTTAGAGTTAGAATTAGGGTTAGGGTTATGTTTAGATTTAGGGTTAGGGTTAGTGTTTGGGTTAGGGTTAGGTTTAGGGTTACGGTTACGATTAGGATTAGGGTTATGGTTTGGGTAAGGGTTAGGGTTACGTTTAGGGTTAGGGTTAGGGTTTGGATTAGAGTTAGGGTTAGGGTTAGGGTTAGGTTTAGGGTTTCCATTTGGGTTAGGGTGAGTATTAGGGTTAGGGTTAGGGGTAGTGTTAGGATTAGGGTTTGGGTTTGGGTTAGGGTTAGTGTTAGGGTTAGGGTTAGGGTTTAGGTTAGGTTTAGGGTAAGGGTTTGCGATAAGATTAGGATTTGGGTTAGGGTTAGGGCTAGGATTAGGGTTAGGGTTAGGGTTAGGGTTAGCGTTTGGGTTCGGGTTAGGGTTAGGGTTAGGGTTAGGGTTAGGTATAGGGTTTGGGTTAGGGTTAGGGTTAGGGTGTGCGTTTGAGTTAGGGTTAGGTTTAGGGTTAGGGTTAGGTTTAGGGATAGAGTTCTGGTTTGGGTTCTGGTTATGGTTAAGGTTTGGGTTAGGGTTAGGGTTAGGGGTTGGGTTTGGGTTAAGGTTAGGGTTAGGGTTAGGGTTTGAGTTTGGGTTTGGGTTAGGGTTAGGGTTAGGGTTAGGGTTTGGGTTTGGGTTAGGATTAGGGTTAGGGTTAGGGTTAGGGTTTGGGTTACGGTTAGGGTTACGCTTAAGGTTTGGGTTTGGGTTAGGGTTAAGTTTAGGGCTAGGGTTTGGATTAGGGTTAGGTTTAGGGTTAATGTTTGGATTAGCTTTAGGGTTAGGGTTAGGGTTATGGTTATGGTTAGGGTTTGTGTTAGGGTTAGGTTTAGGGGTAATGTTTGGGTTAGGGTTAGGGTTAGGTATAGGGTTAGGGTTTGGTTTAGTGCTAGGTTTAGTGTTAGGGTTATGGTTCTGTTAGGGTTATGGTTATAGTTTGGGTTAGGTTTAGGGCTGGGTTATGGTTTGGGTTTGTGTTAGGGTTAGGGTTAGGTTTTGTTTTAGGGTTAGGTTTAGGGTTTAGATTAGTTTTAGGGTGAGGGTTTGCGATAACGTTAGGATTTGGGTTAGGGTTAGGGTTAGGATTAGGGTTAGGGTTAGGGTTAGGTTTAGCGTTTGGATTAGGATTAGTGTTAGGGTAAGGTATAGGGTTTGGGATAGGGTTAGGGTGTGAGTTTGGGTTAGGGTTAGGGTTAGGTTTAGGGTTAGGTTTAGGGATAGAGTTATGTTTTGGGTTCTGGTTATGGTTAGGGATTGGTTTAGGGTTAGGATTAGGGGTGGGGTTTGGTTTAAGGTTAGGGTTAGGGTTAGGGTTTGGGTTTGGGTTTGGGTTAGGGTTAGGGTTAGGGTTTGGGTTTGGGTTAGGATTAGGTTTAGTGTTAAGGTTTGGGTTTGGGTTACGGTGAGGGTTAGGTTAGGGTTTGGGTTTGGGTTAGGGTTAGGTTTAGGGTTAGGATTTGGGTTAGGGTTAGGTTTCGGGTTAATGTTTGGATTAGCTTTAGGGTTAGGGTTTGGATTAGGGTTAGGGTTTGTGTTAGGGTTACGTTTAGGTTTAGGGTTTGGACTAGGGTTAGGTTTAGTGTTAGGGTTTGTGTTAGGGTTAGGTTTAGGGTTAAGGTTTGGGTTATGGTTATGTTTAGGCTTAGCGTTAGGGTTAGGGTTAGGTTTAGGTTTAATGTTTGGGTTAGTGTTAGGTTTAGGTATAGGGTTAGTGTTAGGTTAGGTTTAGGGTTAAGGTTAGGGTTAGGGTTAGGGTTAGTAGAGGGAGGCTTAGTAGTAGAGGTCCTGTTGGTGGAGGGCCTGGGCAGGGCCAGCAGGCCACACCACCTTCTCCCCTCCTCCTCCCATCTTCTCCTGGGTGCTTCTTTTTGTCAAACACTAGAACTTATACCTAAAGTCAACTAAATCTCTCCAAACTGGTCACCCAACACTAGAGCATACCACCAAGAAACATCTGTTTTTCAGCAACTCATCTTAGAGGGCTTTGTCACCTAGAAACACCCTAAACAATGCTTTGCCAAGTCACTGCCTCTTCCAGTTCCAGAATCTTAGTCCAAGATTCTGTGACCTCAGCACTCCTGCTCACATCAGACACCAATGAGAGGAGACTGACCAATAGCCCTCAGCACTCACGACCAAAGCTCTGCCTGTCTATCATAGCTTCAGAGTAGGTGCTCCTCCCCTGGTCAAGTCATGCCAAGGTTGCTTCCCAGTTCTGCAGCTCTTGCCAGGATTGCACGTGGTTACCTAAATCACCAACCTCATTCTTTCTAGAAATTACCATATTATTGACATTGGATTCTTAAGTACTATAAGCTACATTTGAATCAGAAAACTACTTTGGGCATCGTTTTCTATGAGGGAAAATATTTTCCTTTTTCATTGATGCTGAATTTAATCTTTGCTCTTAAAAAAGTACAACTCAACTCTTGGGGGTGAGGCAGGAGGATTATCAGTTCAAGGATACCCTGGGATTAGGGTATGGGTTATGGTTATGGTTATGGTTAGGGTTAGGGTTAGAATTAGGGTTAGGGTTAGGTTTAGATTTAGGGTTAGGGTTAGGGTTAGGGTTTGTGTTAGGGTTAGGGTTAAGGTTTGTGTTAGGATTAGGTTTAGCGTTAGGGTTTGGGTTAGGGATAGGTTTAGGTTTAATGTTTATGTTAGGGTTAGGGTTATGTATAGGGTTTGGGTTTGGTTTAGTGTTAGGGTTAGGGTTAGGGTTAGGGTTAGCGTTAGGGTTAGTAGAGGTAGGCATTTAGGGTTAGTAGTTGAGGTCCTCTATGTGGAGGTTCAGGGCATTGTCAGCAGGCCACACCACCTTCTCCCCTCCTCCTCCCATCTTCTCCTGGCTGCTTCTTTTTGTCAAACACTAGAACTTTGACCTAAACTCAACTCAATCTCTCCAAACTGGTCACCCAAACACTAGAGCCAACCACCAAGAAACCTCTGTGTTTCAGCAACTCATCTGAGAGGGTTTTGTCAGCTAGCAATACCCTAAACAATGCTTTGCCAGGTCACTGCCTCTTGGAGTTCCAGAATCTTAGTCCAAGATTCTGTGACCTCAGCACTCCTGCCCACATCAGACACCAATGACAGGAGACTGACCAATAGCACTTAGCACTCACTTGCAGAGCTCTGCCTGTCTATCATAGCTTCAGAGCAGGTGCTCCTCCCATGGTCAAATCATGCCAAGGTTGCTTCCCAGTCCTGCAGCTCTTGCCAGGATTGCACGTGGTTACCTAAATAACCAACCTCATTCTTTCTAGAAATTACCATAATATTGATATTGGATTCTTAAGTACTATAAGCTACATTTGAATTAGAAAACTACTTTGCACATCGTTTTCTATGAGGGAAAATATTTTCCTTTTTCATTGTTGGTGAATCCAATCTTTACTCTTAAAAAAGTACAACTCAACTCTTGGGGGTGAGGCAGGAGTATTATCAGTTCAAGGCTAACCTGGTATTAGGGTATGGGTTATGGTTATGGTTATGGTTAGGGTTAGGGTTAGAATTAGGGTTAGGATTAGGTTTAGGGTTAGGGTTAGGGTTTGGGTTATTCTTAGGTTTAGGTTTAGGGTTACGGTTTGGGTTTGGGTTAGGGTTAGGGTTAGTTTTAAGTTCAGTGTTAGGGTTTGGGTTTGGTTTAGGGTTAGGTATAGGGTTAGGGTGTCGGTTTGGATTAGAGTTAGGGTTAGGTTAGGGTTAGGGTTTGGGTTAGGGTTAGGTTGAGGTTTAGGGCTAGGGTTAGGTTTTGGATTATGGTTAGGGTTAGGGTTAGGGTTAGGGTTAGGGTTAGGGTTAGGTTAGTAGAGGTAGGCTTTGTAGTAGAGGTCCTGTATGTGGAGGGCCTGGGCAGGGCCAGCAGGCCACACCACCTTCTCCCCTCCTCCTCCCATCTTCTCCTGGCTGCTTCTTTTTGTCAAACACTAGAACTTTGACCTAAACTCAACTCAATCTCTCCAAACTGGTCACCCAAACACAAGAGCATACCACCAAGAAACCTCTGTGTTTCAGCAACTCATCTGAGAGAGCTTTGTCAGCTAGTAATACCCTAAACAATGCTTTGCCAGGTCACTGCCTCTTGGAGTTCCAGAATCTTAGTCCAAGATTCTGTGACCTCAGCACTCCTGCCCACATCAGACACCAATGACAGGAGACTGACCAATAGCAGTCAGCACTCAGTTGCAAAGCTCTGCCTGTCTATCATAGCTTCAGAGCAGGTGCTCCTCACCTGGTCAAGTCATGCCAAGGTTTCTTCCAAGTCCTGCAGCTCTTGCCAGGATTGCACGTGTTTACCTAAATAACCAACCTCATTCTTTCTAGAAATTACCATATTATTGATACTGGATTCTTAAGTACTATAAGCTACATTTGAATCAGAAAACTACTTTCGACATCATTTTCTATGAGGGAAAATATTTTCATTTTCATTGCTGCTGAATCCTATCTTTGCTCTAAAAAAAGTACAACTCAACTCTTGGGGGTGAGGCAGGCGGATTATCAGTTCAAGGCTACCATCGGATTAGGGTATGGGTTATGGTTATGGTTATGGTTAGGGTTAGGGTTAGAATTAGGGTTACGGTTAGGTTTAGGGTTAGGGTTATGGTTAGTATTTGGGTTAGGGTTAGGTTTAGCGTTAGGGATATGATTAGGATTAGGGTTATGGTTTGGGTTAGGGTTACGGTTAGGATTAGGGTTAGGGTTAATGTTAGGGTTAGGGTTAGGGTTATGTATAGGGTTTGGGTTTGGTTTAGTGTTAGGGTTAGGCTTAGGGTTAGGGTTAGGGTTAGCGTTAGGGTTAGTAGAGGTAGGCATTTAGGGTTAGTAGTAGAGGTCCTCTATGTGGAGGTTCAGGGCATTGTCAGCAGGCCACACCACCTTCTCCCCTCCTCCTCCCATCTTCTCCTGGCTGCTTCTTTTTGTCAAACACTAGAACTTTGACCTAAACTCAACTCAATCTCTCCAAACTGGTCACCCAAACACTAGAGCCAACCACCAAGAAACCTCTGTGTTTCAGCAACTCATCTGAGAGGGCTTTGTCAGCTAGCAATACCCTAAACAATGCTTTGCCAGGTCACTGCCTCTTGGAGTTCCAGAATCTTAGTCCAAGATTCTGTGACCTCAGCACTCCTGCCCACATCAGACACCAATGACAGGAGACTGACCAATAGCACTCAGCACTCACTTGCAGAGCTCTGCCTGTCTATCATAGCTTCAGAGCAGGTGCTCCTCCCATGGTCAAATCATGCCAAGGTTGCTTCCCAGTCCTCCAGCTCTTGCCAGGATTGCACGTGGTTACCTAAATAACCAACCTCATTCTTTCTAGAAATTACCATAATATTGATATTGGATTCTTAAGTACTATAAGCTACATTTGAATTAGAAAACTACTTTGCACATCGTTTTCTATGAGGGAAAATATTTTCCTTTTTCATTGTTGGTGAATCCAATCTTTACTCTTAAAAAAGTACAACTCAACTCTTGGGGGTGAGGCAGGAGTATTATCAGTTCAAGGCTAACCTGGTATTAGGGTATGGGTTATGGTTATGGTTATGGTTAGGGTTAGGGTTAGAATTAGGATTAGGATTAGGTTTAGGGTTAGGGTTAGGGTTTGGGTTATTCTTAGGTTTAGGTTTAGGGTTACGGTTTGGGTTTGGGTTAGGGTTAGTGTTAAGTTCAGTGTTAGGGTTTGGGTTTGGTTTAGGGTTAGGTATAGGGTTAGGGTGTCGGTTTGGATTAGAGTTAGGGTTAGGTTAGGGTTAGGGTTTGGGTTAGGGTTAGGTTTAGGTTTAGGGCTAGGGTTAGGTTTTGGATTACGGTTAGGGTTAGGGTTAGGGTTAGGGTTAGGGTTAGGGTTAGGGTTAGGGTTAGGTTAGTAGAGGTAAGCTTTGTAGTTGAGGTCCTGTATGTGGAGGGCCTGGGCAGGGCCAGCAGGCCACACCACCTTCTCCCCTCCTCCTCCCATCTTCTCCTGGCTG
>JAJHUQ010000053.1:3617500-3732500 GCA_035773235.1 Eospalax fontanierii | reverse complement strand
CTGCCTGTCTATCATAGCTTCAGAGCAGGTGCTCCTCCCATGGTCAAATCATGCCAAGGTTGCTTCCCAGTCCTGCAGCTCTTGCCAGGATTGCACGTGGTTACCTAAATAACCAACCTCATTCTTTCTAGAAATTACCATAATATTGATATTGGATTCTTAATTACTATAAGCTACATTTGAATTAGAAAACTACTTTGCACATCGTTTTCTATGAGGGAAAATATTTTCCTTTTTCATTGTTGGTGAATCCAATCTTTACTCTTAAAAAAGTACAACTCAACTCTTGGGGGTGAGGCAGGAGTATTATCAGTTCAAGGCTAACCTGGTATTAGGGTATGGGTTATGGTTATGGTTATGGTTAGGGTTAGGGTTAGAATTAGGGTTAGGATTAGGTTTAGGGTTAGGGTTAGGGTTTGGGTTATTCTTAGGTTTAGGTTTAGGGTTACGGTTTGGGTTTGGGTTAGCGTTAGGGTTAGTGTTAAGTTCAGTGTTAGGGTTTGGGTTTGGTTTAGGGTTAGGTATAGGGTTAGGGTGTCGGTTTGGATTAGAGTTAGTGCTAGGTTAGGGTTAGGGTTTGGGTTAGGGTGAGGTTTAGGTTTAGGGTTAGGGTTAGGTTTTGGGTTACGGTTAGGGTTAGGGTTAGGGTTAGGGTTAGGGTTAGGGTTAGGGTTAGGGTTAGGGTTAGGGTTAGGTTAGTAGAGGTAGGCTTTGTAGTAGAGGTCCTGTATGTGGAGGGCCTGGGCAGGGCCAGCAGGCCACACCACCTTCTCCCCTCCTCCTCCCATCTTCTCCTTACTGCTTCTTTTTGTCAAACACTAGAACTTTGACCTAAAGTCAACTCAATCTCTCCAAACTGGTCACCCAAACACAAGAGCATACCACCAAGAAACCTCTGTGTTTCAGCAACTCATCTGAGAGAGCTTTGTCAGCAAGTAATACCCTAAACAATGCTTTGCCAGGTCACTGCCTCTTGGAGTTCCAGAATCTTAGTCCAAGATTCTGTGACCTCAGCACTCCTGCCCACATCAGACACCAATGACAGGAGACTGAACAATAGCACTCAGCACTCACTTGCAGAGCTCTGCCTGTCTATCATAGCTTCAGAGCAGGTGCTCCTCCCATGGTCAAATCATGCCAAGGTTGCTTCCCAGTCCTGCAGCTCTTGCCAGGATTGCACGTGGTTACCTAAATAACCAACCTCATTCTTTCTAGAAATTACCATAATATTGATATTGGATTCTTAAGTACTATAAGCTACATTTGAATTAGAAAACTACTTTGCACATCGTTTTCTATGAGGGAAAATATTTTCCTTTTTCATTGTTGGTGAATCCAATCTTTACTCTTAAAAAAGTACAACTCAACTCTTGGGGGTGAGGCAGGAGTATTATCAGTTCAAGGCTAACCTGGTATTAGGGTATGGGTTATGGTTATGGTTATGGTTAGGGTTAGGTTTAGAATTAGGGTTAGGATTAGGTTTAGGGTTAGGGTTAGGGTTTGGGTTATTCTTAGGTTTAGGTTTAGGGTTACGGTTTGGGTTTGGGTTAGGGTTAGGGTTAGTGTTAAGTTCAGTGTTAGGGTTTGGGTTTGGTTTAGGGTTAGGTATAGGGTTAGGGTGTCGGTTTGGATTAGAGTTAGGGTTAGGTTAGGGTTAGGGTTTGGGTTAGGGTTAGGTTTAGGTTTAGGGCAAGGGTTAGGTTTTGGATTACGGTTAGGGTTAGGGTTAGGGTTAGGGTTAGGGTTAGGGTTACGGTTAGGGTTAGGTTAGTAGAGGTAGGCTTTGTAGTAGAGGTCCTGTATGTGGAGGGCCTGGGCAGGGCCAGCAGGCCACACCACCTTCTCCCCTCCTCCTCCCATCTTCTCCTTACTGCTTCTTTTTGTCAAACACTAGAACTTTGACCTAAAGTCAACTCAATCTCTCCAAACTGGTCACGCAAACACAAGAGCATACCAACAAGAAACCTCTGTGTTTCAGCAACTCATCTGAGAGAGCTTTGTCAGCAAGTAATACCCTAAACAATGCTTTGCCAGGTCACTGCCTCTTCGAGTTCCAGAATCTTAGTCCAAGATTCTGTGACCTCAGCACTCCTGCCCACATCAGACACCAATGACAGGAGACTGACCAATAGCAGTCAGCACTCAGTTGCAAAGCTCTGCCTGTCTATCATAGCTTCAGAGCAGGTGCTCCTCCCCTGGTCAAGTCATGCCAAGGTTGCTTCCAAGTCCTGCAGCTCTTGCCAGGATTGTACGTGTTTACCTAAATAACCAACCTCATTCTTTCTAGAAATTACCATATTATTGATATTGGATTCTTAAGTACTATAAGCTACATTTGAATCAGAAAACTACTTTCGACATCATTTTCTATGAGGGAAAATATTTTCATTTTCATTGCTGCTGAATTTAATCTTTGCTCTTAAAAAAGTACAACTCAACTCTTGGGGGTGAGGCAGGCGGATTATCAGTTCAAGGCTACCATCGGATTAGGGTATGGGTTATGGTTATGGTTATGGTTAGGGTTAGGGTTAGAATTAGGGTTAGGGTTAGGTTTAGGGTTAGGGTTATGGTTACTATTTGGGTTAGGGTTAGGTTTAGCGTTAGGGATATGATTAGGATTAGGGTTATGGTTTGGGTTAGGGTTAGGGTTAGGATTAGGGTTAGGGTTAATGTTAGGGTTAGGGTGTGAGTTAGGGTTAGGGTTAGGTTTAGGGTTTCCATTTGGGTTAGGGTGAGTGTTAGGGTTAGGGTTAGGGTTAGGGTTAATGTTAGGATTAGAGTTTGGGTTTAGGTTAGGGTCAGAGGTAGGGTTAGGGATTACGGTAGGTTTAGGGTAAGGGTTTGTGATAAGGTTAGGATTTGGGTTAAGGTTAGGGTGAGGATTAGGGTTAGGTTTAGGGTTAGGATGAGGGTTAGCGTTTCGGTTAGGGTTAAGTTTAGTTTATGGTTAGGGTTAAGGTTTGTGTTAAGGTTAGGTTTTGTGTTAGGGTTTGGGTTAGGGTTAGGGTTAGGGTTAGGGTTAGGGTTAGGGTTAGGGTTAGGGTTACGTTTGTGTTAGGGTTAGGGTTAGGGTTAGGGTTAGGGTGTGCGTTTGGGTTAGGGTTAGGTTTAGGGTTTGGGTTAGGTTTAGGGATAGTGTTATAGTTTGGATTCTGGTTATCGTTAGGGTTTGGGTTAGGGTTAGGTTTAGGTTTAGGGTTTGGGTTTGGTTTAGGGTTAGGTATAGGGTTAGGGTGTGGGTTTGGATTAGAGTTAGGGTTAGGGTTAGTGTTAGGGTTAGGGTTTGGGGTAGGTTTATGTTCAGGTTTAGTGTTCGGTTTTAGGGTTAGGGTTAGGGTTAGGGTTAGTGTTAGGGTCAGGTTTAGGGTTAAGGTTTGGGTCAGGGTTGTGGTTAGGGATAGGGTTAGGTTTATGGGGTCGGTTAGGGTTAGGGGTAGGGTTAGGGTTAGGATTAGGCTTAGGGTTAGTATTTGGGTTTGGGATAGGTTTACGGTTTTGGTTAGGGTTAGGTTTAGGTTTAGGGTTAGGGTTAGGGTTAGCGTTACGGTTAGAGTTTGGGTTAGAATTAGGGTTTGGGTTTGGGTTTGGATTAAGGTTAGGGTTTGTGTTAGGGTTACGTTTAGAGTTAGGGTTTGGACTAGGGTTAGGTTTAGTGTTAGGGTTTGTGTTAAGGTTAGGTTTAGGTTTAGGGTTTGGGTTTGGGTTAGGGTTAGGGTTAGGGTTGATGTTAATGTTAGATTTAGAGTTAGGGTTTGGGTTAGGGATAGGGTTAGGTTTAGGGTTAAGTTTTGGGTTATGGTTAGGTTTAGGCTTAGCATTAGGGTTAGGGTTAGGTTTAGGTTTAATATTTGGGTTAGTGTTAGGGTTAGGTATAGGGTTAGTGTTAGGTTAGGTTTAGGGTTAGGGTTAGGGTTAGGGTTAGGTTTAGGGTTAGTTGAGGGAGGCTTAGTAGTAGAGGTCCTGTTTGTGGAGGGCCTGGGCAGGGCCAGCAGGCCACACCACCTTCTCCCCTCCTCCTCCCATCTTCTCCTGTCTGCTTCTTTTTGTCAAACACTAGAACTTTGACCTAAAGTCAACTAAATCTCTCCAAACTGGTCACCCAAACACTAGAGCCTACCACCAAGAAACCTCTGTGTTTCAGCAACTCATCTTAGAGGGCTTTGTCACCTAGAAACACCCTAAACAATGCTTTTCCAAGTCTCTGCCTCTTCGAGTTCCAGAATCTTAGTCCAAGATTCTGTGACGTCAGCACTCCTGCTCACATCAGACACCAATGACAGGAGACTGACCAATAGCCCTCAGCACTCACTAGCAAAGCTCTGCCTGTCTATCATAGCTTCAGAGCAGGTGCTCCTCCCCTTGTCAAGTCATGCCAAGGTTGCTTCCCATTCCTGCAGCTCTTGCCAGGATTGCACGTGGTTACCTAAATAACCAACCTCATTCTTTCTAGAAATTACCATATTATTGATATTGGATTCTTAAGTACTATAAGCTACATTTGAATCAGAAAACTACTTTGGGCATCGTTTTCTATGAGGGAAAATATTTTCCTTTTTCATTGTTGCTGAATTTAATCTTTGCTCTTAAAAAAGTACAACTCAATTCTTGGGGGTGAGGCAGGAGGATTATCAGTTCAAGGCTACCCTGGGATTAGGGTATGGGTTATGATTATGGTTATGGTTAGGGTTAGGGTTAGAATTAGGGTTAGAGTTAGGTTTAGATTTAGGGTTAGGGTTAGGGTTAGGGTTTGTGTTAGGGTTAGGGTTAAGGTTTGTGTTAGGATTAGGTTTAGGGTTAGGGTTTGGGTTAGGGATAGGTTTAGGGTTAATGTTTGGGTTAGGGTTAGGGTTATGTATAGGGTTTGGGTTTGGTTTAGTGTAAGGGTTAGGGTTAGGGTGAGGGTTCCAGTTACGTTTACGGTTAGAGTTTGGGTTAGGTTTAGGGCTGGGCTTTGTTTGCGGTTGCGTTAGGGTTAGTTTTAGGGTTTGTGTTAGGGTTGGGTTTAGGTTTATGGTTTGGGCTAGGGTTATTGTTAGGGTGTGCATTTGGGTTAGGGTTAGGTTTAGGGTTAGGGTTAGGTTTAGAGATAGAGTTATGGTTTGTGTTCTGGTTATGGTTAGGGTTTGGGTTAGTGTTAGGTTTAGGGTTAGGGTTTGGGTTTGATTTAGGGTTAGGTTTAGGGTTAGGGTTAGTATTAGGGTTTGGTTTGCGTTAGGATTAGGGTTAGGTTTAGGGTTAGGCTTACGGTTAGGGTTAGGTTTAGAGTTTGCATTTGCGTTAGGGTTAGGTTTAGGGTTTGGGTTAGGGTTAGGGTTAGGGTTAGGGTTTGGGTTTGGGTTAGGGTTAGGGTTACAGTTAGGGTTTAGGTCAGGGTTAGGGTTAGTGTTAGGGTTTGGGTTAGGGTTCGGGTTAGGGTTAGGGTTAGGGTTAGCGTTTGCGTTTGGGTTAGGGTTATGTTTAGGTTTAGGGTTAGGTTTAGGGACAGTGTTATGGTTTGGATTCTCGTTATGGTTTGGGTTTGGGTTAGGGTTAGGGTTAGGTTTAGGGTTTGGGTTTGGGTTAGGATTAGGGTTAGGGTTAGTGTTTGGGTATGGGTTAGCTTTAGGGTTAGGGTTAGGGTTTGGGTTAGGGTTAGGGTTAGGGTTTGGGTTATTCTTAGGTTTAGGTTTAGGGTTACGGTTTGGGTTTGGGTTAGGGTTAGGGTTAGTGTTAAGTTCAGTGTTAGGGTTTGGGTTTGGTTTAGGGTTAGGTATAGGGTTAGGGTGTCGGTTTGGATTAGAGTTAGGTTTAGGTTAGGGTTAGGGTTTGGGTTAGGGTTAGGTTTAGGTTTAGGGCTAGGGTTAGGTTTTGGATTACGGTTAGGGTTAGGGTTAGGGTTAGGGTTAGGTTAGTAGAGGTAGGCTTTGTAGTAGAGGTCCTCTATATGGAGGGCCTGGGCAGGGCCAGCAGGCCACACCACCTTCTCCCCTCCTACTCCCATCTTCTCCTGACGGCTTCTTTTTGTCAAACACTAGAACTTTGACCTAAAGTCAACTCAATCTCTCCAAACTGGTCACCCAAACACTAGAGCATACCACCAAGAAACCTCTGTGTTTCAGCAACTCATCTGAGAGGGCTTTGTCAGCTAGTAATACCCTAAACAATGCTTTGCCAGGTCACTGCCTCTTCGAGTTCCAGAATCTTAGTCCAAGATTCTGTGACCTCAGCACTCCTGCCCACATCAGACACCAATGACAGGAGACTGACCAATAGCAGTCAGCACTCAGTTGCAAAGCTCTGCCTGTCTATCATAGCTTCAGAGCAGGTGCTCCTCCCCTGGTCAAGTCATGCCAAGGTTGCTTCCAAGTCCTGCAGCTCTTGCCAGGATTGCACGTGTTCACCAAAATAACCAACCTCATTCTTTCTAGAAATTACCATATTATTGATATTGGATTCTTAAGTACTATAAGCTACATTTGAATCAGAAAACTACTTTCGACATCATTTTCTATGAGGGAAAATATTTTCATTTTCATTGCTGCTGAATCCTATCTTTGCTCTTAAAAAAGTACAACTCAACTCTTGGGGGTGAGGCAGGCGGATTATCAGTTCAAGGCTACCATCGGATTAGGGTATGGGTTATGGTTATGGTTATGGTTAGGGTTAGGGTTAGAATTAGGGTTAGGGTTAGGTTTAGGGTTAGGGTTATGGTTAGTATTTGGGTTAGGGTTAGGTTTAGCGTTAGGGATATGTCTAGGTTTGGGGTTAGGGTTATGGTTTGGGTTAGGGTTAGGGTTAGGATTAGGGTTAGGGTTAATGTTAGGGTTAGGTTTAGGGTGTGAGTTGGGGTTAGGGTTAGGTTTAGGGTTTCCGTTTGGGTTAGGGTGAGTGTTAGGGTTAGGGTTAGGGTTAGGGTTAGTGTTAGGATTAGGGTTTGGGTTTAGGTTAGGGTTAGTGTTAGTGTTAGGGTTTAGGTTAGGTTTAGGGTAAGGGTTTGTGATAAGGTTAGGATTTGGGTTAAGGTTAGGGTTAGGATTAGGGTTAGGTTTAGGGTTAGGGTTAGGGTTAGCGTTTCGGTTAGGGTTAAGTTTAGTTTATGGTTAGGGTTAGGGTTTGGGTTAAGGTTAGGTTTTGTGTTAGGGTTTGGGTTAGGGTTAGGGTTAGGGTTAGGGTTAGGGTTAGGGTTAGGGTTACGTTTGTGTTTGGGTTAGGGTTAGGGTTAGGGTTTGGGTGTGCGTTTGGGTTAGGGTTAGGTTTAGGGTTTGGGTTAGGTTTAGGGATAGTGTTATAGTTTGAATTCTTGTTATGGTTAGGGTTTGGGTTAGGGTTAGGTTTAGGTTTAGGGTTTGGGTTTGGGTTAGGATTAGGGTTAGGGTTAGTGTTTGGGTTTGGGTTAGGGTTAGGGTTCGGGTTAGGGTTTGGGTTAGGGTTAGGGTTAGGGTTTGGGTTATTTTTAGGCTTAGGTTTAGGGTCACGGTTTGGGTTTGGGTTAGGGTTAGGGTTAGTGTTAAGTTCAGTGTTAGGGTTTGGGTTTGGTTTAGGGTTAGGTATAGGGTTAGGGTGTGGGTTTGGATTAGAGTTAGAGTTAGGGTTAGTGTTAGGGTTAGGGTTTGGGTTAGGTTTATGTTCATGTTTAGTGTTCCGGTTTAGGGTTAGGGTTAGGGTTAGGGTTAGGGTTAGTGTTAGGGTCAGGTTTAGGGTTAAGGTTTAGGTTAGGGTTGTGTTTAGGGATAGGGTTAGGTTTATGGGTTCGGTTAGGGTTAGGGTTAGGGTTAGGGTTAGGATTAGGCTTAGGGTTAGTATTTGGGTTTGGGATAGGTTTACGGTTTTTGTTAGGGTTAGGTTTAGGTTTAGGGTTAGGGTTAGGGTTAGCGTTACGTTTAGAGTTTGGGTTAGAGTTAGGGTTTGGGTTTGGGTTTGGATTAGGGTTAGGGTTTGTGTTAGGGTTACGTTTAGGGTTAGGTTTTGGACTAGGGTTAGGTTTAGTGTTAGGGTTTGTGTTAGGGTTAGGTTTAGGTTTAGGGTTTGGGTTTCGGTTAGGGTTAGGGTTAGGGTTGGTGTTAGTGTTAGATTTAGAGTTAGGGTTTGGGCTAGGGATAGGGTTAGGTTTAGGGTTAAGGTTTGGGTTATGGTTAGGTTTAGGCTTAGCGTTAGGGTTAGGGTTAGGTTTAGGTTTAATGTTTGGGTTGTGTTAGGGTTAGGTATAGGGTTAGTGTTAGGTTAGGTTTAGGGTTAGGGTTAGGGTTAGGGTTAGGGTTAGTTGAGGGAGGCTTAGTAATAGAAGTCCTGTTTGTGGAGGGCCTGGGCAGGGCCAGCAGGCCACTCCACCTTCTCCCCTCCTCCTCCCATCTTCTCCTGGCTGCTTCTTTTTGTCAAACACTAGAACTTTGACCTAAAGTCAACTAAATCTCTCCAAACTGGTCACCCAAACAATAGAGCCTACCACCAAGAAACCTCTGTGTTTCAGCAACTCATCTTAGAAGGCTTTGTCACCTAGAAACACCCTAAACAATGCTATTCCAAGTCACTGCCTCTTCGAGTTCCAGAATCTTAGTCTAAGATTCTGTGACGTCAGCACTCCTGCTCACATCAGACACCAATTACAGGAGACTGACCAATAGCCCTCAGCACTCACTTGCAAAGCTCTGCCTGTCTATCATAGCTTCAGAGCAGGTGCTCCTCCCCTTGTCAAGTCATGCCAAGGTTGCTTCCCAGTCCTGCAGCTCTTGCCAGGATTGCACGTGGTTACCTAAATAACCAACCTCATTCTTTCTAGAAATTACCATATTATTGATGTTGGATTCTTAAGTACTATAAGCTACATTTGAATCAGAAAACTACTTTGGGCATCGTTTTCTATGAGGGAAAATATTTTCCTTTTTCATTGTTGCTGAATTTAATCTTTGCTCTTAAAAAAGTACAACTCAATTCTTGGGGGTGAGGCAGGAGGATTATCAGTTCAAGGTTACCCTGGGATTAGGGTATGGGTTATGGTTATGGTTATGGTTAGAGTTAGGGTTAGAATTAGGGTTAGAGTTAGGTTTAGATTTAGGGTTAGGGTTAGGGTTAGGGTTTGTGTTAGGGTTAGTTTTAAGGTTTGTGTTAGGATTAGGTTTAGGGTTAGGGTTTGGGTTAGGGATAGGTTTAGGGTTAATGTTTGGGTTAGGGTTAGGGTTATGTATAGGGTTTGGGTTTGGTTTAGTGTTAGTGTTAGGGTTAGGGTTACGGTTACGGTTACGTTTACGGTTAGAGTTTTGGTTAGGTTTAGGGCTGGGCTGGGTTTGCGGTTGTGTTAGGGTTAGTTTTAGGGTTTGTGTTAGGGTTAGGTTTAGGGTTAGGGTTTGGGCTAGGGTTAGGGTTAGGGTGTGCATTTGGGTTAGGGTTAGGTTTAGGGTTAGGGTTAGGTTTAGAGATAGAGTTATGGTTTGTGTTCTGGTTATGGTTAGGGTTTGGGTTAGGTTTAGGTTTTGGGTTGGGTAGGGGGTTTGGTTTAGGGTTAGGTTTAGGGTAAGGGTTAGTATTAGGGTTTGGTTAGCGGTATTATTAGGGTTAGGGTTAGGGTTAGGCTTACGGTTAGGGTTAGGTTTAGAGTTTGCACTTGGGTTAGGGTTAGGTTTAGGGTTTGGGTTAGGGTTAGGGTTAGGGTTAGGGTTTGGGTTTGGGTTGGGGTTAGGATTACAGTTAGGGTTTGGGGTCAGTGTTAGGGTTAGTGTTAGGGTTTGGGTTAGGGTTAGGGTTAGGGTTAGGGTTAGGGTTACTCTTAGGTTTAGGTTTAGGGTTACGGTTTGGGTTTGGATTAGGGTTAGGGTTCGTGTTAAGTTCAGTGTTTGGGTGTGGGTTTGGTTTAGGGTTAGGTATAGGGTTAGGGTGTGGGTTTGGATTAGAGTTAGGGTTAGGGTTAGTGTTTGGGTGTGGGTTAGGTTTAGGCTTAAGGTTACGGTTTGGGTTAGGGTTTGGGTTAGGGTTAGGGTTAGGGTTAGGGTTAGGGTTAGGGTTTGGGTTTGGTTTAGGGTTAGGGTTACAGTTAGGGTTTGGGTTAGGGTTAGGGTTAGTGTTAGGGTTTGGGTTAGGGTTATGGTTAGGGTTAGGGTTAGCGTGTGCGTTTGGGTTAGGGTTATGTTTAGGTTTAGGGTTATGTTTAGGGACAGTGTTATGGTTTGGATTCTCGTTATGGTTTGGGTTTGGGTTAGGGTTAGGGTTAGGTTTAGGATTTAGGTTTGGGTTAGGATTAGGGTTAGGGTTAGTGTTTGGGTATGGGTTAGGTTTAGGTTTAAGGTTACGGTTTGGGTTAGGGTTAGGGTTAGGGTTTGGGTTACTCTTAGGTTTAGGTTTAGGGTTACGGTTTGGGTTTGGATTAGGGTTAGGGTTAGTGTTAAGTTCAGTGTTAGGGTTTGGGTTTGGTTTAGGGTTAGGTATAGGGTTAGGGTGTGGGTTTGGATTAGAGTTAGGGTTAGGGTTAGTGTTATGGTTAGGGTTTGGCTTAGGTTTTTATTCAGATTTAGTGTTCGGGTTTAGGGTTATGGTTAGGGTTAGGATTAGGGTTAGTGTTAGGGTCAGGTTTAGGGTTAAGGTTTGGGTTAGGGTTGTGTTTAGGGTTAGGGTTAGGTTTATGAGTTCGGTTAGGGTTAGGGTTAGGGTTAGGATTAGGCTTAGGGTTAGGGTTTGGGTTTGGGATAGGGTTAGGGTTTGGGTTAGGGTTAGGTTTAGGGTTAGGCTTTGGGTTAGGGTTAGGTTTAGGGTTAATGTTTGGGTTAGGGTTAGGGTTAGTCTTAAGGTTAGTGTTAGGATTAGGGTTAGGGTTACGGTTAGGGTATAGGTTAGGGTTAGGGTTAGGGTTAGGATTTGGGTTTGGGTTAGGGTTAGGGTTAGGGTTAGGTTTTGTGTTACGGTTAGGTTTAGGGTTAGGGTTTGGGTTAGGGTTAGGTTTAGGTTTAGGTTTAGGGTTAGGTTTTGGGTTACGTTTAATGGTTAGGGTTAGGGTTAGGGTTCGGTTTTGTGTTAGTGTTAGGTTTAGGTTTAGGGTTTGGGTTAGAGTTAGGTTTAGGGTTAGAGTTTGGGTTAGGGTTAGGTTTACGGTTAATGTTTGTTTTAGGGTTAGGGTTACGGTTCCGGTTACGGTTAGTGTTTGGGTTACGGTTAGGGTAAGGGTTTGGGTTAGGGTTAGGGTTTGGGTTAGGTTAGTAGAGGTAGGCTTTGTAGTAGAGGTAGTGTATGTGGAGGGCCTAGGCAGGGCCAGCAGGCCACACCACCTTCTCCCCTCCTCCTCCTATCTTCTCCTGGCTGCTTCTTTTTGTCAAACACTAGAACTTTGACCTAGAGTCAACTCAATTTCTCCAAACTGGTCACCCAAACACAAGAGCCTACCACCAAGAAACCTCTGTGTTTAAGCAACTCATCTGAGAGGGCTTTGTCAGCTAGCAATACCCTAAACAATGCTTTGCCAGGCTACTGTCTCTTGGAGTTCCAGAATCTTAGTCCAAGATTCTGTGACCTCAGCACTCCTGCCCACATCAGACACCAATGACAGGAGACTGACCAATAGCAGTCAGCACTCAGTTGCAAAGCTCGGCCTGTCTATCATAGCTTCAGAGCAGGTGCTCCTCCCCTGGTCAAGTCATGCCAAGGTTGCTTCCAAGTCCTGCAGCTCTTGCCAGGATTGCACGTCGTTACCTAAATAACCAACCTCATTCTTTCTAGAAATTACCATATTATTGATATTGGATTCTTAAGTACTATAAGCTACATTTGAATCAGAAAACTACTTTCGACATCATTTTCTATGAGGGAAAATATTTTCATTTTCATTGCTGCTGAATCCAATCTTTGCTCTTAAAAAAGTACAACTCAAATCTTGGGGGTGAGGCAGGAGGATTATCAGTTCAAGGCTACCCTCGGATTAGGGTATGGGTTATGGTTATGGTTAGGGTTAGGATTAGGGTTAGAATTAGGGTTAGGGTTATGGTTAGTGTTTAGATTAGGGTTGGTTTAGGGTTAGGGATATGATTAGGATTAGGGTTATGGTTTGGGTTAGGGTTAGGGTTAGGATTAGGGATAGGGTTAATGTTAGGGTTAGGGTTAGGATTTGAGTTAGGGTTAGGGTTAGGTTTAGGGTTTCGGTTTGGGTTAGGGTGAGTGTTAGGGTTAGGGTTAGGGTTAGGGTTAGTGTTAGGATTAGGGTTTGGGTTTGGGTTAGGTTTAGTGTTAGTGTTAGGGTTAGGGTTTAGGTTAGGTTTAGGGTAAGGTTTTGTTATAAGATTAGGATTTGGGTTAAGGTTAGGGTTAGGCTTAGTGTTAGGTTTAGGGTTAGGGTTAGGGTTAGCGTTTCGGTTAGGGTTAAGTTTAGTTTATTGTTAGTGTTAGGGTTTGGGTTATTGTTAGGGTTAGGGTTAGGGTTAGGGTTAGGGTTAGGGTTAGGGTTAGGGTTAGGGTTACGTTTGTGTTAGGGTTAGGGTTAGGGTTAGTGTGTGCGTTTGAGTTAGGGTTAGGTTTAGGGTTTGGGTTAGGTTTAGGGATAGTGTTATAGTTTGGATTCTGGTTATGGTTAGGGTTTGGGTTAGGGTTAGGTTTAGGTTTAGGGTTTGGGTTTGGGTTAGGATTAGGGTTAGGGTTAGTGTTTGGGTTTGGGTTAGGTTTAGGGTTAGGGTTAGGGTTTGAATTAGGGTTAGGGTTAGGTTTTGGATTATTGTTAGGCTTAGGTTTAGGGTCACGGTTTGGGTTTGGGTTAGGGTTAGGGTTAGTGTTAAGTTCAGTGTTAGGGTTTGGGTTTGGTTTAAGGTTAGGTATAGGGTTAAGGTGTGGGTTTGGATTAGAGTTAGGGTTAGGGTTAGTGTTAGGGTTAGGGTTTGGTTTAGGTTTATGTTCAGGTTTAGTGTTCGGGTTTAGGGTTAGGGTTAGGGTTAGGGTTAGGGTTAGTGTTAGGGTCAGGTTTAGGGTTAAGGTTTGGCTTAGGTTTGTTTTTAGTGATAGGGTTAGGTTTATGGGTTCGGTTAGGGTTAGGGTTAGGGTTAGGGTTAGGATTAGGCTTAGGGTTAGTGTTTGGGTTTGGGATAGGTTTACGGTTTGGGTTAGGGTTGGGTGTAGGGGTGGGGTGTGTGTTAGGGTCAGGTGTAGGGTTAATGTTTGGGTTACGGTTAGGGTTAGGGTTAGTGTTTTTGTTAGGGTTAGGGTTACGGTTAGGGTTACGGTTAGGGTATGGGATAGGTTTAGGTTTAGGGTTAGGATTTGGGTTTGGGTTAGGGTTAGGGTTAGGGTTAGGGTTAGGTTTTGTGTTAGGGTTAGGTTTAGGGTTAGAGTTTGGGTTAGGGTTAGGGTTAGGGTTTGGGTTTTGTTTAGGGTTAAGGTTAGGGTTAGCGTTAGGGTTAGGGTTAGGGTTAGGGTTAGCGTGTGCGTTTGGGTTATGGTTATGTTTAGGGTTAGGGTTAGGTTTAGGGATAGTGTTATGGTTTGGATTCTGGTTATGGTTACGGTTTGGGTTAGTATTAGGGTTAGTTTTAGGGTTTGGGGTTGGGTTAGGATTAGGGTTAGGGTTAGTGTTTGGGTTTGGGTTAGTGTTAGGGACAGGATTAGGGTTAAGGTTTTGGTTAGGGTTGTGTTTAGGGATAGGGTTAGGTTTATGAGTTCGGTTAGGGTTAGGGTTAGGGTTAGGGGTAGGGTTAGGGTTAGGATTAGGCTTAGGGTTAGGGTTAGGGTTTGGGTTTGGGATAGGGTTAAGTTTTGGGTTAGGTTAGGTTTAGGGTTAGGCTTTGGGTTAAGGTTAGGGTGAGGGTTAGGGTTTGGGTTTGGGTTTGGGTTAGGGTTAGGGTTAAAGTTTGGGTTAGGGTTAGGTTTAGTTTTAGGGTTAGGGTTAGGGTTAGGGTTAGGGTTACGGTTAGGGTTTGGTTTAGGGTTAGGGTTAGGATTTGGGTTTGGGTTTAGGTTAGGTTTAGGTTTAATGTTTGGGTTAGTGTTAGGGTTAGGTATAGGGTTAGTGTTAGGTTAGGTTTAGGTTTAGGGTTAGGGTTAGGGTTGGGGTTAGTAGAGGGAGGCTTAGTAGTAGAGGTCCTGTTTGTGGAGGTCCTGGGCAGGGCCAGCAGGCCACACCACCTTCTCCCCTCTTCCTCCCATCTTCTCCTGGCTGCTTCCTTTTCTCAAACACTAGAACTTTGACCTAAAGTCAACTAAATCTCTCCAAACTGGTCACCCAAACACTAGAGCCTACCACCAAGAAACCACTGTGTTTCAGCAACTCATCTTAGAGGGCTTTGTCACCTAGAAACACCCTAAACAATGCTTTGCCAAGTCACTGCCTCTTTGAGTTCCAGAATCTTAGTCCAAGATTCTGTGACGTCAGCACTCCTACTCACATCAGACACCAATGACAGGAGACTGACCAATAGCCCTCAGATCTCACTAGCAAAGTTCTGCCTGTCTATCATAGCTTCAGAGCAGGTGCTCCTCCCCTGGTCAAATCATGCCAAGGTTGCTTCCCAGTCCTGCAGCTCTTGCCAGGATTGCACGTGGTTACCTAAATAACCAACCTCATTCTTTCTAGAAATTACCATATTATTGATATTGGATTCTTAAGTACTATAAGCTACATTTGAATCAGAAAACTACATTGGGCATCGTTTTCTATGAGGGAAAATATTTTCCTTTTTCATTGTTGCTGAATTTAATCTTTGCTCTTAAAAAAGTACAACTCAACTCTTGGGGGTGAGGCAGGAGGATTATCAGTTCAAGGATACCCTGGGATTAGGGAATGGGTTATGGTTATGGTTATGGTTAGGGTTAGGTTTAGAATTAGGGTTAGGGTTAGGTTTAGATTTAGGGTTAGGGTTAGGGTTAGGGTTTGTGTTATGGTTAGTGTTAGGGTTTGGGTTAGGGTTAGGGTTAGTGTTAGGGTTGGGGTTAGGGTTAGGGTTAGGGTTAGGGTTAGGGTTAGGGTTAGGGTTACGTTTGTGTTAGGGTTAAGGTTAGGGTTAGGGTTAGGGTGTGCGTTTGGGTTAGGGTTAGGTTTAGGGTTTGGGTTAGGTTTAGGGATAGTGTTATAGTTTGGATTCTGGTTATGGTTAGGGTTAGGGTTAGGCTTAGGGTTAGGGATAGGGTTTGGGTTATTGTTAGGCTTAGGTTTAGGGTCACGGTTTGGGTTTGGGTTAGGGTTAGGGTTAGTGTTAAGTTCAGTATTAGGTTTTGATTTTGGTTTAGGGTTAGGTATAGGGTTAGGGTGTGGGTTTTGATTAGAGTTAGGGTTAGGGTTAGTGTTAGGGTTAGGGTTTGGGTTAGGTTTATGTTCAGGTTTAGTGTTCGGGTTTAGGGTTAGGGTTAGGGTTAGGGTTAGGGTTAGGGTTAGTGTTAGGTTCAGGTTTAGGGTTAAGGTTTGGGTTAGGGTTGTTTTTAGTGATAGGGTTAGGTTTATGGGTTCGGTTAGCGTTAGGGTTAGGGTTAGGGTTAGGATTAGGCTTAGGGTTAGTGTTTGGGTTTGGGATAGGTTTACGGGTTGGGTTAGGGTTAGGTTTAGGGGGAGGGTGTGGGGTAGGGGTAGGTTTAGGGTTAATGTTTGGGTTACGGTTAGGGTTAGGGTTAGTGTTTTTGTTAGGTTTAGGGTTACGGTTAGGGTTACGGTTAGGGTATGGGATAGGTTTAGGTTTAGGGTAAGGATTTGGGTTTGGGTTAGGGTTAGGGTTAGGGTTAGGGTTAGGTTTTGTGTTAGGGTTAGGTTTAGGGATAGGGTTTGGGTTAGGGTTAAGTTTAGGGTTAGGGTTTGGTTTACGGTTAGGTTTACAGTTAGGGTTTGAGTTATTGTTAGGCTTAGGTTTAGGGTTAGGTTTAGGGTTAGGGTTAGTATTAGGGTTTGGTTTGTGTTAGGATTAGGGATAGGGTTAGGGTTAGGGTTAAGGTTAGGGTTAGAGTTTGCGTTTGGGTTAGGGTTAGTGTTAGGGTTTGGGTTAGGGTTAGGGTTAGGGTTAGGGTATGGGTTTGGGTTAGGGTTAGGGTTAGAGTTAGGGTTTCGGCTAGTTTTAGGGTTAGTGCTAGGGCTTGGGTTAGGGCTAGGGTTAGGGTTAGTGTTTGGGTTTGTGTTAGGGTTAGGGTTAGAGTTAGGGTTTGGGTTAGGGATAGTGTTATGGTTTGGATTCTGGTTATGGTTAGGGTTTGGGTTAGGGTTAGGGTTAGGTTTAGGGTTTGGGTTTGGGTTAGGATTATTGTTAGGGTTAGTGTTTGGGTTTGGGTTAGGTTTAGGGTTAGTTTTAGGGTTAGAGTTTGCATTTGGGTTAAGTTTAGGGTTAGGGTTTGGGTTAGGATTAAGGTTAGGGTTAGGGATAGAGTTATGGTTTGTGTTCTGGTGATGGTTAGGGTTTGGGTTAGGGTTAGGGTTAGGTTTAGGGTTAGGGTTAGGGTTAGTGTTAGGGTTTGGTTTGCGTTAGGATTAGTGTTAGGGTTAGGGTTAGGGTTAGCGTTAAAGTTTGAGTTTGGGTTAGGGTTAGGGTTAGGGTTTGGTTTAGGGTTAGGTTTAGGTTTAGTGTTAGGTTTAGGTTTTGGGTTACGGTTAGGGTTAGGGTTAGGGTTTGGGTTATTGATAGACTTAGGTTTAGGTTTAGGGTTAGGGTTAGGGTTAGGTTTTGGGTAAGTGATAGGTTTAGGGTTAGGGTTAGGGTTAGGGTTAGGTTTACGGTTAGAGTTTGGGTTATGGTTAGGGTTAGGGTTTGGGTTTGTGTTAGGTTTAGGGTTTGTGTTAGGGTTAGGTTTAGGGTTAGGGTTTGGGCTAGTGTTAGATTTAGGGTTAGGGTTTGGGTTAGGGTTAGCTTTAGGGTTAATGTTTGGGTTAGCTTTAGGTTTATGGTTTGGGTTAGGGTTAGGGTTTTGGTTAGGGTTAGGGTTTGGTTTAAGTTTAGGTTTAGGGTGAGAGTTAGGTTTAAGTTGAATGTTTAGGTTAGGGTTACGGTTAGGGTTAGGGTTTGCTTTGTGTTAGGGTTAGGGTTAGGGTTTGGGGTAGGGTTAGTGTTACGTTTAGGGTTAATGTTTGGGTTATGGTTAGGTTTAGTCTTAGGGTTACGGTTAGGTTTAGGTTTAGGTTTAATATTTGGGTTAGGATTAGGGTTAGGTATAGGGTTATTGTTAGGTTAGGTTTAGGGTTAGGGTTAGGGTTAGAGTTAGGGTTAGCGTTAGGGTTAGTAGAGGTAGGCATTTAGGGTTAGTAGTAGAGGTCCTCTATGTGGAGGTTCAGGGCATTGTCAGCAGGCCACACCACCTTCTCCCCTCCTCCTCCCATCTTCTCCTGGCTGCTTCTTTTTGTCAAACACTAGAACTTTGACCTAAAGTCAACTAAATCTCTCCAAACTCGTCACCCAAACACTAGAGCATACCACCAAGAAACCTCTGTGTTTCAGCAACTGACCTGAGAGGGCTTTGTCACCTAGCAACACCCTAAACAATGTTTGCCTGGTCACTGCCTCTTGGAGTTCCAGAATCTTAGTCCAAGATTCTGTGAACTCAGCACTCCTGCCCACATCAGACACCAATGAAAGGAGACTAATCAATAGCACTCAGCACTCACTTGCAGAGCTCTGCCTGTCTATCATAGCTTCAGAGCAGGTGCTCCTCCTCTGGTCAAATCATGCCAAGGTTGCTTCCCAGTCCTGCAGCTCTTGCCAGGATTGCACGTGGTTACCTAAATAACAAACCTCATTCTTTCTAGAAATTACCATTATATTGATATTGGATTCTTAAGTACTATAAGCTACATTTGAATTTGAAAACTACTTTGGACATCGTTTTCTATGAGGGAAAATATTTTCCTTTTTCATTGTTGCTTAAATCAATCTTTGCTCTTAAAAAAGTACAACTCAACTCTTGGGGGTGAGGCAGGAGTATTATCAGTTCAAGGCTAACCTGGTATTAGGGTATGAGTTATGGTTATGGTTAGGTTTAGGGTTAGGGTTAGAATTAGGGTTAGGGTTATGTTTAGATTTAGAGTTAGGTTTAGTGTTTGGGTTAGGGTTAGGTTTAGGGTTACGGTTACGATTAGGATTAGGGTTATGGTTTGGGTTAGGGTTAGGGTTACGTTTAGGGTTAGGGTTAGGGTTTGGATTAGGGTTTCCATTTGGGTTAAGGTGAGTATTAGGATTAGGGTTAGGGTTAGTGTTAGGATTAGGGTTTGGGTTTGGGTTAGAGTTAGTGTGAGGATTAGGGGTAGGGTTTAGGTTAGGTTTAGGGTGAGGGTTTGCGATAAGGTTAGGATTTGGGTTAGGGTTAGGGTTAGGATTAGGGTTAGGGTTAGGGTTAGGGTTAGCGTTTGTGTTAGGGTTAGGGTTAGGGTTAGGGTTAGGGTTAGGTATAGGCTTTGGGTTAGGGTTAGGGTTAGGGTGTGCGTTTGAGTTAGGGTTAGGTTTAGGGTTAGGTTTAGGTTTAGGGATAGAGTTATGGTTTGGGTTCTGGTTATGGTTAAGGTTTGGTTTAGGGTTAGGTTTAGGTGTTGGGTTTGGGTTAAGGTTAGGGTTAGGTTTAGGGTTTGGGTTTGGGTTTGGGTTAGGGTTAGGGTTAGGGTTAGGGTTTGGGTTTGGGTTAGGATTAGGGTTAGGGTTAGGGTTAGGGTTTGGGTTACGGTTAGGGTTAGGCTTAAGGTTTGGGTTTGGGTTAGGGTTAGGTTTAGGGCTAGGGTTTGGATTAGGGTTAGGTTTAGGGTTAATGTTTGGATTAGCTTTAGGGATAGGGTTTGGGTTAGGGTTAGGGTTATGGTTATGGTTAGGGTTTGTGTTAGGATTAGGTTTAGGGTTAGGGTTTGGGTTAGGGTCAGGTTTAGGGGTAATGTTTGGGTTAGGGTTAGGGTTAGGTATAGGGTTAGGGTTTGGTTTAGTGCTAGGTTTAGTGTTAGGGTTATGGTTCGGTTAGGGTTATGGTTATAGTTTGGGTTAGGTTTAGGGCTGGGTTAGGGTTTGGGTTTGTGTTAGGGTTAGGGTTAGGGTTTGTTTTAGGGTTAGGTTTAGGGTTTAGATTAGTTTTAGGGTGAGGGTTTGCGATAAGGTTAGGATTTGGGTAGGGTTAGGGTTAGGATTAGGGTTAGGGTTAGGGTTAGGTTTAGCGTTTGGATTAGGATTAGTGTTAGGGTAAGGTATAGGGTTTGGGATAGGGTTAGGGTGTGAGTTTGGGTTAGGGTTAGGTTTAGGTTTAGGGTTAGGTTTAGGATAGAGTTATGTTTTGGGTTCTGGTTATGGTTAGGGATTGGGTTAGGTTTAGGGTTAGGGGTTGGGTTTGGGTTAAGGTTAAGGTTAGGGTTAGGGTTAGGGTTTGGGTTTGGGTTTGGGTTAGGGTTAGGGTTAGGGTTAGAGTTTGGGTTTGGGTTAGGATTAGGTTTAGGGTTAAGGTTAGGGTTTGGGTTAGGGTGAGGGTTAGGTTAGGGTTTGGGTTTGGGTTAGGGTTAGGTTTAGGGTTAGGATTTCGTTTAGGGTTAGGTTTCGGGTTAATGTTTGGATTACCTTTAGGGTTAGGGTTTGGGTTAGGGTTAGGGTTATGGTTATGGTTAGGGTTTGGGTTAGGGTTAGGTTTAGGGGTAATGTTTTGGTTAGGGTTAGGGTTAGGTATACGGTTAGGGTTTGATTTAGTGTTAGGTTTAGTGTTAGCGTTAGGGTTAGGGTTAGGGTTACGGTAAGAGTTTGGGTTAGGTTTAAGGCTGGGTTAGGGTTTGGGTTTGTGTTAGGGTTAGGGTTAGGGTTTGTGTTAGTGTTAGGATTAGGGTTATGGTTTGGAGTAGGGTTAGGGTTAGGGTTAGGGTTTGGGCTAGGGTTAGGTTTAGTGTTAGGGTTTGTTTTAGGTTTAGGTTTAGTTTTAGGGTTTGGGTTTTGGTTAAGGTTAGGGTTAGGGTTGGTGTTAGTGTTAGGTTTAGGGTTAGGGTTTGGGCTACTGTTAGGGTTAGGTTTAGGGTTAAGGTTTGGGTTATGGTTAGGTTTAGGCTTAGGGTTAGGGTTAGGGATAGGTTTAGGTTTAATATTTTGGTTTGTGTTAGGGTTAGATATAGGATTAGTTTTAGGTTAGGTTTATGGTTATGGTTAGGGTTAGGGTTAGGGTTAGTGTTAGTAGAGGTAGGCTTAGTAGTAGAGGTCCTGTTTGTGGAGGCCCTGGGCAGGGCCAGCAGGCCCCACCACCTTCTCCCCTCCTCCTCCCATCTTCTCCGGGCTGCTTCTTTTTGTCAAACACTAGAACTTTGACCTAAAGTCAACTAAATCTCTCCAAACTGGTCACCCAAACACTAGAGCCTACCACCAAGAAACCTCTGTGTTTCAGCAACTCATCTTAGAGGGCTTTGTCACCTAGCAACACCCTAAACAATGTTTGCCTGGTCACTGCCTCTTGGAGTTCCAGAATCTTAGTCCAAGATTCTGTGAACTCAGCACTCCTGCCCACATCAGACACCAATGAAAGGAGACTAACCAATAGCACTCAGCACTCACTTGCAGAGCTCTGCCTGTCTATCATAGCTTCAGAGCAGGTGCTCCTCCTCTGGTCAAATCATGCCAAGGTTGCTTCCCAGTCCTGCAGCTCTTGCCAGGATTGCACGTGGTTACCTAAATAACCAACCTCATTCTTTCTAGAAATTACCATAATATTGATATTGGATTCTTAAGTACTATAAGCTACATTTGAATTTGAAAACTACTTTGGACATCGTTTTCTATGAGGGAAAATATTTTCCTTTTTCATTGTTGCTGAAATCAATCTTTGCTCTTAAAAAAGTACAACTCAACTCTTGGGGGTGAGGCAGGAGTATTATCAGTTCAAGGCTAACCTGGTATTAGGGTATGGGTTATGGTTATGGTTAGGTTTAGGGTTAGGGTTAGAATTAGGGTTAGGGTTATGTTTAGATTTAGGGTTAGGGTTAGTGTTTGGGTTAGGGTTAGGTTTAGGATTACGGTTACGATTAGGATTAGGGTTATGGTTTGGGTTAGGGTTAGGGTTACGTTTAGGGTTAGGGTTAGGGTTTGGATTAAAGTTAGGGTTAGGGTTAGGGTTAGGTTTAGGGCTTCCATTTGGGTTAGGGTGAGTATTAGGGTTAGGGTTAGGGTTAGTGGTAGGATTAGGGTTTGGGTTTGGGTTAGGGTTAGTGTTAGGGTTAGGGTTAGGGTTTAGGTTAGGTTTAGGGTGAGGGTTTGCGATAAGGTTAGGATTTGGGTTAGGGTTAGGGTTAGGATTAGGGTTAGGGTTAGGGTTAGGGTTAGCGTTTGTGTTAGGGTTAGGGTTAGGGTTAGGGTTAGGGTTAGGTATAGGGTTTGGGTTAGGGTTAGGGTTAGGGTGTGCGTTTGAGTTAGGGTTAGGTTTAGGGTTAGGTTTAGGTTTAGGGATAGAGTTATGGTTTGGGTTCTGGTTATGGTTAAGGTTTGGGTTAGGGTTAGGTTTAGGGGTTGGGTTTGGGTTAAGGTTAGGGTTAGGGTTAGGGTTTGGGTTTGGGTTTGGGTTAGGGTTAGGGTTAGGGTTAGGGTTTGGGTTTGGGTTAGGATTAGGGTTAGGGTTAGGGTTAGGGTTTGGGTTACGGTTAGGGTTAGGCTTAAGGTTTGGGTTTGGGTTAGGGTTAGGTTTAGGGCTAGGGTTTGGTTTAGGGTTAGGTTTAGGGTTGATGTTTGGATTAGCTTTAGGGTTAGGGTTTGGGTTAGGGTTAGGTTTAGGGTTAGGGTTTCGGTTAAGATTAGGTTTAGGGGTAATGTTTGGGTTAGGGTTAGGGTTTGGTTTAGTGCTAGGTTTAGTGTTAGGGTTATGGTTCGGTTAGGGTTATGGTTATAGTTTGGGTTAGGTTTAGGGCTGGGTTAGGGTTTGGGTTTGTGTTAGGGTTAGGGTTAGGGTTTGTTTTAGGGTTAGGTTTAGGGTTTAGATTAGTTTTAGGGTGAGGGTTTGCGATAAGGTTAGGATTTGGCTTAGGGTTAGGGTTAGGATTAGGGTTAGGGTTAGGGTTAGGTTTAGCGTTTGGATTAGGATTAGTGTTAGGGTAAGGTATAGGGTTTGGGATAGGGGTAGGGTGTGAGTTTGGGTTGGGGTGAGGTTTAGGTTTAGGGTTAGGTTTAGGGATAGAGTTATGTTTTGGGTTCTGGTTATGGTTAGGGATTGGGTTAGGGTTAGGTTTAGGGGTTGGGTTTGGGTTAAGGTTAGGGTTAGGGTTAGGGTTTGGGTTTGGGTTTGGGTTAGGGTTAGGGTTAGGGTTAGGGTTTGGGTTTGGGTTAGGATTAGGTTTAGGGTTAAGGTTAGGGTTTGGGTTACGGTGAGGGTTAGGTTAGGGTTTGGGTTTGGGTTAGGGTTAGGTTTAGGGTTAGGATTTGGGTTAGGGTTAGGTTTCGGGTTAATGTTTGGATTAGCTTTAGGGTTAGGGTTTGGGTTAGGGTTAGGGTTATGGTTATGGATAGGGTTTGGGTTAGGGGTAGGTTTAGGGGTAATGTTTTGGTTAGGGTTAGGGTTAGGTATACGGTTAGGGTTTGATTTAGTGTTAGGTTTAGTGTTAGCGTTAGGGTTAGGGTTAGGGTTACGGTAAGAGTTTGGGTTAGGTTTAAGGCTGGGTTAGGGTTTGGGTTTGTGTTAGGGTTAGGGTTAGGGTTTGTGTTAGTGTTAGGAATAGGGTTACGGTTTGTGTTAGGGTTAGGGTTAAGGTTTGTGTTAGGATTAGGTTTAGGGTTAGGGTTTGGGTTAGGGTTAGGTTTAGGGTTAATTTTTGGTTTAGGTTTAGGATTAGGTATAGGGTTTGGGTTTGGTTTAGTGTAAGGGTTAGGGTTAGGGTTAATGTTACGGTTAGGGTTACGGTTAGAGTTTGGGTTAGGTTTAGGGCTGGGCTGGGTTTGCGTTTGTGTTAGGGTTAGTTTTAGGGTTTGTGTTAGGGTTAGGTTTTGGGCTAGGGTTATGGTTAGGGTGTGCATTTGGGTTAGGGTTAGGTTTAGGGTTAGGGTTAGGTTTAGGGATAGACTTATGGTTTGTGTTCTGGTTATGGTTAGGGTTTGGGTTAGGGTTAGGTTTAGGGTTAGGGTTAGTATTAGGGTTTGGTTTGTGTTAGGATTAGGGATAGGGTTAAGGTTAGGGTTAAGGTTAGGGTTAGAGTTTGCGTTTGGGTTAGGGTTAATGTTAGGGTTTGGGTTAGGGTTAGGGTTAGGGTTAGGGTATGGGTCTGGGTTAGGGTTAGGGTTAGAGTTAGGGTTTCGGTTAGTTTTAGGGTTAGTGTTAGGGTTTGGGTTAGGGTTAGGGTTAGGGTTAGTGTTTGGGTTTGTGTTAGGGTTAGGGTTAGAGTTAGGGTTTGGGTTAGGGATAGTGTTATGGTTTGGATTCTGGTTATGGTTAGGGTTTGGGTTAGGGTTAGGGTTAGGTTTAGGGTTTGGGTTTGGGTTAGGATTAGGGTTAGGGTTAGTGTTTGGGTTTGGGTTAGGTTTAGGGTTAGTTTTAGGGTTAGAGTTTGCATTTGGGTTAAGTTTAGGGTTAGGGTTTGGGTTAGGATTAAGGTTAGGGTTAGGGATAGGGTTATGGTTTGTGTTCTGGTGATGGTTAGGGTTTGGGTTAGGGTTAGGGTTAGGTTTAGGGTTAGGGTTAGGGTTAGTATTAGGGTTTGGTTTGCGTTAGGATTAGTGTTAGGGTTAGGGTTAGGGTTAGCGTTAAAGTTTGCGTTTGGGTTAGGGTTAGGGTTAGGGTTTGGGTTAGGGTTAGGTTTAGGTTTAGTGTTAGGTTTAGGTTTTGGGTTACGGTTAGGGTTAGGGTTAGGGTTTGGGTTATTGATAGACTTAGGTTTAGGTTTAGGGTTAGGGTTAGGGTTAGGTTTTGGGTAAGTGATAGGTTTAGGGTTAGGGTTAGGGTTAGGGTTAGGTTTACGGTTAGAGTTTGGGTTATGGTTAGGGTTAGGGTTTGGGTTTGGGTTAGGTTTAGGGTTTGTGTTAGGGTTAGGTTTAGGGTTAGGGTTTGGGCTAGTGTTAGATTTAGGGTTAGGGTTTGGGTTAGGGTTAGCTTTAGGGTTAATGTTTGGGTTAGCTTTAGGTTTATGGTTTGGGTTAGGGTTAGGGTTTTGGTTAGGGTTAGGGTTTGGTTTAAGTTTAGGTTTAGGGTTAGAGTTAGGGTTAAGGTTAATGTTTGGGTTAGGGTTACGGTTAGGGTTAGGGTTTGGTTTGTGTTATGGGTAGGGTTAGGGTTTGGGGTAGGGTTAGTGTTACGTTTAGGGTTAATGTTTGGGTTATGGTTAGGTTTAGTCTTAGGGTTACGGTTAGGGTTAGGTTTAGGTTTAATATTTGGGTTAGGATTAGGGTTAGGTATAGGGTTATTGTTAGGTTAGGTTTAGGGTTAGGGTTAGGGTTAGAGTTAGGGTTAGCGTTAGGGTTAGTAGAGGTAGGCATTTAGGGTTAGTAGTAGAGGTCCTCTATGTGGAGGTTCAGGGCATTGTCAGCAGGCCACACCACCTTCTCCCCTCCTCCTCCCATCTTCTCCTGGCTGCTTCTTTTTGTCAAACACTAGAACTTTGACCTAAAGTCAACTAAATCTCTCCAAACTCGTCACCCAAACACTAGAGCATACCACCAAGAAACCTCTGTGTTTCAGCAACTGACCTGAGAGGGCTTTGTCACCTAGCAACACCCTAAACAATGTTTGCCTGGTCACTGCCTCTTGGAGTTCCAGAATCTTAGTCCAAGATTCTGTGAACTCAGCACTCCTGCCCACATCAGACACCAATGAAAGGAGACTAATCAATAGCACTCAGCACTCACTTGCAGAGCTCTGCCTGTCTATCATAGCTTCAGAGCAGGTGCTCCTCCTCTGGTCAAATCATGCCAAGGTTGCTTCCCAGTCCTGCAGCTCTTGCCAGGATTGCACGTGGTTACCTAAATAACCAACCTCATTCTTTCTAGAAATTACCATAATATTGATATTGGATTCTTAAGTACTATAAGCTACATTTGAATTTGAAAACTACTTTGGACATCGTTTTCTATGAGGGAAAATATTTTCCTTTTTCATTGTTGCTTAAATCAATCTTTGCTCTTAAAAAAGTACAACTCAACTCTTGGGGGTGAGGCAGGAGTATTATCAGTTCAAGGCTAACCTGGTATTAGGGTATGAGTTATGGTTATGGTTAGGTTTAGGGTTAGGGTTAGAATTAGGGTTAGGGTTATGTTTAGATTTAGAGTTAGGTTTAGTGTTTGGGTTAGGGTTAGGTTTAGGGTTACGGTTACGATTAGGATTAGGGTTATGGTTTGGGTTAGGGTTAGGGTTACGTTTAGGGTTAGGGTTAGGGTTTGGATTAGATTTAGGGTTAGGGTTAGGGTTAGGTTTAGGGTTTCCATTTGGGTTAAGGTGAGTATTAGGATTAGGGTTAGGGTTAGTGTTAGGATTAGGGTTTGGGTTTGGGTTAGGGTTAGTGTTAGGATTAGGGTTAGGGTTTAGGTTAGGTTTAGGGTGAGGGTTTGCGATAAGGTTAGGATTTGGGTTAGGGTTAGGGTTAGGATTAGGGTTAGGGTTAGGGTTAGGGTTAGCGTTTGTGTTAGGGTTAGGGTTAGGGTTAGGGTTAGGGTTAGGTATAGGCTTTGGGTTAGGGTTAGGGTTAGGGTGTGCGTTTGAGTTAGGGTTAGGTTTAGGGTTAGGTTTAGGTTTAGGGATAGAGTTATGGTTTGGGTTCTGGTTATGGTTAAGGTTTGGTTTAGGGTTAGGTTTAGGTGTTGGGTTTGGGTTAAGGTTAGGGTTAGGTTTAGGGTTTGGGTTTGGGTTTGGGTTAGGGTTAGGGTTAGGGTTAGGGTTTGGGTTTGGGTTAGGATTAGGGTTAGGGTTAGGGTTAGGGTTTGGGTTACGGTTAGGGTTAGGCTTAAGGTTTGGGTTTGGGTTAGGGTTAGGTTTAGGGCTAGGGTTTGGATTAGGGTTAGGTTTAGGGTTAATGTTTGGATTAGCTTTAGGGATAGGGTTTGGGTTAGGGTTAGGGTTATGGTTATGGTTAGGGTTTGTGTTAGGATTAGGTTTAGGGTTAGGGTTTGGGTTAGGGTCAGGTTTAGGGGTAATGTTTGGGTTAGGGTTAGGGTTAGGTATAGGGTTAGGGTTTGGTTTAGTGCTAGGTTTAGTGTTAGGGTTATGGTTCGGTTAGGGTTATGGTTATAGTTTGGGTTAGGTTTAGGGCTGGGTTAGGGTTTGGGTTTGTGTTAGGGTTAGGGTTAGGGTTTGTTTTAGGGTTAGGTTTAGGGTTTAGATTAGTTTTAGGGTGAGGGTTTGCGATAAGGTTAGGATTTGGGTAGGGTTAGGGTTAGGATTAGGGTTAGGGTTAGGGTTAGGTTTAGCGTTTGGATTAGGATTAGTGTTAGGGTAAGGTATAGGGTTTGGGATAGGGTTAGGGTGTGAGTTTGGGTTAGGGTTAGGTTTAGGTTTAGGGTTAGGTTTAGGATAGAGTTATGTTTTGGGTTCTGGTTATGGTTAGGGATTGGGTTAGGTTTAGGGTTAGGGGTTGGGTTTGGGTTAAGGTTAAGGTTAGGGTTAGGGTTAGGGTTTGGGTTTGGGTTTGGGTTAGGGTTAGGGTTAGGGTTAGAGTTTGGGTTTGGGTTAGGATTAGGTTTAGGGTTAAGGTTAGGGTTTGGGTTACGGTGAGGGTTAGGTTAGGGTTTGGGTTTGGGTTAGGGTTAGGTTTAGGGTTAGGATTTCGTTTAGGGTTAGGTTTCGGGTTAATGTTTGGATTACCTTTAGGGTTAGGGTTTGGGTTAGGGTTAGGGTTATGGTTATGGTTAGGGTTTGGGTTAGGGTTAGGTTTAGCGGTAATGTTTTGGTTAGGGTTAGGGTTAGGTATACGGTTAGGGTTTGATTTAGTGTTAGGTTTAGTGTTAGCGTTAGGGTTAGGGTTAGGGTTACGGTAAGAGTTTGGGTTAGGTTTAAGGCTGGGTTAGGGTTTGGGTTTGTGTTAGGGTTAGGGTTAGGGTTTGTGTTAGTGTTAGGATTAGGGTTATGGTTTGGAGTAGGGTTAGGGTTAGGGTTAGGGTTTGGGCTAGGGTTAGGTTTAGTGTTAGGGTTTGTTTTAGGTTTAGGTTTAGTTTTAGGGTTTGGGTTTTGGTTAAGGTTAGGGTTAGGGTTGGTGTTAGTGTTAGGTTTAGGGTTAGGGTTTGGGCTAGTGTTAGTGTTAGGTTTAGGGTTAAGGTTTGGGTTATGGTTAGGTTTAGGCTTAGGGTTAGGGTTAGGGTTAGGTTTAGGTTTAATATTTTGGTTTGTGTTAGGGTTAGGTATAGGATTAGTTTTAGGTTAGGTTTATGGTTATGGTTATAGTTAGGGTTAGGGTTAGTGTTAGTAGAGGTAGGCTTAGTAGTAGAGGTCCTGTTTGTGGAGGCCCTGGGCAGGGCCAGCAGGCCCCACCACCTTCTCCCCTCCTCCTCCCATCTTCTCCGGGCTGCTTCTTTTTGTCAAACACTAGAACTTTGACCTAAAGTCAACTAAATCTCTCCAAACTGGTCACCCAAACACTAGAGCCTACCACCAAGAAACCTCTGTGTTTCAGCAACTCATCTTAGAGGGCTTTGTCACCTAGCAACACCCTAAACAATGTTTGCCTGGTCACTGCCTCTTGGAGTTCCAGAATCTTAGTCCAAGATTCTGTGAACTCAGCACTCCTGCCCACATCAGACACCAATGAAAGGAGACTAACCAATAGCACTCAGCACTCACTTGCAGAGCTCTGCCTGTCTATCATAGCTTCAGAGCAGGTGCTCCTCCTCTGGTCAAATCATGCCAAGGTTGCTTCCCAGTCCTGCAGCTCTTGCCAGGATTGCACGTGGTTACCTAAATAACCAACCTCATTCTTTCTTGAAATTACCATAATATTGATATTGGATTCTTAAGTACTATAAGCTACATTTGAATTTGAAAACTACTTTGGACATCGTTTTCTATGAGGGAAAATATTTTCCTTTTTCATTGTTGCTGAAATCAATCTTTGCTCTTAAAAAAGTACAACTCAACTCTTGGGGGTGAGGCAGGAGTATTATCAGTTCAAGGCTAACCTGGTATTAGGGTATGGGTTATGGTTATGGTTAGGTTTAGGGTTAGGGTTAGACTTAGGGTTAGGGTTATGTTTAGATTTAGGGTTAGGGTTAGTGTTTGGGTTAGGGTTAGGTTTAGGATTACGGTTACGATTAGGATTAGGGTTATGGTTTGGGTTAGGGTTAGGGTTACGTTTAGGGTTAGAGTTAGGGTTTGGATTAAAGTTATGGTTAGGGTTAGGGTGAGGGTTAGGGTTTCCATTTGGGTTAGGGTGAGTATTAGGGTTAGGGTTAGGGGTAGTGGTAGGATGAGGGTTTGGGTTTGGGTTAGGGTTAGTGTTAGGGTTAGGGTTAGGGTTTAGGTTAGGTTTAGGGTGAGGGTTTGCGATAAGGTTAGGATTTGGGTTAGGGTTAGGGTTAGGATTAGGGTTAGGGTTAGGGTTAGGGTTAGCGTTTGGGTTAGGGTTAGGGTTAGGGTTAGGGTTAGGTTTAGGTATAGGGTTTGGGTTAGGGTTAGGGTTAGGGTGTGCGTTTGAGTTAGGGTTAGGTTTAGGGTTAGGTTTAGGTTTAGGGATAGAGTTATGGTTTGGGTTCTGGTTATGGTTAAGGTTTGGGTTATGGTTAGGTTTAGGCTTAGGGTTAGGGTTAGGGTTAGTTTTAGGTTTAATGTTTAGGTTAGTGTTAGGGTTAGGTATAGGGTTAGTGTTAGGTTAGGTTTATGGTTAGGGTTAGGGTTAGGGTTAGGGTTAGTAGAGGTAGGCTTAGTATTAGAGGTCCTGTTTGTGGAGGCCCTGGGCAGGGCCAGCATTCCCCACCACCTTCTCCCCTCCTCCTCCCATCTTCTCCTGGCTGCTTCATTTTGTCAAACACTAGAACTTTGACCTAAAGTCAACTAAATCTCTCCAAACTGGTCACCCAAACACTAGAGCCTACCACCAAGAAACCTCTGTGTTTCAGCAACTCATCTTAGAGGGCTTTGTCACCTAGCAACACCCTAAACAATGCTTTGCCAAGTCACTGCCTCTTCGAGTTCCAGAATCTTAGTCCAAGATTCTGTGACCTCAGCACTCCTGCTCACATCAGACACCAATGACAGGAGACTGACCAATAGCCCTCAGCACTCACTTGCAAAGCTCTGCCTGTCTATCATAGCTTCAGAGCAGGTGCTCCTCCCCTGGTCAAGTCATGCCAAGGTTGCTTCCCAGTCCTGCAGCTCTTGCCAGGATTGCACGTGGTTACCTAAATAACCAACCTCATTCTTTCTAGATATTACCATATTATTGATATTGGATTCTTAAGTACTATAAGCTACATTTGAAGGAGAAAACTACTTTGGGCATCGTTTTCTATGAGGGAAAATATTTTCCTTTTTCATTGTTGTTGAATCCAATCTTTGCTCTTAAGAAAGTACAACTCAACTCTTGGGGGTGAGGCAGGAGGATTATCAGTTCAAGGCTACCCTGGGATTAGGGTATGGGTTATGGTTATGGTTATGGTTAGGGTTAGGGTTTGTGTTAGGGTTAAGGTTTGTGTTAGGATTAGGTTTAGGGTTAGGGTTTGGGTTAGGGTTAGGTTTAGGGTTAATATTTGGGTTAGGGTTAGGGTTAGGTATAGGGTTTGGGTTTGGTTTAGTGTTAGGGTTAGGGTTAGGGTTGGGGTTACGGTTATGGTTACGGTTAGAGTTTGGGTTAGGTTTAGGGCTGGGCTGGGTTTGCGTTTGTGTTAGGGTTAGTTTTAGGGTTTGTGTTAGGGTTACGCATAAGGTTAGGGTTTGGGCTAGGGCTAGGGTCAGAGTGTGCATTTGGTTTAGGGTTAGGTTTAGGGTTAGGGTTAGGTTTAGGGATAGAGTTATGGTTTGTGATCTGGTTATGGTTAGGGTTTGGGTTAGGGTTAGGGTTAGGGTTAGGGGTAGGGTTAGTGTGTGCGTTTGGGTAAGGGTTATGTTTAGGTTTAGGGTTAGGTTTAGGGATAGTGTTATGGTTTGGATTCTGGTTATGTTTAGGGTTTGGGTTAGGGTTAGGGTTAGGTTTAGGGTTTGGGTTTGGGTTAGGATTAGGGTTAGGGTTAGTGTTTGGGTTTGGGTTAGGTTTAGGGTTAGGGTTAGGGTTTGTGTTAGGGTTAGGATTAGGGTTTGGGTTATTCTTAGGTTTAGGTTTAGGGTTACGGTTTGGGTTTGGGTTAGAGTTAGGGTTAGTGTTAAGTTCAGTGTTAGGGTTTGGGTTTGGTGTAGGGTTAGGTATAGGGTTAGGGTGTCTGTTTGGATTAGAGTTAGGGTTAGGGTTAGTGTTAGGGTTAGGGTTTTTGTTAGGTTTATGTTCAGGTTTAGTGTTCGGGTTTAGGGTTAGGGTTAGGGTTAGGATTAGGGTTAGTGTTAGGGTCAGGTTTAGGGTTAAGTTTTGGGTTAGGGTTGTGTTTAGGGATAGGGTTAGGTTTATGAGTAAGGTTAGGGTTAGTGTTAGGGTTAGGGTTACGGTTAGGATTAGGCTTAGGGTTAGGGTTTGGGTTTGGGATAGGGTTAGGGTTTGGGTTAGGGTTAGGTTTAGGGTTAGGCTTTGGGTTAGGGTTAGGTTTAGGGTTAATGTTTGGGTTAGGATTAGGGTTAGTTTTAGGGTTAGGGTTAGGGTTAGGGTTAGGGTATGGGTTATAGTTAGGGATAGGTTTAGGGTTAGAATTTGGCTTTGGGTTAGGGTTAGGTTTAGGGTTAGGTTTTGTGTTAGGGTTAGGTTTTGGGTTACGGTTAGGGTTAGGGTTAGGGTTAGGGTTTGGGTTATTGATAGGCTTAGGGTTAGGTTTAGGGTTAGGTTTAGGGTTAGGTTTTGGGTAAGTGTTAGGTTTAGGGTTAGGGTTAAGTTTAGGGTTAGGGTTAGGGTTACGGTTAGAGTTTGGGTTAGGGTTAGGGTTAGGGTTTGGGTTTGGGTTAGGTTTAGGGTTTGTGTTAGGGTTCGGGTTTGGGCTAGTGTTAGGTTTAGGCTTAGGGTTTGGGTTAGGGTTAGGTTTAGGGGTAATGTTTGGGGTACCTTTTGGGTTAGGGTTTGGGTTAGGGTTAGGTTTAGGGTTAGGGTTTGGGTTAGTGTTAGGTTTAGGGTTAATGTTTGGGTTAGGGTTAGGGTTAGGTTTTGTGTTAGGGTTAGGTTTAGGTTTAGGGTTTGGGTTCGGGTTAGGTTTACGGTTAGGGTTTGGGTTACGGTTAGGTTTACGGTTAGGTTTTGGGTTATTGTCAAGCTTAGGTTTAGGGTTAGGTTTAGGGTTAGTGTTAGGGTTTGGGTTAGTGTTAGGTTTAGGGTTAGGATTAGGGTTAGGGTTAGGGTTACGGTTAGAGTTTGGGTTAGGGTTAGGGTTACAGTTAGGGTTTGGGTTAGGGTTAGGGTTAGTGTTAGGGTTTGGGTTAGAGTTAGGGTTAGGGTTATGGTTAGGGTTAGGGTTAGGGTTAGTGTGAGCGTTGCATTTGGGTTAGGGTTAGGTTTAGGTTTAGGTTTAGGGTTAGGTTTTGGGTTACGGTTAATGGTTAGGGTTAGGGTTAGGGTTAGGGTTCGGTTTTGTGTTAGTGTTAGGTTTAGGTTTAGTGTTTGGGTTACGGTTAGGGTTAGGATATGGGTTAGGGTTAGGGTTAGGGTTAGGTTAGTAGAGGTAGGCTTTGTAGTAGAGGTCCTGTATGTGGAGGGCCTGGGCAGGGCCAGCAGGCCACACCACCTTCTCCCCTCCTCCTCCCATCTTCTCCTGGCTGCTTCTTTTTGTCAAACACTAGAACTTTGACCTAAAGTCAACTAAATCTCTCCAAACTGGTCACCCAAACCCTAGAGTCTACCACCAAGAAACCTCTGTGTTTCAGCAACTCATCTGAGAGGGCTTTGTCAGCTAGCAATACCCTAAACAATGCTTTGCCAGGTCACTGCCTCTTGGAGTTCCAGAATCTTAGTCCAAGATTCTGTGACCTCAGCACTCCTGCCCACATCAGACACCAATGACAGGAGACTGAACAATAGCATTCAGCACTCAGTTGCAAAGCTCTGCCTGTCTATCATTGCTTCAGAGCAGGTGCTCCTCCCCTGGTCAAGTCATGCCAAGGTTGCTTCCAAGTCCTGCAGCTCTTGCCAGGATTGCACGTGGTTACCTAAATAACCAACCTCATTCTTTCTAGAAATTACCATATTATTGATATTGGATTCTTAAGTACTATAAGCTACATTTGAATCAGAAAACTACTTTGATGATCGTTTTCTATGAGGGAAAATATTTTCTTTTTCTATGTTGCTGAATCCAATCTTTGCTCTTAAAAAAGTACAACTCAACTCTTGGGGGTGAGGCAGGAGGATTATCAGTTCAAGGATACCCTGGGATTAGGGAATGGGTTATGGTTATGGTTATGGTTAGGGTTAGGGTTAGAATTAGGGTTAGGGTTAGGTTTAGATTTAGGGTTAGGGTTAGGGTTAGGGATTGTGTTAGGGTTAGGGTTAAGGTTTGTGTTACGATTAGGTTTAGGGTTAGGGTTTGGGTTAGGGATAGGCTTAGGGTTAATGTTTGGGCTAGGGTTAGGGTTAGGTATAGGGTTTCGGTTTGGTTTAGTGTTAGGGTTAGGGTTAGCGTTAGGGTTACGGTTAGGGTTACTGTTAGAGTTTGGGTTAGGTTTAGGCCTGGGCTGGGTTTGCGTTTGTGTTAGGGTTAGTTTTAGGGTTTGTGTTAGGGTTAGGTTTAGGGTTAGGGTTTGGGCTAGGGTTACGGTTAGGGTGTGCATTTGGGTTAGGGTTAGTTTTAGGGTTACGGTTAGGTTTAGAGATAGAGTTATGGTTTGTGTTCTGGTTATGGTTAGGGTTTGGGTTAGGATTAGGTTTAGGGTTAGGGTTTTGGTTTGGTTTAGGGTTAGGTTTACGGTTAGGGTTAGTATTAGGGTTTGGTTTGTGTTAGGATTAGGGTTAGTGTTAGGGTTAGGCTTAGAGTTAGGATTAGGTTTAGAGTTCGCATTTGGGTTAGGGTTAGGTTTAGGGTTTGGGTTAGGGTTAAGGTTAGGGTTAGAGTTTGGTTTTGGGTTAGGATTAGGGTTAGGGTTAGTGTTTGGGTATGGGTTAGGTTTAGGGTTAGGGTTAGGGTTTGGGTTAGGGTTAGGGTTAGGGTTTGGGTTATTGTTAGGTTTAGGTTTAGGGTTTCGGTTTGGGTTTGGGTTAGGGTTAGGGTTAGTTTTACGTTCAGTGTTAGGGTTTGGGTTTGGTTTAGGGTTAGGTATAGGGTTAGGGTGTGGGTTTGGAATAGATTTAGGGTTAGGGTTAGTGTTAGGGTTAGGGTTTGGCTTAGGTTTATATTCAGATTTAGTGTTCGGGTTTAGGGTTAGGGTTAGGGTTAGGATTAGGGTTAGTGTTAGGGTCAGGTTTAGGGTTAAGGTTTGGGTTAGGGTTGTGTTTAGGGATTGGGTTAGGTTTATGAGTTCGGTTAGGGTTAGGGTTAGGATTAGGCTTAGGGTTAGGGTTAGGGTTAGTTTTAGGGTTAGAGTTAGGATTAGGGTTAGGGTTACGGTTAGGGTATGGGTTAGGGTTAGGGTTAGGGTTAGATTTAGGATTTGGGTTTGGGTAAGCGTTAGGGTTAGGGTTAGGTTTTGTTTTAGGGTTAGGTTTAGGGTTAGGGTTTGAGTTAGGGTTAGGTTTAGGTTTAGGTTTAGGGTTAGGTTTTGGGTTACGGTTAATGGTTAGGGTTAGGGTTAGGGTTAGGGTTAGGGTTAGGGTTAGGGTTAGGGTTAGAGTTTGGGTTAGGGTTAGGTTTACGGTTAATGTTTGTTTTAGGGTTAGGGTTAGGGTTTGGGTTAGGGTTAGGGTTAGGGTTAGGTTAGTAGAGGTAGGCTTTGTAGTAGAGGTCCTGTATGTGGAGGGCCTGGGCAGGGCCAGCAGGCCACACCACCTTCTCCCCTCCTCCTCCCATCTTCTCCTGGCTGCTTCTTTTTGTCAAACACTAGAACTTTGACCTAAAGTCAAGTAAATCTCTCCAAACTGGTCACCCAAACACTAGAGCCTACCACCAAGAAACCTCTGTGTTTCAGCAACTCATCTGAGAGGGCTTTGTCAGCTAGCAATACCCTAAACAATGCTTTGCCAGGTCACTGCCTTTGGAGTTCAAGAATCTTAGTCCAAGATTCTATGACCTCAGCACTCCTGCCCACATCAGACACCAATGACAGGAGACTGACCAATAGCACTCAGCACTCACTTGCAAAGCTCTGCCTGTCTATCATATCTTCAGAGCAGGTGCTCCTCCCCTGGTCAAGTCATGCCAAGGTTGCTTCCAAGTCCTGCAGCTCTTGCCAGGATTGCACGTGGTTACCTAAATAACCATGCTCATTCTTTCTAGAAATTACCATATTATTGATATTCGATTCTTAAGTACTATAAGCTACATTTAAATCAAAAAACTACTTTCGACATCATTTTCTATGAGGGAAAATATTTTCATTTTCATTGCTGCTGAATCCAATCTTTGCTCTTAAAAAAGTACAACTCAACTCTTGGGGGTGAGGCAGGAGGATTATCAGTTCAAGGCTACCCTCGGATTAGGGTATGGGTTATGGTTATGGTTAGGGTTAGGATTAGGGTTAGAATTAGGGTTAGGGTTAGGTTTAGGGTTAGGGTTAGGGTTAGTGTTTGGGTTAGGGTTGGTTTAGGGTTAGGGATATGATTAGGATTAGGGTTATGGTTTGGGTTAGGGTTAGGGTTAGGATTAGGGTTAGGGTTAATGTTAGGGTTAGGGTTCGGGTGTGAGTTAGGGTTAGGGTTAGGTTTAGGGTTTCCGTTTGGTTAGGGTGAGTGTTAGTGTTAGGGTTAGGGTTAGGGTTAGTGTTAGGATAAGGGTTTGGGTTAGGGTTAGTGTTAGTGTTAGGGTTAGGGTTTAGGTTAGGTTTAGGGTAAGGGTTTGTGATAAGGTTAGGATTTGGGTTAAGGTTAGGGTTAGGATTAGGGTTAGGTTTAGGTTTAGGGTTAGGGTTAGCGTTTCGGTTAGGGTTAAGTTTAGTTTATTGTTAGTGTTAGGGTTTGGGTTAGGGTTAGTGTTAGGGTTTGGGTTAGGGTTAGGGTTAGGGTTAGGGTTAGGGTTAGGGTTAGGGTTAGGGTTAGGGTTACGTTTGTGTTAGGGTTAAGGTTAGGGTTATGGTTAGGGTGTGCGTTTGGGTTAGGGTTAGGTTTAGGGTTTGGGTTAGGTTTAGGGATAGTGTTATAGTTTGGATTCTGGTTATGGTTAGGGTTAGGGTTAGGCTTAGGGTTAGGGTTAGGGTTTGGGTTATTGTTAGGCTTAGGTTTAGGGTTCACGGTTTGGGTTTGGGTTAGGGTTAGGGTTAGTGTTAAGGTCAGTGTTAGGGTTTGGGTTTGGTTTAGAGTTAGGTATAGGGTTAGGGTGTGGGTTTGGATTAGAGTTAGGGTTAGGGTTAGTGTTAGGGTAAGGGTTTGGGTTAGGTTTATGTTCAGGTTTAGTGTTCGGGTTTAGGGTTAGGGTTAGGGTTAGGGTTAGGGTTAGTGTTAGGGTCAGGTTTAGGGTTAAGGTTTGGGTTAGGGTTGTTTTTAGTGATAGGGTTAGGTTTATGGGTTCGGTTAGGGTTACGGTTAGGGTTAGGGTTAGGATTAGGCTTAGGGTTAGTGTTTGGGTTTGGGATAGGTTTACGGTTTCGGTTAGGGTTAGGTTTAGGGGTAGGGTTTGGGTTAGGGTTAGGTTTAGGGTTAATGTTTGAGTTACGGTTAGGGTTAGGGTTAGTGTTTTTGTTAGGTTTAGGGTTACGTTTAGGGTTACGGTTAGGGTATGGGATAGGTTTAGGTTTAGGGTTAGGATTTGGGTTTGGGTTAGGGTTAGGGTCAGGGTTAGGGTTAGGTTTTGTGTTAGGGTTAGGTTTAGGGATAGGGTTTGGGTTAGGGTTAAGATTAGGGTTAGGGTTTGGTTTACGGTTAGGTTTACGGGTAGGGTGTGAGTTATTGTTAGGCTCAGGGTTAGGGTTAGGTTTAGGGTTAGGGTTAGGGTTTGGGTTAGTGTTAGGTTTAGGGTTACGGTTTGTGTTAGGGTTAGGGTTAAGGTTTGTGTTAGGATTAGGTTTAGGTTTAGGGTTTGGGTTAGCGTTAGGTTTAGGGTTAATTTTTGGGTTATGCTAAGGTATAGGTAAAGGGTTTAGGTTTCGTTTAGTGTAAGGGTTAGGGTTAGGGTTAGGGTTACGTTTAGGGTTTCGGTTAGAGTTTGGGTTAGGTTTAGGACTGGGCTGGGTTTGCGTTTGTGTTAGGGTTAGTTTTAGCGTTTGTGTTAGGGTTAGGGTTTAGGCTAGGGTTAGGGTTAGGGTGTGCATTTGGGTTAGGGTTAGGTTTAGGGTTAGGGTTAGGTTTAGGGATAGACTTATGGTTTGTGTTCTGGTTATGGTAAGGGTTTGGGTTAGGGTTAGGTTTAGGGTTAGGGTTTGGGTTTCTTTTAGGGATAGGTTTAGGGTTAGGGATAGTATTAGGGATAGGGTTAGGGTTAGGGATAAGGTTAGGGTTAGAGATTGCCTTTGGGTTAGTGTTCGGGTTAGGGTTTGGGTTAGGGATAGGGAAAGGGTTAGGGTTTGGGTTTGGGTTAGGGTTAGGGTTAGGGTTAGGGTTAGGGTTAGGGTTAGGGTTAGGGTTAGGGTTAGGATTTGGGTTAGGGTTAGGTTTCGGGTTAATGTTTGGATTAGCTTTAGGGTTAGGGTTTGGGTTAGGGTTATGGTTATGGTTAGGGTTTGGGTTAGGGTTAGGTTTAGGGGTAATGTTTTGGTTAGGGTTAGGGTTAGGTATACGGTTAGGGTTTGATTTAGTGTTAGGTTTAGTGTTAGGGTTAGGGTTAGGGTTAGGGTTACGGTAAGAGTTTGGGTTAGGTTTATGGTTGGGTTGGGGTTTGGGTTTGTGTTAGGGTTAGGGTTAGGGTTTGTGTTAGTGTTAGGAATAGGGTTAGGGTTTGGGCTAGGGTTAGGGTTAGGGTTAGGGTTTGGGCTAGGGTTAGGTTTAGTGTTAGGGTTTAGGTTTAGGATTAGGTATAGGGTTTGGGTTTGGTTTAGTGTTAGGTTTAGGGTTAGGGTTTGGGCTAGTGTTAGGGTTAGGTTTAGAGTTAAGGTTTGGGTTATGGTTAGGTTTAGGCTTAGGGTTAGGGTTAGGGTTAGGTTTAGGTTTAATGTTTAGGTTAGTGTTAGGGTTAGGTATAGGGTTAGTGTTAGGTTAGGTTTATGGTTAGGGTTAGGGTTAGGGTTAGGGTTAGTAGAGGTAGGCTTAGTATTAGAGGTCCTGTTTGTGGAGGCCCTGGGCAGGGCCAGCATTCCCCACCACCTTCTCCCCTCCTCCTCCCATCTTCTCCTGGCTGCTTCATTTTGTCAAACACTAGAACTTTGACCTAAAGTCAACTAAATCTCTCCAAACTGGTCACCCAAACACTAGAGCCTACCACCAAGAAACCTCTGTGTTTCAGCAACTCATCTTAGAGGGCTTTGTCACCTAGCAACACCCTAAACAATGCTTTGCCAAGTCACTGCCTCTTCGAGTTCCAGAATCTTAGTCCAAGATTCTGTGACCTCAGCACTCCTGCTCACATCAGACACCAATGACAGGAGACTGACCAATAGCCCTCAGCACTCACTTGCAAAGCTCTGCCTGTCTATCATAGCTTCAGAGCAGGTGCTCCTCCCCTGGTCAAGTCATGCCAAGGTTGCTTCCCAGTCCTGCAGCTCTTGCCAGGATTGCACGTGGTTACCTAAATAACCAACCTCATTCTTTCTAGATATTACCATATTATTGATATTGGATTCTTAAGTACTATAAGCTACATTTGAAGGAGAAAACTACTTTGGGCATCGTTTTCTATGAGGGAAAATATTTTCCTTTTTCATTGTTGTTGAATCCAATCTTTGCTCTTAAGAAAGTACAACTCAACTCTTGGGGGTGAGGCAGGAGGATTATCAGTTCAAGGCTACCCTGGGATTAGGGTATGGGTTATGGTTATGGTTATGGTTAGGGTTAGGGTTTGTGTTAGGGTTAAGGTTTGTGTTAGGATTAGGTTTAGGGTTAGGGTTTGGGTTAGGGTTAGGTTTAGGGTTAATATTTGGGTTAGGGTTAGGGTTAGGTATAGGGTTTGGGTTTGGTTTAGTGTTAGGGTTAGGGTTAGGGTTGGGGTTACGGTTATGGTTACGGTTAGAGTTTGGGTTAGGTTTAGGGCTGGGCTGGGTTTGCGTTTGTGTTAGGGTTAGTTTTAGGGTTTGTGTTAGGGTTACGTATAGGGTTAGGGTTTGGGCTAGGGTTAGGGTTAGGGTGTGCATTTGGGTTAGGGTTAGGTTTAGGGTTAGGGTTAGGTTTAGGGATAGAGTTATGGTTTGTGATCTGGTTATGGTTAGGGTTTGGGTTAGGGTTAGGGTTAGGGTTAGGGTTAGGGTTAGTGTGTGCGTTTGGGTTAGGGTTATGTTTAGGTTTAGGGTTAGGTTTAGGGATAGTGTTATGGTTTGGATTCTGGTTATGTTTAGGGTTTGGGTTAGGGTTAGGGTTAGGTTTAGGGTTTGGGTTTGGGTTAGGATTAGGGTTAGGGTTAGTGTTTGGGTTTGGGTTAGGTTTAGGGTTAGGGTTAGGGTTTGTGTTAGGGTTAGGATTAGGGTTTGGGTTATTCTTAGGTTTAGGTTTAGGGTTACGGTTTGGGTTTGGGTTAGAGTTAGGGTTAGTGTTAAGTTCAGTGTTAGGGTTTGGGTTTGGTGTAGGGTTAGGTATAGGGTTAGGGTGTCTGTTTGGATTAGAGTTAGGGTTAGGGTTAGTGTTAGGGTTAGGGTTTTTGTTAGGTTTATGTTCAGGTTTAGTGTTCGGGTTTAGGGTTAGGGTTAGGGTTAGGATTAGGGTTAGTGTTAGGGTCAGGTTTAGGGTTAAGGTTTGGGTTAGGGTTGTGTTTAGGGATAGGGTTAGGTTTATGAGTAAGGTTAGGGTTAGTGTTAGGGTTAGGGTTACGGTTAGGATTAGGCTTAGGGTTAGGGTTTGGGTTTGGGATAGGGTTAGGGTTTGGGTTAGGGTTAGGTTTAGGGTTAGGCTTTGGGTTAGGGTTAGGTTTAGGGTTAATGTTTGGGTTAGGATTAGGGTTAGTTTTAGGGTTAGGGTTAGGGTTAGGGTTAGGGTATGGGTTATAGTTAGGGATAGGTTTAGGGTTAGAATTTGGCTTTGGGTTAGGGTTAGGTTTAGGGTTAGGTTTTGTGTTAGGGTTAGGTTTTGTGTTACGGTTAGGGTTAGGGTTAGGGTTAGGGTTTGGGTTATTGATAGGCTTAGGGTTAGGTTTAGGGTTAGGTTTAGGGTTAGGTTTTGGGTAAGTGTTAGGTTTAGGGTTAGGGTTAAGTTTAGGGTTAGGGTTAGGGTTACGGTTAGAGTTTGGGTTAGGGTTAGGGTTAGGGTTTGGGTTTGGGTTTGGGTTAGGTTTAGGGTTTGTGTTAGGGTTCGGGTTTGGGCTAGTGTTAGGTTTAGGGTTAGGGTTTGGGTTAGGGTTAGGTTTAGGGTTAATGTTTGGGTTACCTTTAGGGTTAGGGTTTGGGTTAGGGTTAGGTTTAGGGTTAGGGTTTGGGTTAGGGTTAGGTTTAGGGTTAATGTTTGGGTTAGGGTTAGGGTTAGGTTTTGTGTTAGGGTTAGGTTTAGGTTTAGGGTTTGGGTTCGGTTTAGGTTTACGGTTAGGGTTTGGGTTACGGTTAGGTTTACGGTTAGGTTTTGGGTTATTGTCAAGCTTAGGTTTAGGGTTAGGTTTAGGGTTAGTGTTAGGGTTTGGGTTAGTGTTAGGTTTAGGGTTAGGATTAGGGTTAGGGTTAGGGTTACGGTTAGAGTTTGGGTTAGGGTTAGGGTTACAGTTAGGGTTTGGGTTAGGGTTAGGGTTAGTGTTAGGGTTTGGGTTAGAGTTAGGCTTAGGGTTAGTGGTTAGGGTAGGGGTTAGGTTTAGGGTTAGGGTTGCATTTGGGTTAGGGTTAGGTTTAGGTTTAGGTTTAGGGTTAGGTTTTGGGTTACGGTTAATGGTTAGGGTTAGGGTTAGGGTTAGGGTTCGGTTTTGTGTTAGTGTTAGGTTTAGGTTTAGTGTTTGGGTTACGGTTAGGGTTAGGATATGGGTTAGGGTTAGGGTTAGGGTTAGGTTAGTAGAGGTAGGCTTTGTAGTAGAGGTCCTGTATGTGGAGGGCCTGGGCAGGGCCAGCAGGCCACACCACCTTCTCCCCTCCTCCTCCCATCTTCTCCTGCCTGCTTCTTTTTGTCAAACACTAGAACTTTGACCTAAAGTCAACTAAATCTCTCCAAACTCGTCACCCAAACACTAGAGTCTACCACCAAGAAACCTCTGTGTTTCAGCAACTCATCTGAGAGGGCTTTGTCAGCTAGCAATACCCTAAACAATGCTTTGCCAGGTCACTGCCTCTTGGAGTTCCAGAATCTTAGTCCAAGATTCTGTGACCTCAGCACTCCTGCCCATATCAGACACCAATGACAGGAGACTGAACAATAGCAGTCAGCACTCAGTTGCAAAGCTCTGCCTGTCTATCATTGCTTCAGAGCAGGTGCTCCTCCCCTGGTCAAGTCATGCCAAGGTTGCTTCCAAGTCCTGCAGCTCTTGCCAGGATTGCACGTGGTTACCTAAATAACCAACCTCATTCTTTCTAGAAATTACCATATTATTGATATTGGATTCTTAAGTACTATAAGCTACATTTGAATCAGAAAACTACTTTGATGATCGTTTTCTATGAGGGAAAATATTTTCTTTTTCTATGTTGCTGAATCCAATCTTTGCTCTTAAAAAAATACAACTCAACTCTTGGGGGTGAGGCAGGAGGATTATCAGTTCAAGGATACCCTGGGATTAGGGAATGGGTTATGGTTATGGTTATGGTTAGGGTTAGGTTTAGAATTAGGGTTAGGGTTAGGTTTAGATTTAGGGTTAGGGTTAGGGTTAGGGATTGTGTTAGGGTTAGGGTTAAGGTTTGTGTTACGATTAGGTTTAGGGTTAGGGTTTGGGTTAGGGATAGGTTTAGGGTTAATGTTTGGGTTAGGGTTAGAGTTAGGTATAGGGTTTCGGTTTGGTTTAGTGTTAGGGTTAGGGTTAGCGTTAGGGTTACGGTTAGGGTTACTGTTAGAGTTTGGGTTAGGTTTAGGCCTGGGCTGGGTTTGCGTTTGTGTTAGGGTTAGTTTTAGGGTTTGTGTTAGGGTTAGGTTTAGGGTTAGGGTTTGGGCTAGGGTTACGGTTAGGGTGTGCATTTGGGTTAGGGTTAGTTTTAGGGTTAGGGTTAGGTTTAGAGATAGAGTTATGGTTTGTGTTCTGGTTATGGTTAGGGTTTGGGTTAGGATTAGGTTTAGGGTTAGGGTTTTGGTTTGGTTTAGGGTTAGGTTTACGGTTAGGGTTAGTATTAGGGTTTGGTTTGTGTTAGGATTAGGGTTAGTGTTAGGGTTAGGCTTAGAGTTAGGATTAGGTTTAGAGTTCGCATTTGGGTTAGGGTTAGGTTTATTGTTTGGGTTAGGGTTAGGGTTAGGGTTAGAGTTTGGTTTTGGGTTAGGATTAGGGTTAGGGTTAGTGTTTGGGTATGGGTTAGGTTTAGGGTTAGGGTTAGGGTTTGGGTTAGGGTTAGGGTTAGGGTTTGGGTTATTGTTAGGTTTAGGTTTAGGGTTTAGGTTTGGGTTTGGGTTAGGGTTAGGGTTAGTTTTACGTTCAGTGTTAGGGTTTGGGTTTGGTTTAGGGTTAGGTATAGGGTTAGGGTGTGGGTTTGGAATAGATTTAGGGTTAGGGTTAGTGTTAGGGTTAGGGTTTGGCTTAGGTTTATATTCAGATTTAGTGTTCGGGTTTAGGGTTAGGGTTAGGGTTAGGATTAGGGTTAGTGTTAGGGTCAGGTTTAGGGTTAAGGTTTGGGTTAGGGTTGTGTTTAGGGATTGGGTTAGGTTTATGAGTTCGGTTAGGGTTAGGGTTAGGATTAGGCTTAGGGTTAGGGTTAGGGTTAGTTTTAGGGTTAGAGTTAGGATTAGGGTTAGGGTTACGGTTAGGGTATGGGTTAGGGTTAGGGTTAGGGTTAGATTTAGGATTTGGGTTTGGGTAAGGGTTAGGGTTAGGGTTAGGTTTTGTTTTAGGGTTAGGTTTAGGGTTAGGGTTTGAGTTAGGGTTAGGTTTAGGTTTAGGTTTAGGGTTAGGTTTTGGGTTACGGTTAATGGTTAGGGTTAGGGTTAGGGTTAGGGTTAGGGTTAGGGTTAGGGTTAGGGTTAGAGTTTGGGTTAGGGTTAGGTTTACGGTTAATGTTTGTTTTAGGGTTAGGGTTAGGGTTTGGGTTAGGGTTAGGGTTAGGGTTAGGTTAGTAGAGGTAGGCTTTGTAGTAGAGGTCCTGTATGTGGAGGGCCTGGGCAGGGCCAGCAGGCCACACCACCTTCTCCCCTCCTCCTCCCATCTTCTCCTGGCTGCTTCTTTTTGTCAAACACTAGAACTTTGACCTAAAGTCAAGTAAATCTCTCCAAACTGGTCACCCAAACACTAGAGCCTACCACCAAGAAACCTCTGTGTTTCAGCAACTCATCTGAGAGGGCTTTGTCAGCTAGCAATACCCTAAACAATGCTTTGCCAGGTCACTGCCTTTGGAGTTCAAGAATCTTAGTCCAAGATTCTATGACCTCAGCACTCCTGCCCACATCAGACACCAATGACAGGAGACTGACCAATAGCACTCAGCACTCACTTGCAAAGCTCTGCCTGTCTATCATATCTTCAGAGCAGGTGCTCCTCCCCTGGTCAAGTCATGCCAAGGTTGCTTCCAAGTCCTGCAGCTCTTGCCAGGATTGCACGTGGTTACCTAAATAACCATCCTCATTCTTTCTAGAAATTACCATATTATTGATATTGGATTCTTAAGTACTATAAGCTACATTTAAATCAAAAAACTACTTTCGACATCATTTTCTATGAGGGAAAATATTTTCATTTTCATTGCTGCTGAATCCAATCTTTGCTCTTAAAAAAGTACAACTCAACTCTTGGGGGTGAGGCAGGAGGATTATCAGTTCAAGGCTACCCTCGGATTAGGGTATGGGTTATGGTTATGGTTAGGGTTAGGATTAGGGTTAGAATTAGGGTTAGGGTTAGGTTTAGGGTTAGGGTTAGGGTTAGTGTTTGGGTTAGGGTTGGTTTAGGGTTAGGGATATGATTAGGATTAGGGTTATGGTTTGGGTTAGGGTTAGGGTTAGGATTAGGGTTAGGGTTAATGTTAGGGTTAGGGTTCGGGTGTGAGTTAGGGTTAGGGTTAGGTTTAGGGTTTCCGTTTGGTTAGGGTGAGTGTTAGTGTTAGGGTTAGGGTTAGGGTTAGTGTTAGGATAAGGGTTTGGGTTAGGGGTAGTGTTAGTGTTAGGGTTAGGGTTTAGGTTAGGGTTAGGGTAAGGGTTTGTGATAAGGTTAGGATTTGGGTTAAGGTTAGGGTTAGGATTAGGGTTAGGTTTAGGTTTAGGGTTAGGGTTAGCGTTTCGGTTAGGGTTAAGTTTAGTTTATTGTTAGTGTTAGGGTTTGGGTTAGGGTTAGTGTTAGGGTTTGGGTTAGGGTTAGGGTTAGAGTTAGGGTTAGGGTTAGGGTTAGGGTTAGGGTTAGGGTTAGGGTTAGGGTTACGATTGTGTTAGGGTTAAGGTTAGGGTTATGGTTAGGGTGTGCGTTTGGGTTAGGGTTAGGTTTAGGGTTTGGGTTAGGTTTAGGGATAGTGTTATAGTTTGGATTCTGGTTATGGTTAGGGTTAGGGTTAGGCTTAGGGTTAGGGTTAGGGTTTGGGTTATTGTTAGGCTTCCGTTTAGGGTCACGGTTTGTGTTTGGGTTAGGGTTAGGGTTAGTGTTAAGGTCAGTGTTAGGGTTTGGGTTTGGATTAGAGTTAGGTATAGGGTTAGGGTGTGGGTTTGGATTAGAGTTAGGGTTAGGGTTATTGTTAGGGTAAGGGTTTGGGTTAGGTTTATGTTCAGGTTTAGTGTTCGGGTTTAGGGTTAGGGTTAGGCTTAGGGTTAGGGTTAGTGTTAGGGTCAGGTTTAGGGTTAAGGTTTGGGTTAGGGTTGTTTTTAGTGATAGGGTTAGGTTTATGGGTTCGGTTAGGGTTAGGGTTAGGGTTAGGGTTAGGATTAGGCTTAGGGTTAGTGTTTGGGTTTGGGATAGGTTTACGGTTTCGGTTAGGGTTAGGTTTAGGGGTAGGGTTTGGGTTAGGGTTAGGTTTAGGATTAATGTTTGAGTTACGTTTAGGGTTAGGGTTAGTGTTTTTGTTAGGTTTAGGGTTACGTTTAGGGTTACGGTTAGGGTATGGGATAGGTTTAGGTTTAGGGTTAGGATTTGGGTTTGTGTTAGGGTTAGGGTTAGGGTTAGGGTTAGGTTTTGTGTTAGGGTTAGGTTTAGGGATAGGGTTTGGGTTAGGGTTAAGTTTAGGGTTAGGGTTTGGTTTACGGTTAGGTTTACGGTTAGGGTTTGAGTTATTGTTAGGCTTAGGTTTAGGGTTAGGTTTAGGGTTAGGGTTAGGGTTTGGGTTAGTGTTAGGTTTAGGATTACGGTGTGTGTTAGGGATAGGGTAAAGGTTTGTGTTAGGATTAGGTTTAGGTTTAGGGTTTGGGTTAGCGTTAGGTTTAGGGTTAATTTTTGGTTTAGGGTTAGGATTAGGTATAGGGTTTGGGTTTCGTTTAGTGTTAGGGTTAGGGTTAGGGTTAGGGTTACGGTTAGGGTTACGGTTAGAGTTTGGATTAGGTTTAGGACTGGGCTGGGTTTGCGTTTGTGTTAGGGTTAGTTTTAGCGTTTGTGTTAGGGTTAGGGTTTAGGCTAGGGTTAGGGTTAGGGTGTGCATTTGGGTTAGGGTTAGGTTTAGGGTTAGGGTTAGGTTTAGGTATAGACTTATGGTTTGTGTTCTGGTTATGGTAAGGGTTTGGGTTAGGGTTAGGTTTAGGGTTAGGGTTTGGGTTTCTTTTAGGGTTAGGTTTAGGGTTAGGGTTAGTATTAGGGATAGGGTTAGGGTTAGGGTTAAGGTTAGGGTTAGAGTTTGCCTTTGGGTTAGTGTTCGGGTTAGGGTTTGGGTTAGGGTTAGGGTTAGGGTTAGGGTTTGGGTTTGGGTTAGGGTTAGGGTTAGGGTTAGGGTTAGGGTTAGGGTTAGGGTTAGGATTTGGGTTAGGGTTAGGTTTCGGGTTAATGTTTGGATTAGCTTTAGGGTTAGGGTTTGGGTTAGGGTTATGGTTATGGTTAGGGTTTGGGTTAGGGTTAGGTTTAGGGGTAATGTTTTGGTTAGGGTTAGGGTTAGGTATACGGTTAGGGTTTGATTTAGTGTTAGGTTTAGTGTTAGGGTTAGGGTTAGGGTTAGGGTTACGGTAAGAGTTTGGGTTAGGTTTAAGGCTGTGTTACGGTTTGGGTTTGTGTTACGGTTACGGTTAGGGTTTGTGTTAGTGTTAGGAATAGGGTTAGGGTTTGGGCTAGGGTTAGGGTTAGGGTTAGGGTTTGGGCTAGGGTTAGGTTTAGTGTTAGGGTTTAGGTTTAGGATTAGGTATAGGGTTTGGGTTTGGTTTAGTGTTAGGTTTAGGGTTAGGGTTTGGGCTAGTGTTAGGGTTAGGTTTAGAGTTAAGGTTTGGGTTATGGTTAGGTTTAGGCTTAGGGTTAGGGTTAGGGTTAGGTTTAGGTTTAATGTTTAGGTTAGTGTTAGGGTTAGGTATAGGGTTAGTGTTAGGTTAGGTTTATGGTTAGGGTTAGGGTTAGGGTTAGGGTTAGTAGAGGTAGGCTTAGTATTAGAGGTCCTGTTTGTGGAGGCCCTGGGCAGGGCCAGCATTCCCCACCACCTTCTCCCCTCCTCCTCCCATCTTCTCCTGGCTGCTTCATTTTGTCAAACACTAGAACTTTGACCTAAAGTCAACTAAATCTCTCCAAACTGGTCACCCAAACACTAGAGCCTACCACCAAGAAACCTCTGTGTTTCAGCAACTCATCTTAGAGGGCTTTGTCACCTAGCAACACCCTAAACAATGCTTTGCCAAGTCACTGCCTCTTCGAGTTCCAGAATCTTAGTCCAAGATTCTGTGACCTCAGCACTCCTGCTCACATCAGACACCAATGACAGGAGACTGACCAATAGCCCTCAGCACTCACTTGCAAAGCTCTGCCTGTCTATCATAGATTCAGAGCAGGTGCTCCTCCCCTGGTCAAGTCATGCCAAGGTTGCTTCCCAGTCCTGCAGCTCTTGCCAGGATTGCACGTGGTTACCTAAATAACCAACCTCATTCTTTCTAGATATTACCATATTATTGATATTGGATTCTTAAGTACTATAAGCTACATTTGAAGGAGAAAACTACTTTGGGCATCGTTTTCTATGAGGGAAAATATTTTCCTTTTTCGTTGTTGTTGAATCCAATCTTTGCTCTTAAGAAAGTACAACTCAACTCTTGGGGGTGAGGCAGGAGGATTATCAGTTCAAGGCTACCCTGGGATTAGGGTATGGGTTATGGTTATGGTTATGGTTAGGGTTAGGGTTTGTGTTAGGGTTAAGGTTTGTGTTAGGATTAGGTTTAGGGTTAGGGTTTGGGTTAGGGTTACGTTTAGGGTTAATATTTGGGTTAGGGTTAGGGTTAGGTATAGGGTTTGGGTTTGGTTTAGTGTTAGGGTTAGGGTTAGGGTTGGGGTTACGGTTATGGTTACGGTTAGAGTTTGGGTTAGGTTTAGGGCTGGGCTGGGTTTGCGTTTGTGTTAGGGTTAGTTTTAGGGTTTGTGTTAGGGTTACGTATAGGGTTAGGGTTTGGGCTAGGGTTAGGGTTAGGGTGTGCATTTGGGTTAGGGTTAGGTTTAGGGTTAGGGTTAGGTTTAGGGATAGAGTTATGGTTTGTGATCTGGTTATGGTTAGGGTTTGGGTTAGGGTTAGGGTTAGGGTTAGGGTTAGGGTTAGTGTGTGCGTTTGGGTTAGGGTTATGTTTAGGTTTAGGGTTAGGTTTAGGGATAGTGTTATGGTTTGGATTCTGGTTATGTTTAGGGTTTGGGTTAGGGTTAGGGTTAGGTTTAGGGTTTGGGTTTGGGTTAGGATTAGGGTTAGGGTTAGTGTTTGGGTTTGGGTTAGGTTTAGGGTTAGGGTTAGGGTTTGTGTTAGGGTTAGGATTAGGGTTTGGGTTATTCTTAGGTTTAGGTTTAGGGTAACGGTTTGGGTTTGGGTTAGAGTTAGGGTTAGTGTTAAGTTCAGTGTTAGGGTTTGGGTTTGGTGTAGGGTTAGGTATAGGGTTAGGGTGTCTGTTTGGATTAGAGTTAGGGTTAGGGTTAGTGTTAGGGTTAGGGTTTTTGTTAGGTTTATGTTCAGGTTTAGTGTTCGGGTTTAGGGTTAGGGTTAGGGTTAGGATTAGGGTTAGTGTTAGGGTCAGGTTTAGGGTTAAGGTTTGGGTTAGGGTTGTGTTTAGGGATAGGGTTAGGTTTATGAGTAAGGTTAGGGTTAGTGTTAGGGTTAGGGTTACGGTTAGGATTAGGCTTAGGGTTAGGGTTTGGGTTTGGGATAGGGTTAGGGTTTGGGTTAGGGTTAGGTTTAGGGTTAGGCTTTGGGTTAGGGTTAGGTTTAGGGTTAATGTTTGGGTTAGGATTAGGGTTAGTTTTAGGGTTAGGGTTAGGGTTAGGGTTAGGGTATGGGTTAGGGTTAGGGATAGGTTTAGGGTTAGAATTTGGCTTTGGGGTAGGGTTAGGTTTAGGGTTAGGTTTTGTGTTAGGGTTATGTTTTGGGTTACGGTTAGGGTTAGGGTTAGGGTTAGGGTTTGGGTTATTGATAGGCTTAGGTTTAGGTTTAGGGTTAGGGTTAGGGTTAGGTTTTGGGTAAGTGTTAGGTTTAGGGTTAGGGTTAAGTTTAGGGTTAGGGTTAGGGTTACGGTTAGAGTTTGGGTTAGGGTTAGGGTTAGGGTTTGGGTTTGGGTTAGGTTTAGAGTTTGTGTTAGGGTTAGGGTTTGGGCTAGTGTTAGGTTTAGGGTTAGGGTTTGGGTTAGGGTTAGGTTTAGGGTTAATGTTTGGGTTACCTTTAGGGTTAGGGTTTGGGTTAGGGTTAGATTTAGGGTTAGGGTTTGGGTTAGGGTTAGGTTTAGGGTTAATGTTTGGGTTAGGGTTAGGGTTAGGTTTTGTGTTAGGGTTAGGTTTAGGTTTAGGGTTTGGGTTCGGGTTAGGTTTAGGGTTAGGGTTTGGGTTACGGTTAGGTTTACGGTTCGGGTTTGGGTTATTGTCAGGCTTTGGTTTAGGGTTAGGTTTAGGGTTAGTGTTAGGCGTTGGGTTAGTGTTAGGTTTAGGGTTAGGATTAGGGTTAGGGTTAGGGTTACGGTTAGAGTTTGGGTTAGGGTTAGGGTTAGGGTTTGGGTTTGCGTTAGGGTTACGGTTTGTGTTAGTGTTAAGTTTAGGGTAAGGGTTTGGGCTAGGGTTAGGTTTAGTGTTAGGGTTTGTGTTAGGGTAAGGTTTAGGTTTAGGGTTTGGGTTTGGGTTACGGTTAGGGTTAGGGTTGTTGTTAGTGTTAGGTTTAGGTTTAGGGTTTGGGCTAGGGTTTGGGTTAGGTTTAGGGTTAAGGTTTGGGTTATGGTTAGGGTTAGGTAAAGGGTTAGTGTTAGGTTAGGTTAGGGTTAGGGTTAGGGTTAGGGTTAGGGTTAGGGTTAGGGTTAGGGTTAGTAGAGGTAGGCTTAGTAGTAGAGGTCCTGTTTGTGGAGGGCCTGGGCACGGCCAGCAGGCCACACCACCTTCTCCCGTCCTCCTCCAATCTTCTCCTGGCTGCTTCTTTTTGTCAAACACTAGAACTTTGACCTAAAGTCAACTAAATCTCTCCAAACTGGCCACCCAAACACTACAGCCTACCATTAAGAAACCTCTGTGTTTCAGCAACTCATCTTAGAGGGCTTTGTCACCTAGCAACACCCTAAACAATGCTTTGCCAAGTCACTGCCTCTTGGAGTTCCAGTATCTTAGTCCAAGATTCTGTGACCTCAGCACTCCTGCCCATATCAGACACCAATGACAGGAGACTGAACAATAGCAGTCAGCACTCAGTTGCAAAGCTCTGCCTGTCTATCATTGCTTCAGAGCAGGTGCTCCTCCCCTGGTCAAGTCATGCCAAGGTTGCTTCCAAGTCCTGCAGCTCTTGCCAGGATTGCACGTGGTTACCTAAATAACCAACCTCATTCTTTCTAGAAATTACCATATTATTGATATTGGATTCTTAAGTACTATAAGCTACATTTGAATCAGAAAACTACTTTGATGATCGTTTTCTATGAGGGAAAATATTTTCTTTTTCATTGTTGCTGAATCCAATCTTCGCTCTTAAAAAAGTACAACTCAACTCTTGGGGGTGAGGCAGGAGGATTATCAGTTCAAGGATACCCTGGGATTAGGGAATGGGTTATGGTTATGGTTATGGTTAGGGTTAGGGTTAGAATTAGGGTTAGGGTTAGGTTTAGATTTAGGGTTAGGGTTAGGGTTAGGGATTGTGTTAGGGTTAGGGTTAAGGTTTGTGTTATGATTAGGTTTAGGGTTAGGGTTTGGGTTAGGGATAGGTTTAGGGTTAATGTTTGGGTTAGGGTTAGGGTTAGGTATAGGGTTTCGGTTTGGTTTAGTGTTAGGGTTAGGGTTAGGGTTAGGGTTACGGTTAGGGTTACTGTTAGAGTTTGGGTTAGGTTTAGGCCTGGGCTGGGTTTGCGTTTGTGTTAGGGTTAGTTTTAGGGTTTGTGTTAGGGTTAGGTTTAGGGTTAGGGTTTGGGCTAGGGTTACGGTTAGGGTGTGCATTTGGGTCAGGGTTAGTTTTAGGGTTCGGGTTAGGTTTAGAGATAGAGTTATGGTTAGGGTTTGGGTTAGGATTAGGTTTAGGGTTAGGGTTTTGGTTTGGTTTAGGGTTAGGTTTACGGTTAGGGTTAGTATTAGGGTTTGGTTTGTGTTAGGATTAGGGTTAGGGTTAGGGTTAGGCTTAGAGTTAGGGTTAGGTTTAGAATTTGCATTTGGGTTAGGGTTAGGTTTAGGGTTTGGGTTAGGGTTAGGGTTAGGGTTAGGGTTTGGGTTTGGGTTAGGGTTAGGGTTACAGTTAGGGTTTGGGTTAGGTTTAGGGTTAGTGTTAGGGTTTGGGTTAGGGTTAGGGTTAGGGTTACGGTTAGGGTTACGGTTAGGGTTACGGTTAGCGTGTGCGTTTGGGTTAGGGTTATGTTTAGGTTTAGGGTTAGGTTTAGCGACAGTGTTATGGTTTGGATTCTCGTTATGGTTAGGGTTTGGGTTAGGGTTAGGGTTAGGTTTAGGGTTAGGGTTAGGGTTAGGGTTACGGTTAGGGTTAGGGTTTGGGTTAGGGTTAGGGTTAGGGTTTGGGTTATTGTTAGGTTTAGGTTTAGGGTTTCGGTTTTGGTTTCGGTTAGGGTTAGGGTTAGTTTTACGTTCAGTGTTAGGGTTTGGGTTTGGTTTAGGGTGAGGTATAGGGTTACGGTGTGGGTTTGGAATAGAGTTAGGGTTAGGGTTAGTGTTAGGGTTAGGGTTTGGCTTAGGTTTATATTCAGATTTAGTGTTCGGGTTTAGGGTTAGTGTTAGGGTTAGGATTAGGGTTAGGGTTAGGGTTAGTTTTAGGGTTAGAGTTAGGATTAGGGTTAGGGTTACGGTTAGTGTATGGGTTAGGGTTAGGGTTAGGGTTAGGTTTAGGATTTGGGTTTAGGTTACGGTTAGGGTTAGGGTTAGGTTTTGTTTTAGGGTTACGTTTAGGGTTAGGGTTTGGGTTAGGGTTAGGTTTAGGTTTAGGGTTAGGTTTTGGGTTACGGTTAATGGTTAGGGTTAGGGTTAGGGTTAGGGTTAGGGTTAGGGTTAGGGTTAGAGTTTGGTTTAGGGTTAGGTTTACGGTTAATGTTTGTTTTAGGGTTAGGGTTAGGGTTTGCGTTAGGGTTAGGGTTAGGGTTAGGTTAGTAGAGGTAGGCTTTGTAGTAGAGGTCCTGTATGTGGAGGGCCTGGGCAGGGCCAGCAGGCCACACCACCTTCTCCCCTCCTCCTCCCATCTTCTCCTGGCTGATTCTTTTTGTCAAACACTAGAACTTTGACCTAAAGTCAACTAAATCTCTCCAAACTGGTCACCCAAACACTAGAGCCTACCACCAAGAAACCTCTGTGTTTCAGCAACTCATCTGAGAGGGCTTTGTCAGCTAGCAATACCCTAAACAATGCTTTGCCAGGTCACTGCCTTTGGAGTTCCAGAATCTTAGTCCAAGATTCTGTGACCTCAGCACTCCTGCCCACATCAGACACCAATGACAGGAGACTGACCAATAGCACTCAGCACTCACTTGCAAAGCTCTGCCTGTCTATCATATCTTCAGAGCAGGTGCTCCTCCCCTGGTCAAGTCATGCCAAGGTTGCTTCCAAGTCCTGCAGCTCTTGCCAGGATTGCACGTGGTTACCTAAATAACCAACCTCATTCTTTCTAGAAATTACCATAATATTGATATTGGATTCTTAAGTACTATAAGCTACATTTAAATCAGAAAACTACTTTCGACATCATTTTCTATGAGGGAAAATATTTTCATTTTCATTGCTGCTGAATCCAATCTTTGCTCTTAAAAAAGTACAACTCAACTCTTGGGTGTGAGGCAGGAGGATTATCAGTTCAAGGCTACCCTCGGATTAGGGTATGGGTTATGGTTATGGTTAGGGTTAGGATTAGGGTTAGAATTAGGGTTAGGGTTAGGTTTAGGGTTAGGGTTATGGTTAGTGTTTGGGTTAGGGTTGGTTTAGGGTTAGGGATATGATTAGGATTAGAGTTATGGTTTGGGTTAGGGTTAGGGTTAGGATTAGGGTTAGGGTTAATGTTAGGGTTAGGGTTCGGGTGTGAGTTAGGGTTAGGGTTAGGTTTAGGGTTTCCGTTTGGGTTAGGGTGAGTGTTAGTGTTAGGGTTAGGGTTAGGGTTAGTGTTAGGATAAGGGTTTGGGTTAGGGTTAGTGTTAGTGTTAGGGTTAGGGTTTAGGTTAGGTTTAGGGTAAGGGTTTGTGATAAGGTTAGGATTTGGGTTAAGGTTAGGGTTAGGATTAGGGTTAGGTTTAGGGTTAGGGTTAGGGTTAGCATTTCGGTTAGGGTTAAGTTTAGTTTATGGTTAGTGTTAGGGTTTGGGTTAGGGTTAGGGTTTTGTTAGGGTTTGGGTTAGGGTTAGGGTTAGGGTTAGGGTTAGGGTTAGTGTTACGTTTGTGTTACGGTTAAGGTTAGGGTTAGGGTTAGGGTGTGCGTTTGGGTTTGGTCTTTGTTCAGGGTTTGGGTCTGGTTTAGGGACAGTCTTCTATTCTCGATTCTGGTTATGGTTAGGGCTAGGGTTAGGCTTAGGTAAAGGGTTAGGGTTTGGGTTATTGTTAGGCTTAGGATTAGGGTCACGGTTTGGGTTTGGGTTAGGGTTAGAGTTAGTGTTAAGTTCAGTGTTAGGTTTTGTTTTTGGTTTAGGGTTAGGTATAGGGATAGGGTGTGGGTTTGGATTAGAGTTAGGGTAAGGGTTAGTGTTAGGGTTAGGGTTTGGGTTAGGTTTATGTTCAGGTTTAGTGTTCGGGTTTAGGGTTAGGGTTAGGGTTAGGGTTAGGGTTAGGGTTAGTGTTAAGTTCAGTGTTAGGTTTTGTTTTTGGTTTAGGGTTAGGTATAGGGATAGGGTGTGGGTTTGGATTAGAGTTAGGGTTAGGGTTAGTGTTAGGGTTAGGGTTTGGGTTAGGTTTATGTTCAGGTTTAGTGTTCGGGTTTAGGGTTAGGGTTAGGGTTAGGGTTAGGGTTAGGGTTAGGGTTAGTGTTAGGGTCAGGTTTAGGGTTAAGGTTTGGGTTAGGGCTGTTTTTAGTGTTAGGGTTAGGTTTATGGATTCGGTTAGGGTTAGGGTTAGGGTTAGGGTTAGGATTAGGCTTAGGGTTAGTGTTTGGGTTTGGGATAGGTTTACGGTTTGTTTTAGGGTTAGGTTTAGGGGTAGGGTTTGGGTTAGGGTTAGGTTTAGGGTTAATGTTTGGGTTACGGTTAGGGTTAGGGTTAGTGTTTTTGTTAGGGTTAGGGTTACGGTTAGGGTTACGGTTAGGGTATGGGATAGGTTTAGGTTTAGGGTTCGGATTTGGGTTTGGGTTAGGGTTAGGGTTAGGGTTAGGGTTAGGTTTTGTGTTAGGGTTACGTTTAGGGATAGGGTTTGCGTTAGGGTTAAGTTAAGGGTTAGGGTTTGGTTTATTGTTAGGCTTAGGTTTAGGGTTAGGGTTTGGTTAGGGTTAGGTTTAGGGTTAATTTTTGGTTTAGGTTTAGGATTAGGTATAGGGTTTGGGTTTGGTTTAGTGTTAGGGTTAGGGTTAGGGTTAGGGTTACGGTTAGGATTACGGTTAGAGTTTGGGTTAGGTTTAGGACTGGGCTGGGTTTGCGTTTGTGTTAGGGTTAGTTTTAGGGTTTGTGTTAGGGTTAGGGTTTGGGCTAGGGTTAGGGTTAGGGTGTGCATTTGGGTTAGGGTTAGGATTAGGGTTAGGGTTAGGTTTAGGGATAGACTTATGGTTTGTGTTCTGGTTATGGTTAGGGTTTGGGTTAGGGTTAGGTTTAGGGTTAGGGTTTGGGTTTGGTTTAGGGTTAGGTTTAGGGTTAGGGTTAGTATTAGGGTTTGGTTTGTGTTAGGATTAGGGATAGGGTTGGGTTAGGGTTAAGGTTAGGGTTAGAGTTTGCCTTTGGGTTAGGGTTAGGGTTAGGGTTTGGGTTAGTGTTAGGGTTAGGGTTAGGGTTTGGGTTTGGGTTAGGGTTAGGGTTAGAATTAGGTTTTGGGTTAGGTTTAGGGTTAGTGTTAGGGTTTGGGTTAGGGTTAGGGTTAGGGTTTGGGTTTGGGTTAGGGTTAGGGTTAGGGTTAGAGTTAGGGTTTGGGTTAGGGTTAGTGTTATGGTTTGGATTCTGGTTATGGTTAGGGTTTGGGTTAGGGTTAGGGTTAGGGTTAGTGTTAGGGTTAGGGTTAAAGTTTGCATTTGGGTTAGGGTTAGGGTTAGGGTTTGCGTTAGGGTTAGGGTTAGGGTTAGGGTTTGGGTTAGGGTTAGGGTTTGGGTTAGGGTTTGGGTTAGGGTTAGGGTTAGGGTTAGCGTGTGCGTTTGTGTTAGGGTTATGTTTAGGGTTAGGGTTAGGTTTAGGGATAGTGTTATGGTTTGGATTCTGGTTATGGTTAGGGTTTGGGTTAGGGTTAGGGTTAGGTTTAGGGTTTTGGTTTGGGTTAGGATTAGGGTTAGGGTTAGTGTTTGGGTTTGGGTTAGTGTTAGGGTCAGGTTTAGGGTTAAGGTTTGGGTTACGGTTGTGTTTAGGGATAGGGTTAGGTTTATGAGTTCAGTTAGGGTTAGGGTTATGGTTAGGGTTATGGTTAGGGTTAGGGCTAGGATTAGGCTTAGGGTTAGGGTTTGGGTTTGGGATAGGGTTCGGTTTTGGGTTAGGGTTAGGTTTAGGGTTAGGCTTTGGGTTAAGGTTAGAGTTAGGGTTAGGGTTTGGGTTTGGGTTAGGTTTAGGGTTAAGGTTTGGGTTATTGTTAGGGTTAGGTATAGGGTTAGTGTTAGGTTAGTTAGGGTTAGGGTTAGGGTTAGGGTTAGTAGAGGTAGGCTTAGTAGTAGAGGTCCTGTTTGTGGAGGGCCTGGGCAGGGCCAGCAGGCCACACCACCTTCTCCCCTCCTCCTCCCATCTTCTCCTGGCTGCTTCTTTTTGTCAAACACTAGAACTTTGACCTAAAGTCAACTAAATCTCTCCAAACTGGTCACCCAAACACTACAGCCTACCATCAAGAAACCTCTGTGTTTCAGCAACTCATCTTAGAGGGCTTTGTCACCTAGCAACACCCTAAACAATGCTTTGCCAAGTCACTGCCTCTTGGAGTTCCAGTATCTTAGTCCAAGATTCTGTGACCTCAGCACTCCTGCTCACATCAGACACCAATGACAGGAGACTGACCAATAGCCCTCAGCACTCACTTGCAAAGCTCTGCCTGTCTATCATAGCTTCAGAGCAGGTGCTCCTCCCCTGGTCAAGTCATGCCAAGGTTGCTTCCCAGTCCTGCAGCTCTTGCCAGGATTGCACGTGCTTACCTAAATAACCAACCTCATTCTTTCTAGAAATTACCATATTATTGATATTGGATTCTTAAGTACTATAAGCTACATTTGAATCAGAAAACTACTTTGGGCATCGTTTTCTATGGGGGAAAATATTTTCCTTTTTCATTGTTGCTGAATCCAATCTTTGCTCTTAAAAAAGTACAACTCAACTCTTGTGGGTGAGGCAGGAGGATTATCAGTTCAAGGCTACCCTGGGATTAAGGTATGGGTTATGGTTATGTTTATGGTTAGGGTTAGGGTTAGAATTAGGGTTATGGTTTGGTTTAGATTTAGGCTTAGGGTTAGGGTTAGGGTTTGTGTTAGGGTTAGGGTTAAGGTTTGTGTTAGGATTAGGTTTAGGGTTAGGGTTTGGGTTAGGGTTAGGTTTAGGGTTAATGTTTGGGTTAGAGTTAGGTTTAGGTATAGGGTTAGGGTTTGGTTTATTGTTAGGTTTAGTGTTAGGGTTAGGGTGCGCGTTAGGGTTACGGTTATAGTTTGGGTTAGTTCTGGCGCTGGGTTAGGGTTTGGGTTTGTGTTAGGGTTAGGGTTAGGGTTTGTGTTAGGGTTAGGTTTAGGGTTTAGATTAGGTTTAGGGTGAGGGTTTGCGATAAGGTTAGAATTTGGGTTAGGGTTAGGGTTAGGATTAGGGTTAGTGTTAGGGATAGGTTTAGCGTTTGGATTAGGGTTAGTGTTAGGGTAAGGTGTGGGGTTTGGGTTAGGGTTAGGGTGTGAGTTTTGGTTAGGGTTAGGTTTAGGTTTAGGGTTAGGTTTAGAAATAGAGTTATATTTTGGGTTCTGGTTATGGTTAGGGTTTGGGTTAGGGTTAGGGTTTGGGGTTGGGTTTAGGTTAAGGTTAGGGTTAGCGTTAGGGTTTGGGTTTGGTTTTGGGTTAGGGTTAGGGTTAGGGTTAGTGTTTGGTTTTGGGTTAGGATTAGGTTTAGGATTAGGGATAGGGTTTGGTTTATGGTTAGGGTTAGGTTAGGTCTTGGGTTTGGGTAAGGGTAAGGTTAAGGGTTAGGGTTTGGGTAAGGGTGAGGTTTCGGGTTAATGTTTCGATTAGCTCTAGGGTTAGGGTTTGGGTTAGGGTTAGGGTTATGGTTATGGTTGGGGTTTGGGTTGGGGTTGGTTTTATGTTTGGGGTTTGGGTTAGGGTTAGGTTTAGGGGTAATTTTGGATTAGGGTTAGGGTTAGGTATACGGTTAGTGTTTGGTTTAGTGTTAGGTTTAGTGTTAGGGTTAGGGTTAGGGTTAGGGTTACGGTAAGAATTTGGATTAGGTTTAGGGCTGGGTTAGGGTTTTGGTTTGTGTTAGGGTTAGGGTTAGGTTTTGTGTTAGGGTTAGGTTTAGGGTTAGGGTTTAGGCTAGGGTTAGGTTTAGGGTTAGGGTTTGGGCTAGGGTTAGGTTTAGTGTTAGGTTTTGTGTTAGGGTTAGGTTTAGGTCTCGGGTTTGCTTTTGGTGTAGGGTTAGGGTTGGGGTTGGTGTTTGGTTTAGGTTTAGTGTTTGGGTTATGGTTAGGGTTAGGATATGGGTTAGGGTTAGGGTTAGGGTTAGGTTAGTAGAGGTAGGCTTTGTAGTAGAGGTCCTGTATGTGGAGGGCCTGGGCAGGGCCAGCAGGCCACACCACCTTCTCCCCTCCTCCTCCCATCTTCTCCTGGCTGCTTCTTTTTGTCAAACACTAGAACTTTGACCTAAAGTCAAGTAAATCTCTCCAAACTGGTCACCCAAACACTAGAGCCTACCACCAAGAAACCTCTGTGTTTCAGCAACTCATCTGAGAGGGCTTTGTCAGCTAGCAATACCCTAAACAATGCTTTGACAGGTCACTGCCTCTTGGAGTTCCAGAATCTTAGTCCAAGATTCTGTGACCTCAGCACTCCTGCCCACATCAGACACCAATGACAGGAGACTGACCAATAGCAGTCAGCACTCAGTTGCAAAGCTCGGCCTGTCTATCATAGCTTCAGAGCAGGTGCTCCTCCCCTGGTCAAGTCATGCCAAGGTTGCTTCCCAGTCCTGCAGCTCTTGCCAGGATTGCACGTGCTTACCTAAATAACCAACCTCATTCTTTCTAGAAATTACCATATTATTGATATTGGATTCTTAAGTACTATAAGCTACATTTGAATCATAAAACTACTTTCGACATCATTTTCTATGAGGGAAAATATTTTCATTTTCATTGCTGCTGAATCCAATCTTTGCTCTTAAAAAAGTACAACTCAACTCTTGGGGGTGAGGCAGGAGGATAATCAGTTCAAGGCTACCCTCTGATTAGGGTATGGGTTATGGTTATGGTTAGGGTTAGGATTAGGGTTAGAATTAGGGTTAGGGTTATGGTTAGTGTTTAGATTAGGGTTGGTTTAGGGTTAGGGATATGATTAGGATTAGGGTTATGGTTTGGGTTAGGGTTAGGGTTAGGATTAGGGTTAGGGTTAATGTTAGGGTTAGGGTTCAGGTGTGAGTTAGGGTTAGGGTTAGGTTTAGGGTTTCCGTTTGGGTTAGGGTGAGTGTTAGTGTTAGGGTTAGGGTTAGGGTTAGTGTTAGGATTAGGGTTTGGGTTAGGGTTAGTGTTAGTGTTAGGGTTAGGGTTTAGGTTAGGTTTAGGGTAAGGGTTTGTGATAAGGTTAGGATTTGGGTTAAGGTTAGGGTTAGGATTTGGGTTAGGTTTAGGGTTAGGGTTAGGGTTAGCGTTTCGGTTAGGGTTAAGTTTAGTTTATGGTTAGTGTTAGGGTTTGGGTTAGGGCTAGGGTTAGTGTTAGGGTTTGGGTTAGGGTTAGGGTTAGGGTTAGGGTTAGGGTTAGGGTTAGGGTTAGGGTTAGGGTTACGTTTGTGTTAGGGTTAAGGTTATGGTTAGGGTTAGGGTGTGCGTTTGGGTTAGGGTTAGGTTTAGGGTTTGGGTTAGGTTTAGGGATAGTGTTATAGTTTGGATTCTGGTTATGGTTAGGGTTAGGGTTAGGGTTAGGGTTAGGGTTAGGGTTAGGGTTATTGTTAGTCTTAGGTTTAGGGTCACGGTTTGGGTTTGGGTTAGGGTTAGGGTTAGTGTTAAGTTCAGTGTTAGGTTTTGTTTTTGGTTTAGGGTTAGGTGTAGGGTTAGGGTGTGGGTTTGGATTAGAGTTAGGGTTAGGGTTAGTGTTAGGGTAAGGGTTTGGGTTAGGTTTATGTTCAGGTTTAATGTTCGGGTTTAGGGTTAGGGTTAGGGTTAGGGTTAGTGTTAGGGTCAGGTTTAGGGTTAAGGTTTGGGTTAGGGTTGTTTTTAGTGATAGGGTTAGGTTTATGGGTTCGGTTAGGGTTAGGGTTAGGGTTAGGGTTAGGGTTAGGATTAGGCTTAGGGTTAGTGTTTGGGTTTGGGATAGGTTTACGGTTTCGGTTAGGGTTAGGTTTAGGGGTAGGGTTTGGGTTAGGGTTAAGTTTAGGATTAATGTTTGGGTTACGGTTAGGGTTAGGGTTAGTGTTTTTGTTAGGGTTAGGGTTACGTTTAGGGTTACGGTTAGGTTATGGGATAGGTTTAGGTTTAGGGTTAGGATTTGGGTTTGGGTTAGGGTTAGGGTTAGGGTTAGGGTTAGGTTTTGCGTTAGGGTTAGGTTTAGGGATAGGGTTTGGGTTAGGGTTAAGTTTAGGGTTAGGGTTTGGTTTACGGTTAGGTTTACGGTTAGGGTTTGGGTTATTGTTAGGCTTAGGTTTAGGGTCACGGTTTGGGTTTGGGTTAGGGTTAGGGTTAGTGTTAAGTTCCGTGTTAGGTTTTGTTTTTGGTTTAGGGTTAGGTATAGTGTTAGGGTGTGGGCTTGTGTTAGAGTTAGGGTTAGGGTTAGTGTTAGGGTTAGGGTTTGGGTTAGGTTTATGTTCAGGTTTAGTGTTCGGGTTTAGGGTTAGGGTTAGGGTTATGGTTAGGGTTAGTGTTAGGGTCAGGTTTAGGGTTAAGGTTTGGGTTAGGGTTGTTTTTAGTGATAGGGTTAGGTTTATGGGTTCGGTTAGGGTTAGGGTTAGGGTTAGGATTAGGCTTAGGGTTAGTGTTTGGGTTTGGGATAGGTTTACGGTTTGGGTTAGGGTTAGGTTTAGGGGTAGGGTTTGCGTTAGGGTTAGGTTTAGGGTTAATGTTTGGGTTACGGTTAGGGTTAGTGTTAGTGTTTTTGTTAGGGTTAGGGTTACGGTTAGGGTTACGGTTAGAGTTTGGGTTAGGTTAGGACTGGGCTGGGTTTGCGTTTGTGTTAGGGTTAGTTTTAGGGTTTGTGTTAGGGTTAGGGTTTGGGCTAGGGTTAGGGTTAGGGTGTGCATTTGGGTTATGGTTAGGTTTAGGTTTAGGGTTAGGTTTAGGGATAGACTTATGGTTTGTGTTCTGGTTATGGTTAGGGTTTTGGTTAGGGTTAGGTTTAGGGTTAGGGTTTGGGTTTGTTTTAGGGTTAGGTTTAGGGTTAGGGGTAGTACTAGGGGGTGGTTGGTGTTAGGATAAGGGATAGGGTTGAGTGAGGGGTAAGGTTAGGGTTAGAGTTTGCCTTTGGGTTAGGGTTAGGGTTAGGGTTTGGGTTAGTGTTAGGGTTAGGGTTAGGGTTTGGGTTTGGGTTAGGGTTAGGGTTAGAGTTAGGTTTTGGGTTAGGTTTAGGGTTAGTGTTAGGGTTTGGGTTAGGGTTAGGGTTAGGGTTTGGGTTTGGGTTAGGGTTAGGGTTAGGGTTAGAGTTAGGGTTTGGGTTAGGGTTAGTGTTATGGTTTGGATTCTGGTTATGGTTAGGGTTTGGGTTAGGGTTAGGGTTAGGGTTAGCGTTAGGGTTAGGTTTAAAGTTTGCGTTTGGGTTAGGGTTAGGGTTAGGGTTAGGGTTTGAGTTTTGGTTAGGGTTTGGGTTAGAGTTACTGTTTGGGTTAGGGTTAGGATAAGTGTTAGGGTTTGGGTTAGGGTTAGTGTTAGGGTTAGCATTAGGGTTAGGGTTAGGGTTAGCGTGTGCGTTTGTGTTAGGGTTATGTTTAGGGTTAGGGTTAGGTTTAGGGATAGTGTTGTGGTTTCGATTCTGGTTATGGTTATGGTTTGGGTTAGGGTTAGGGTTAGGTTTAGGGTTTGGGTTTGGGTTAGGATTAGGGTTAGGGTTAGTGTTTGGGTTTGGGTTAGTGTTAGGGTCAGGTTTAGGGTTAAGGTTTGGGTTACGGTTGTCTTTAGGGATAGGGTTAGGTTTATGAGATCAGTTAGGGTTAGGGTTAGGGTTAGGGTTAGGGTTAGGGTTAGGATTAGGCTTAGGGTTAGGGTTTGGGTTTGGGATAGGGTTCGGTTTTGGGTTAAGGTTAGGTTTAGGGTTAGGCTTTGGGTAAAGGTTAGGGTTAGGGTTAGGGTTTGGGTTAGTTTAGGGTTAAGGTTTGGGTTATGGTTAGGGTTAGGTATAGGGTTAGTGTTAGGTTAGGGTTACGGTTATGGTTACGGTTAGAGTTTGGGTTAGGTTTAGGGGTAGGCTGGGTTTGCGTTTGTGTTAGGGTTAGTTTTAGGGTTTGTGTTAGGGTTACGTATAGGGTTAGGGTTTGGGCTAGGGTTAGGGTTAGGGTGTGCATTTGGGTTAGGGTTAGGTTTAGGGTTAGGGTTAGGTTTAGGGATAGAGTTATGGTGTGTGATCTGGTTATGGGTAGGGTTTGGGTTAGGGTTAGGTTTAGGGTTAGGGTTTGGGTTTGGGTTAGGGTGAAGTTTAGGGTTAGGGTGAGGAGGAGGGTTTGTTTTGCGTGATGATTAGGGTTAGGATTAAGGTTAGGGTTAGAGTTTCCGTTTGGGTTAGGGTTAGGGTTAGTGTTTGGGTTAGGGTTAGGGTTACGGTTAGGGTTTGAGTTTCGGTTAGGGTTAGGGTTAGAGTTAGGGTTTGGTTTAGGGTTAGGGTTAGTGTTAGGGTTTGGGTTAGGGTTACGGTTAGGGTTAGGGTTAGGGTTAGGGTTAGCGTGTGCATTTGGGTTAGGGTTATGTTTAGGGTTAGGGTTCGGTTTAGGGATAGTGTTATGGTTTGGATTCTGGTTATGTTTAGGGTTTGGGTTAAGGTTAGGGTTAGGTTTAGGGTTTGGGTTTGGGTTAGGATTAGGGTTAGGGTTAGTGTTTGGGTTTGGGTTAGGTTTAGGGTTAGGGTTAGGGTTTGTGTTAGGGTTAGGATTAGGGTTTGGGTTATTCTTAGGTTTAGGTTTAGGGTTACGGTTTGGGTTTGGGTTAGAGTTAGGGTTAGTGTTAAGTTCAGTGTTAGGGTTTGGGTTTGGTGTAGGGTTAGGTATAGGGTTAGGGTGTCTGTTTGGATTAGAGTTAGGGTTAGGGTTAGTGTTAGGGTTAGGGTTTTTGTTAGGTTTTTGTTCAGGTTCAGTGTTCGGGTTTAGGGTTAGGGATAGGGTTAGGATTAGGGTTAGTGTTAGGGTCAGGTTTAGGGTTAAGGTTTGTGTTAGGGTTGTGTTTAGGGATAAGGTTAGGTTTATGAGTAAGGTTAGGGTTAGTGTTAGGGTTAGGGTTACGGTTAGGATTAGGCTTAGGGTTAGGGTTTGGGTTTGGGATAGGGTTAGGGTTTGGGTTAGGGTTAGGTTTAGGGTTAGGCTTTGGGTTAGGGTTAGGTTTAGGGTTAATGTTTGGGTTAGGATTAGGGTTAGTTTTAGGGTTAGGGTTAGGGTTAGGGTTAGGGTATGGGTTAGGGTTAGGGATAGGTTTAGGGTTAGATTTTGGCTTTGGGTTAGGGTTAGGTTTAGGGTTAGGTTTTGTGTTAGGGTTAGGTTTTGGGTTACGGTTAGGGTTAGGGTTAGGGTTAGGGTTTGGGTTATTGATAGGCTTAGGTTTAGGTTTAGGGTTAGGGTTAGGGTTAGGTTTTGGTAAGTGTTAGGTTTAGGGTTAGGGTTAAGTTTAGGATTAGGGTTAGGGTTACGGTTAGAGTTTGGGTTAGGGTTAGTGTTAGGTTTTGGGTTTGGGTTAGGGTTAGGGTTTGGGTTAGGGTTTGGGTTTGGGCTAGTGTTAGGTTTAGGGTTAGGGTTTGGGTTAGGGTTAGGTTTAGGGTTAATGTTTGGGTTACCTTTAGGGTTAGGGATTGGGTTAGGGTTAGATTTAGGGTTAGGGTTTGGGTTAGGGTTAGGTTTAGGGTTAATGTTTGGGTTAGGGTTAGGGTTAGGTTTTGTGTTAGGGTTAGGTTTAGGTTAGGGTTTGGGTTACGGTTAGGTTTACGGTTAGGGTTTGGGTTATTGTCAGGCTTTGGTTTAGGGTTAGGTTTAGGGTTAGTGTTAGGGTTTGGGTTAGTGTTAGGTTTAGGGTTAGGAATAGGGTTAGGGTTAGGGTTACGGTTAGAGTTTGGGTTAGGGTTAGGGTTAGGGTTTGGGTTTGCGTTAGGGTTACGGTTTGTGCTAGTGTTAAGTTTAGGGTTAGGGTTTGGGCTAGGGTTAGGTTACTGTTAGGGTTTGTGTTAGGGTAAGGTTTAGGTTTAGGGTTTGGGTTTGGGTTTGGGTTAGGGTTAGGGTTGGTGTTAGTGTTAGGTTTAGATTTAGGGTTTGGGCTAGGGTTTGGGTTAGGTTTAGGGTTAAGGTTTGGGTTATGGTTAGGGTTAGGTAAAGGGTTAGTGTTAGGTTAGGTTAGGGTTAGGGTTAGGGTTAGGGTTAGGGTTAGGGTTAGGGTTAGGGTTAGGGTTAGTAGAGGTAGGCTTAGTAGTAGAGGTCCTGTTTGTGGAGGGCCTGGGCATGGCCAGCAGGCCACACCACCTTCTCCCGTCGTCCTCCAATCTTCTCCTGGCTGCTTCTTTTTGTCAAACACTAGAACTTTGACCTAAAGTCAACTAAATCTCTCCAAACTGGCCACCCAAACACTACAGCCTACCATCAAGAAACCTCTGTGTTTCAGCAACTCATCTTAGAGGGCTTTGTCACCTAGCAACACCCTAAACAATGCTTTGCCAAGTCACTGCCTCTTGGAGTTCCAGTATCTTAGTCCAAGATTCTGTGACCTCAGCACTCCTGCTCACATCAGACACCAATGACAGGAGACTGACCAATAGCCCTCAGCACTCACTTGCAAAGCTCTGCCTGTCTATCATAGCTTCAGAGCAGGTGCTCCTCCCCTGGTCAAGTCATGCCAAGGTTGCTTCCCAGTCCTGCAGCTCTTGCCAGGATTGCACGTGCTTACCTAAATAACCAACCTCATTCTTTCTAGAAATTACCATATTATTGATATTGGATTCTTAAGTACTATAAGCTACATTTGAATCAGAAAACTACTTTGATGATCGTTTTCAATGAGGGAAAATATTTTCTTTTTCATTGTTGCTGAATCCAATCTTTGCTCTTAAAAAAGTACAACTCAACTCTTGGGGGTGAGGCAGGAGGATTATCAGTTCAAGGATACCCTGGGATTAGGGAATGGGTTATGGTTATGGTTATGGTTAGGGTTAGGGTTAGAATTAGGGTTAGGGTTAGGTTTAGATTTAGGGTTAGTGTTAGGGTTAGGGATTGTGTTAGGGTTAGGGTTAAGGTTTGTGTTATGATTAGGTTTAGGGTTAGGGTTTGGGTTAGGGATAGGTTTAGGGTTAATGTTTGGGTTAGGGTTAGGGTTAGGTATAGGGTTTCGGTTTGGTTTAGTGTTAGGGTTAGGGTTAGGGTTAGGGTTACGGTTAGGGTTACTGTTAGAGTTTGGGTTAGGTTTAGGCCTGGGCTGGGTTTGCGTTTGTGTTAGGGTTAGTTTTAGGGTTTGTGTTAGGGTTAGGTTTAGGGTTAGGGTTTGGGCTAGGGTTACGGTTAGGGTGTGCATTTGGGTTAGGGTTAGTTTTAGGGTTCGGGTTAGGTTTAGAGATAGAGTTATGGTTTGTGTTCTGGTTATGGTTAGGGTTTGGGTTAGGATTAGGTTTAGGGTTAGGGTTTTGGTTTGGTTTAGGGTTAGGTTTACGGTTAGGGTTAGTATTAGGGTTTGGTTTGTGTTAGGATTAGGGTTAGGGTTAGGGTTAGGCTTAGAGTTAGGGTTAGGTTTAGAATTTGCATTTGGGTTAGGGTTAGGTTTAGGGTTTGGGTTAGGGTTAGGGTTAGGGTTAGGGTTTGGGTTTGGGTTATGGTTAGGGTTACAGTTAGGGTTTGGGTTAGGTTTAGGGTTAGTGTTAGGGTTTGGGTTAGGGTTAGGGTTAGGGTTACGATTAGGGTTACGGTTAGCGTGTGCGTTTGGGTTAGGGTTATGTTTAGGTTTAGGGTTAGGTTTAGCGACAGTGTTATGGTTTGGATTCTCGTTATGGTTAGGGTTTGGGTTAGGGTTAGGGTTAGGTTTAGGGTTAGGGTTAGGGTTAGGGTTACGGTTAGGGTTAGGGTTATGGTTTGGGTTAGGGTTAGGGTTAGGGTTTGGGTTATTGTTAGGTTTAGGTTTAGGGTTTCGGTTTGGGTTTGGGTTAGGGTTAGGGTTAGTTTTACGTTCAGTGTTAGGGTTTGGGTTTGGTTTAGGGTTAGGTATAGGGTTAGGGTGTGGGTTTGGAATAGATTTAGGGTTAGGGTTAGTGTTAGGGTTAGGGTTTGGCTTAGGTTTATATTCAGATTTAGTGTTCGGGTTTAGGGTTAGGGTTAGGGTTAGGATTAGGGTTAGGGTTAGGGTTAGTTTTAGGGTTAGAGTTAGGATTAGGGTTAGGGTTACCGTTAGGGTATGCGTTAGGGTTAGGGTTAGGGTTAGGTTTAGGATTTGGGTTTGGGTTACGGATTGGATTAGGCTTAGGTTCTGTTTTAGGGTTACGTTTAGGGTTAGGGTTTGGGTTAGGGTTAGGCTTAGGTTTAGGTTTAGGGTTAGGTTTTGGGTTACGGTTAATGGTTAGGCTTAGGGTCAGGGTTAGGGTTAGGGTTAGGGTTAGAGTTTGGTTTAGGGTTAGGTTTACGGTTAATGTTTGTTTTAGGGTTAGGGTTAGGGTTTGGGTTAGGGTTAGGGTTAGGGTTAGGTTAGTAGAGGTAGGCTTTGTAGTAGAGGTCCTGTATGTGGAGGGCCTGGGCAGGGCCAGCAGGCCACACCACCTTCTCCCCTCCTCCTCCCATCTTCTCCTGGCTGCTTCTTTTTGTCAAACACTAGAACTTTGACCTAAAGTCAACTAAATCTCTCCAAACTGGTCACCAAAACAATAGAGCCTACCACCAAGAAACCTCTGTGTTTCAGCAACTCATCTGAGAGGGCTTTGTCAGCTAGCAATACCCTAAACAATGCTTTGCCAGGTCACTGCCTTTGGAGTTCCAGAATCTTAGTCCAAGATTCTGTGACCTCAGCACTCCTGCCCACATCAGACACCAATGACAGGAGACTGACCAATAGCACTCAGCACTCACTTGCAAAGCTCTGCCTGTCTATCATAGCTTCAGAGCAGGTGCTCCTCCCCTGGTCAAGTCATGCCAAGGTTGCTTCCAAGTCCTGCAGCTCTTGCCAGGATTGCACGTGGTTACCTAAATAACCAACCTCATTCTTTCTAGAAATTACCATAATATTGATATTGGATTCTTAAGTACTAGAAGCTACATTTAAATCAGAAAACTACTTTCGACATCATTTTCTATGAGGGAAAATATTTTCATTTTCATTGCTGCTGAATCCAATCTTTGCTCTTAAAAAAGTACAACTCAACTCTTGGGTGTGAGGCAGGAGGATTATCAGTTCAAGGCTACCCTCGGATTAGGGTATGGGTTATGGTTATGGTTAGGGTTAGGATTAGGGTTAGAATTAGGGTTAGGGTTAGGTTTAGGGTTAGGGTTATGGTTAGTGTTTGGGTTAGGGTTTGTTTAGGGTTAGGGATATGATTAGGATTAGAGTTATGGTTTGGGTTAGGGTTAGGGTTAGGATTAGGGTTAGGGTTAATGTTAGGGTTAGGGTTCGGGTGTGAGTTAGGGTTAGGGTTAGGTTTAGGGTTTCCGTTTGGGTTAGGGTGAGTGTTAGTGTTAGGGTTAGGGTTAGGGTTAGTGTTAGGATAAGGGTTTGGGTTAGGGTTAGTGTTAGTGTTAGGGTTAGGGTTTAGGTTAGGTTTAGGGTAAGGGTTTGTGATAAGGTTAGGATTTGGGTTAAGGTTAGGGTTAGGATTAGGGTTAGGTTTAGGGTTAGGGTTAGGGTTAGCGTTTCGGTTAGGGTTAAGTTTAGTTTATGGTTAGTGTTAGGGTTTGGGTTAGGGTTAGGGTTAGTGTTAGGGTTAGGGTTAGGGTTAGGGTTAGGGTTAGGGTTAGGGTTAGGGTTAGGGTTAGTGTTACGTTTGTGTTAGGGTTAAGGTTAGGGTTAGGGTTAGGGTGTGCGTTTGGGTTAGGGTTATGTTTAGGGTTTGGGTTAGGTTTAGGGATAGTGTTATAGTTTCGATTCTGGTTATGGTTAGGGTTAGGGTTAGGCTTAGGTTTAGGCTTAGGGTTTGGGTTATTGTTAGGCTTAGGTTTAGGCTCACGGTTTGGGTTTGGGTTGGGGTTAGGGTTAGTGTTAAGTTCAGTGTTAGGTTTTGTTTTTGGATTAGGGTTAGGTATAGGGATAGGGTTTGGGTTTGGATTAGAGTTAGGGTTAGGGTTAGTGTTAGGGTTAGGGTTTGGGTTAGGTTTATGTTCAGGTTTAGTGTTCGGGTTTAGGGTTAGGGTTAGGGTTAGGGTTAGTGTTAGGGTCAGGTTTAGGGTTAAGGTTTGGGTTAGGGCTGTTTTTAGTGTTAGGGTTAGGTTTATGGATTCGGTTAGGGTTAGGGTTAGGGTTAGGGTTAGGATTAGGCTTATTGTAAGTGTTTGGGTTTGGAATAGGTTTACGGTTTGTTTTAGGGTTAGGTTTAGGGGTAGGGTTTGGGTTAGGGTTAGGTTTAGGGTTAATGTTTGGGTTACGGTTAGGGTTAGGGTTAGTGTTTTTGTTAGGGTTAGGGTTACGGTTAGGGTTACGGTTAGGGTATGGGATAGGTTTAGGTTTAGGGTTCGGATTTGGGTTTGGGTTAGGGTTAGGGTTAGGGTTAGGGTTAGGTTTTGTGTTGGGGTTACGTTTAGGGATAGGGTTTGCGTTAGGGTTAAGTTTAGGGTTAGGGTTTGGTTTATTGTTAGCCTTAGGTTTAGGGCTAGGGTTTGGTTAGGGTTAGGTTTAGGGTTAATTTTTGGTTTAGGTTTAGGATTAGGTATAGGGTTTGGGTTTGGTTTAGTGTTAGGGTTAGGGTTAGGGTTAGGGTTACGGTTAGGATTACGGTTAGAGTTTGGGTTAGGTTTAGGACTGGGCTGGGTATGCGTTTGTGTTAGGGTTAGTTTTAGGGTTTGTGTTAGGGTTAGGGTTTGGACTAGGGTTAGGGTTAGGGTGTGCATTTGGGTTAGGGTTAGGATTAGGGTTAGGGTTAGGTTTAGGGATAGACTTATGGTTTGTGTTCTGGTTATGGTTAGGGTTTGGGTTAGGGTTAGGTTTAGGGTTAGGGTTTGGGTTTGGTTTAGGGTTAGGTTTAGGGTTAGGGTTAGTATTAGGGTTTGGTTTGTGTTAGGATTAGGGATAGGGTTGGGTTAGGGTTAAGGTTAGGGTTAGAGTTTGCGTTTGGGTTAGGGTTAGGGTTAGGGTTTGGGTTAGTGTTAGGGTTAGGGTTAGGGTTTGGGTTTGGGTTAGGGTTAGGGTTAGAGTTAGGTTTTGGGTTAGGTTTAGGGTTAGTGTTAGGGTTTGGGTTAGGGTTAGGGTTAGGGGTTGGGTTTGGGTTAGTGTTAGGGTTAGGGTTAGAGTTAGGGTTTGGGTTAGGGTTAGTGTTATGGTTTGGATTCTGGTTATGGTTAGGGTTTGGGTTAGGGTTAGGGTTAGGGTTAGTGTTAGGGTTAGGGTTAAAGTTTGCGTTTGGGTTAGGGTTAGGGTTTGCGTTAGGGTTAGCGTTAGGGTTAGGGTTTGGGTTAGGGTTAGGGTTTGGGTTAGGGTTTGGGTTAGGGTTAGGGATAGGGTTAGGGTTAGGGTTAGGGATAGTGTTAAGGTTTGGATTCTGGTTATGGTTAGGGTTTGGGTTAGGGTTAGGGTTAGGTTTGGGGTTTTGGTTTGGGTTAGGATTAGGGTTAGGGTTAGTGTTTGGGTTTGGGTTAGTGTTAGGGTCAGGTTTAGGGTTAAGGTTTGGGTTACGGTTGTGTTTAGGGATAGGGTTAGTTTTATGAGTTCAGTTAGGGTTAGGGTTAGGGTTAGGGTTAGGGTTAGGGTTAGGTTTAGGATTAGGCTTAGGGTTAGGGTTTGGGTTTGGGATAGGGTTCGGTTTTGGGTTAGGGTTAGGTTTAGGGTTAGGCTTTGGGTTAAGGTTAGAGTTAGGGTTAGGGTTTGGGTTTGGGTTAGGTTTAGGGTTAAGGTTTGGGTTATTGTTAGGGTTAGGTATAGGGTTAGTGTTAGGTTAGTTAGGGTTAGGGTTAGGGTTAGGGTTAGTAGAGGTAGGCTTAGTAGTAGAGGTCCTGTTTGTGGAGGGCCTGGGCAGGGCCAGCAGGCCACACCACCTTCTCCCCTCCTCCTCCCATCTTCTCCTGGCTGCTTCTTTTTGTCAAACACTAGAACTTTGACCTAAAGTCAACTAAATCTCTCCAAACTGGTCACCCAAACACTACAGCCTACCATCAAGAAACCTCTGTGTTTCAGCAACTCATCTTAGAGGGCTTTGTCACCTAGCAACACCCTAAACAATGCTTTGCCAAGTCACTGCCTCTTGGAGTTCCAGTATCTTAGTCCAAGATTCTGTGACCTCAGCACTCCTGCTCACATCAGACACCAATGACAGGAGACTGACCAATAGCCCTCAGCACTCACTTGCAAAGCTCTGCCTGTCTATCATAGCTTCAGAGCAGGTGCTCCTCCCCTGGTCAAGTCATGCCAAGGTTGCTTCCCAGTCCTGCAGCTCTTGCCAGGATTGCACGTGCTTACCTAAATAACCAACCTCATTCTTTCTAGAAATTACCATATTATTGATATTGGATTCTTAAGTACTATAAGCTACATTTGAATCAGAAAACTACTTTGGGCATCGTTTTCTATGGGGGAAAATATTTTCCTTTTTCATTGTTGCTGAATCCAATCTTTGCTCTTAAAAAAGTACAACTCAACTCTTGTGGGTGAGGCAGGAGGATTATCATTTCAAGGCTACCCTGGGATTAAGGTATGGGTTATGGTTATGTTTATGGTTAGGGTTAGGGTTAGAATTAGGGTTATGGTTTGGTTTAGATTTAGGCTTAGGGTTAGGGTTAGGGTTTGTGTTAGGGTTAGGGTTAAGGTTTGTGTTAGGATTAGGTTTAGGGTTAGGGTTTGGGTTAGGGTTAGGTTTAGGGTTAATGTTTGGGTTAGAGTTAGGTTTAGGTATAGGGTTAGCGTTTGGTTTATTGTTAGGTTTAGTGTTAGGGTTAGGGTTCGCGTTAGGGTTACGGTTATAGTTTGGGTTAGTTTTAGCGCTGGGTTAGGGTTTGGGTTTGTGTTAGGGTTAGGGTTAGGGTTTGTGTTAGGGTTAGGTTTAGGGTGTAGATTAGGTTTAGGGTGAGGGTTTGCGATAAGGTTAGAATTTGGGTTAGGGTTATGGTTAGGATTAGGGTTAGTGTTAGGGATAGGTTTAGCGTTTGGATTAGGGTTAGTGTTAGGGTAAGGTATAGGGTTTGGGTTACGGTTAGGGTGTGAGTTTTGGTTAGGGTTAGGTTTAGGTTTAGGGTTAGGTTTAGAAATAGAGTTATATTTTGGGTTCTGGTTATGGTTAGGGTTTGGGTTAGGGTTAGGGTTAGGGGTTGGGTTTGGGTTAAGTTTAGGGTTAGCGTTAGGGTTTGGGTTTGGTTTTGGGTTAGGGTTAGGGTTAGGGTTAGTGTTTGGTTTTGGGTTAGGATTAGGTTTAGGGTTAGGGTTAGGGTTTGGTTTATGGTTAGGGTTAGGTTAGGTCTTGGGTTTGGGTTAGGGTTAGGTTTAGGGTTAGGGTTTGGGTTAGGGTTAGGTTTCGGGTTAATGTTTGGATTAGCTTTAGGGTTAGGGTTTGTGTTAGGGTTAGGGTTATGGTTATGGTTAGGGTTTGGGTTAGGGTTGGTTTTATGTTTAGGGTTTGGGTTAGGGTTAGGTTTAGGGGTAATGTTGGATTAGGGTTAGGGTTAGGTATACGGTTAGTGTTTGGTTTAGTGTTAGGTTTAGTGTTAGGGTTAGGGTTAGGGTTAGGGTTACGGTAAGAATTTGGATTAGGTTTAGGGGTGGGTTAGGGTTTTGGTTTGTGTTAGGGTTAGGGTTAGGTTTTGTGTTAGGGTTAGGTTTAGGGTTAGGGTTTGGGCTAGGGTTAGGTTTAGGGTTAGGGTTTGGGCTAGGGTTAGGTTTAGTGTTAGGTTTTGTGTTAGGGTTAGGTTTAGGTTTCGGGTTTGCGTTTGGTTTAGGGTTAGGGTTAGGGTTGGTGTTAGGTTTAGGTTTAGTGTTTGGGTTACGGTTAGGGTTAGGATATGGGTTAGGGTTAGGGTTAGGGTTAGGTTAGTAGAGGTAGGCTTTGTAGTAGAGGTCCTGTATGTGGAGGGCCTGGGCAGGGCCAGCAGGCCACACCACCTTCTCCCCTCCTCCTCCCATCTTCTCCTGGCTGCTTCTTTTTGTCAAACACTAGAACTTTGACCTAAAGTCAAGTAAATCTCTCCAAACTGGTCACCCAAACACTAGAGCCTACCACCAAGAAACCTCTGTGTTTCAGCAACTCATCTGAGAGGGCTTTGTCAGCTAGCAATACCCTAAACAATGCTTTGACAGGTCACTGCCTCTTGGAGTTCCAGAATCTTAGTCCAAGATTCTGTGACCTCAGCACTCCTGCCCACATCAGACACCAATGACAGGAGACTGACCAATAGCAGTCAGCACTCAGTTGCAAAGCTCGGCCTGTCTATCATAGCTTCAGAGCAGGTGCTCCTCCCCTGGTCAAGTCATGCCAAGGTTGCTTCCAAGTCCTGCAGCTCTTGCCAGGATTGCACGTGGTTACCTAAATAACCAACCTCATTCTTTCTAGAAATTACCATATTATTGATATTGGATTCTTAAGTACTATAAGCTACATTTGAATCAGAAAACTACTTTCGACATCATTTTCTATGAGGGAAAATATTTTCATTTTCATTGCTGCTGAATCCAATCTTTGCTCTTAAAAAAGTACAACTCAACTCTTGGGTGTGAGGCAGGAGGATTATCAGTTCAAGGCTACCCTCGGATTAGGGTATGGGTTATGGTTATGGTTAGGGTTAGGATTAGGGTTAGAATTAGGGTTAGGGTTAGGTTTAGGGTTAGGGTTATGGTTAGTGTTTGGGTTAGGGTTGGTTTAGGGTTAGGGATATGATTAGGATTAGAGTTATGGTTTGGGTTAGGGTTAGGGTTAGGATTAGGGTTAGGGTTAATGTTATTGTTATGGTTCGGGTGTGAGTTAGGGTTAGGGTTAGGTTTAGGGTTTCCGTTTGGGTTAGTGTGAGTGTTAGTGTTAGTGTTAGGGTTAGGGTTAGTGTTAGGATAAGTGTTTGGGTTGGGATAAGTGATAGTGTTAGGTATACGGTTTAGGTAAGTTTAAGGGAAAGGGTTTGTGATAAGGTTAGGATTTGTCATAAGGTTAGAGTTAGGATTTGGTTTAGGTTTAGGGTTAGGGTTAGGGTTAGCGTTTCGGTTAGTGTTAAGTTTAGTTTATGGTTAGTGTTAGGGTTTGGGTTAGGGTGAGGGTTAGTGTTAGGGTTTGGGTTAGGGTTAGGGTTAGGGTTAGGGTTAGGGTTAGGGTTAGGGTTCGTGTTACGTTTGTGTTAGGGTTAAGGTTAGGGTTAGGGTTAGCGTGTGCGTTTGGGTTAGGGTTATGTTTAGGGTTTGGGTTAGGTTTAGGGATAGTGTTATAGTTTCGATTCTGGTTATGGTTAGGGTTAGGGTTAGGCTTAGGTTTAGGGTTAGGGTTTGGGTTATTGTTAGGCTTAGGTTTAGGGTCACGGTCTGGGTTTGGGTTAGGGTTAGGGTTAGTGTTAAGTTCAGTGTTAGGTTTTGTTTTTGGTTTAGGGTTAGGTATAGGGATAGGGTGTGGGTTTGGATTAGAGTTAGGGTTAGGATTAGTGTTAGGGTTAGGGTTTGGGTTAGGTTTATGTTCAGGTTTAGTGTTCGGGTTTAGGGTTAGGGGTTTGGTTTCGATTAGAGTTAGGGTTAAGGTTAGTGTTAGGGTCAGGTTTAGGGTTAAGGTTTGGGTTAGGGCTGTTTTTAGTGTTAGGGTTAGGTTTATGGATTCGGTTAGGATTAGGGTTAGGGTTAGGGTTAGGATTAGGCTTAGGGTTAGTGTTTGGGTTTGGGATAGGTTTACGGTTTGTTTTAGGGTTAGGTTTAGGGGTAGGGTTTGGGTTAGGGTTAGGTTTAGGGTTAATGTTTGGGTTACGGTTAGGGTTAGGGTTAGTGTTTTTGTTAGGTTTAGGGTTAGGGTTAGGGTTACGGGGAGGGTAGGGGAAAGGTTTGGGTTTAGGGTTGGGATTTGGGTTTGGGTTAGGGTGGGGGTTAGGGTTAGGGTTAGGTTTTGTGTTAGGGTTACGTTTAGGGATAGGGTTTGCGTTAGGGTTAAGTTTAGGGTTAGGGTTTGGTTTATTGTTAGGCTTAGGTTTAGGGTTAGGGTTTGGTTAGGGTTAGGTTTAGGGTTAATTTTTGGTTTAGGTTTAGGATTAGGTATAGGGTTTGGGTTTGGTTTAGTGTTAGGGTTAGGGTTAGGGTTAGGGTTACGGTTAGGGTTACGGTTAGAGTTTGGTTTAGGTTTAGGACTGGGCTGGGTTTGCGTTTGTGTTAGGGTTAGTTTTAGGGTTTGTGTTAGGGTTAGGGTTTGGGCTAGGGTTAGGGTTAGGGTGTGCATTTGGGTTAGGGTTAGGATTAGGGTTAGGGTTAGGTTTAGGAATAGACTTATGGTTTGTGTTCTGGTTATGGTTAGGGTTTGGGTTAGGGTTAGGTTTAGGGTTAGGGTTTGGGTTTGGTTTAGGGTTAGGGTTAGGGTTAGGGTTAGTGTTTGCGTTTGGGTTAGGGTTAGGGTTAGGGTTTGGGTTAGGGTTAAGGTTAGGGTTAGAGTTTGCGTTTGGGTTAGGGTTAGGGTTAGGGTTTGGGTTAGGGTTAGGGTTAGGGTTAGGGTTTGGGTTTGGGTTAGGGTTAGGGTTAGAGTTAGGTTTTGGGTTAGGTTTAGGGTTAGTGTTAGGGTTTGGGTTAGGGTTAGGGTTAGGGTTTGGGTTTGGGTTAGGGTTAGGGTTAGGGTTAGGGTTAGAGTTAGGGTTTGGGTTAGGGATAGTGTTCTGGTTTGGATTCTGGTTATGGTTAGGGTTTGGGTTAGGGTTAGGGTTAGGGTTAGTGTTAGGGTTAGGGTTAAAGTTTGCGTTTGGGTTAGGGTTAGGGTTAGGGTTAGGGTTTGCGTTAGGGTTAGGGTTAGGGTTAGGGTTAGGGTTTGGGTTAGGGTTAGGGTTTGGGTTAGGGTTTGGGTTAGGGTTAGGGTTAGGGTTAGCGTTAGGGTTAGGGTTAGGGTTAGCGTGTGCGTTTGTATTAGGGTTATGTTTAGGGTTAGGGTTAGGTTTAGGGATAGTGTTATGGTTTGGATTCTGGTTATGGTTATGGTTTGGGTTAGGGTTAGGGTTAGGTTTATGGTTTTGGTTTGGGTTAGGATTAGGGTTAGGGTTAGTGTTTGGGTTTGGGTTAGTGTTAGGGTCAGGTTTAGGGTTAAGGTTTGGGTTACGGTTGTGTTTAGGGATAGGGTTAGGTTTATGAGTTCAGTTAGGGTTAGGGTTATGGTTAGGGTTAGGGTTAGCGTTAGGGTTAGGATTAGGCTTAGGGTTAGGGTTTGGGTTTGGGATAGGGTTCGCTTTTGGGTTAGGGTTAGGTTTAGGGTTAGGCTTTGGGTTAAGGTTAGAGTTAGGGTTAGGGTTTGGGTTTGGGTTAGGTTTAGGGTTAAGGTTTGGGTTATGGTTAGGGTTAGGTATAGGGTTAGTGTTAGGTTAGTTAGGGTTAGGGTTAGGGTTAGGGTTAGTAGAGGTAGGCTTAGTAGTAGAGGTCCTGTTTGTGGAGGGCCTGGGCAGGGCCAGCAGGCCACACCACCTTCTCCCCTCCTCCTCCCATCTTCTCCTGGCTGCTTCTTTTTGTCAAACACTAGAACTTTGACCTAAAGTCAACTAAATCTCTCCAAACTGGCCACCCAAACACTACAGCCTACCATCAAGAAACCTCTGTGTTTCAGCAACTCATCTTAGAGGGCTTTGTCAAATAGCAACACCCTAAACAATGCTTTGCCAAGTCACTGCCTCTTGGAGTTCCAGTATCTTAGTCCAAGATTCTGTGACCTCAGCACTCCTGCTCACATCAGACACCAATGACAGGAGACTGACCAATAGCCCTCAGCACTCACTTGCAAAGCTCTGCCTGTCTATCATAGCTTCAGAGCAGGTGCTCCTCCCCTGGTCAAGTCATGCCAAGGTTGCTTCCCAGTCCTGCAGCTCTTGCCAGGATTGCACGTGCTTACCTAAATAACCAACCTCATTCTTTCTAGAAATTACCATATTATTGATATTGGATTCTTAAGTACTATAAGCTACATTTGAATCAGAAAAGTACTTTGGGCATCGTTTTCTATGGGGGAAAATATTTTCCTTTTTCATTGTTGCTGAATCCAATCTTTGCTCTTAAAAAAGTACAACTCAACTCTTGTGGGTGAGGCAGGAGGATTATCATTTCAAGGCTACCCTGGGATTAAGGTATGGGTTATGGTTATGTTTATGGTTAGGGTTAGGGTTAGAATTAGGGTTATGGTTTGGTTTAGATTTGGGGTTAGGTTTAGTGTTAGGGTTTGTGTTAGGGTTAGGGTTAAGGTTTGTGTTAGGATTAGGTTTAGGGTTAGGGTTTGGGTTAGGGTTAGGTTTAGGGTTAATGTTTGTGTTAGAGTTAGGTTTAGGTATAGGGTTAGCGTTTGGTTTATTGTTAGGTTTAGTGTTAGGGTTAGGGTTCGCGTTAGGGTTACGGTTATAGTTTGGGTTAGTTTTAGCGCTGGGTTAGGGTTTGGGTTAGTGTGAGGGGTAGGGGTAGGGTTTGTGTTAGGGTTAGGTTTAGGGATTAGATTAGGTTTAGGGTGAGGGTTTGCGATAAGGTTAGAATTTGGGTTAGGGTTATGGTAAGGATAAGGGTTAGTGTTAGGGATAGGTTTAGCGTTTGGATTAGGGTTAGTGTTAGGGTAAGGTATAGGGTTTGGGTTAGGGTTAGGCTGTGAGTTTTGGTTAGGGTTAGGTTTAGGTTTAGGGTTAGGTTTAGAAATAGAGTTATATTTTGGGTTCTGGTTATGGTTAGGGTTTGGGTTAGGGTTAGGGTTAGGGGTTGGGTTTGGGTTAAGTTTAGGGTTAGCGTTAGGGTTTGGGTTTGGTTTTGGGTTAGGGTTAGGGTTAGGGTTAGTGTTTGGTTTTGGGTTAGGATTAGGTTTAGGGTTAGGGTTAGGGTTTGGTTTATGGTTAGGGTTAGGTTAGGTCTTGGGTTTGGGTTAGGGTTAGGTTTAGGGTTAGGGTTTGGGTTAGGGTTAGGTTTCGGGTTAATGTTTGGATTAGCTTTAGGGTTAGGGTTTGTGTTAGGGTTAGGGTTATGGTTATGGTTAGGGTTTGGGTTAGGGTTGGTTTTATGTTTGGGGTTTGGGTTAGGGTTAGGTTTAGGGGTAATGTTGGATTAGGGTTAGGGTTAGGTATACGGTTAGTGTTTGGTTTAGTGTTAGGTTTAGTGTTAGGGTTAGGGTTAGGGTTAGGGTTACGGTAAGAATTTGGATTAGGTTTAGGGCTGGGTTAGGGTTTTGGTTTGTGTTAGGGTTAGGGTTAGGTTTTGTGTTAGGGTTAGGTTTAGGGTTAGGGTTTGGGCTAGGGTTAGGTTTAGGGTTAGGGTTTGGGCTAGGGTTAGGTTTAGTGTTAGGTTTTGTGTTAGGGTTAGGGTTAGGTTTCGGGTTTGTGTTTGGGTTACGGGTAGTGTTAGGGTTGGTGTTAGGTTTAGGTTTAGTGTTTGGGTTACGGTTAGGGTTAGGATATGGGTTAGGGTTAGGGTTAGGGTTAGGTTAGTAGAGGTAGGCTTTGTAGTAGAGGTCCTGTATGTGGAGGGCCTGGGCAGGGCCAGCAGGCCACACCACCTTCTCCCCTCCTCCTCCCATCTTCTCCTGGCTGCTTCTTTTTGTCAAACACTAGAACTTTGACCTAAAGTCAAGTAAATCTCTCCAAACTGGTCACCCAAACACTAGAGCCTACCACCAAGAAACCTCTGTGTTTCAGCAACTCATCTGAGAGGGCTTTGTCAGCTAGCAATACCCTAAACAATGCTTTGACAGGTCACTGCCTCTTGGAGTTCCAGAATCTTAGTCCAAGATTCTGTGACCTCAGCACTCCTGCCCACATCAGACACCAATGACAGGAGACTGACCAATAGCAGTCAGCACTCAGTTGCAAAGCTCGGCCTGTCTATCATAGCTTCAGAGCAGGTGCTCCTCCCCTGGTCAAGTCATGCCAAGGTTGCTTCCAAGTCCTGCAGCTCTTGCCAGGATTGCACGTGGTTACCTAAATAACCAACCTCATTCTTTCTAGAAATTACCATATTATTGATATTGGATTCTTAAGTACTATAAGCTACATTTAAATCAGAAAACTACTTTCGACATCATTTTCTATGAGGGAAAATATTTTCATTTTCATTGCTGCTGAATCCAATCTTTGCTCTTAAAAAAGTACAACTCAACTCTTGGGGGTGAGGCAGGAGGATTATCAGTTCAAGGCTACCCTCGGATTAGGGTATGGGTTATGGTTATGGTTAGGGTTAGGATTAGGGTAAGAATTAGGGTTAGGGTTATGGTTAGTGTTTAGATTAGGGTTGGTTTAAGGTTAGGGATATGATTAGGATTAGGGTTATGGTTTGGGTTAGGGTTAGGGTTAGGATTAGGGTTAGGGTTAATGTTAGGGTTAGGGTTCGGGTGTGAGTTAGGGTTAGGGTTAGGTTTAGGGTTTCCGTTTGGGTTAGGGTGAGTGTTAGTGTTAGGGTTAGGGTTAGGGTTAGTGTTAGGATTAGGGTTTGGGTTAGGGTTAGTGTTAGTGTTAGGGTTAGGGTTTAGGTTAGGTTTAGGGTAAGGGTTTGTGATAAGGTTAGGATTTGGGTTAAGGTTAGGGTTAGGATTAGGGTTAGGTTTAGGGTTAGGGTTAGGGTTAGCGTTTCGGTTAGGGTTAAGTTTAGTTTATTGTTAGTGTTAGGGTTTGGGTTAGGGTTGGTGTTAGGGTTTGGGTTAGGGTTAGGGTTAGGGTTAGGGTTAGGGTTAGGGTTAGGGTTAGGGTTAGGGTTAGGGTTAGGGTTAGGGTTACGTTTGTGTTAGGGTTAAGGTTAGGGTTAGGGTGTGCGTTTGGGTTAGGGTTAGGTTTAGGGTTTGGGTTAGGTTTAGGGATAGTGTTATAGTTTGGATTCTGGTTATGGTTAGGGTTAGGGTTAGGCTTAGGGTTAGGGTTAGGGTTTGGGTTATTGTTAGGCTTAGGTTTAGGGTCACGGTTTGGGTTTGGGTTAGGCTTAGGGTTAGTGTTAAGTTCAGTGTTAGGTTTTGTTTTTGGTTTAGGGTTAGGTATAGGGTTAGGGTGTGGGTTTGGATTAGAGTTAGGGTTAGGGTTAGTGTTAGGGTAAGGGTTTGGGTTAGGTTTATGTTCAGGTTTAATGTTCGGGTTTAGGGTTAGGGTTAGGGTTAGGGTTAGTGTTAGGGTCAGGTTTAGGGTTAAGGTTTGGGTTAGGGTTGTTTTTAGTGATAGGGTTAGGTTTATGGGTTCGGTTAGGGTTAGGGTTAGGGTTAGGGTTAGGATTAGGCTTAGGGTTAGTGTTTGGGTTTGGGATAGGTTTACGGTTTCGGTTATGGTTAGGTTTAGGGGTAGGGTTTGGGTTAGGGTTAGGTTTAGGATTAATGTTTGGGTTACGGTTAGGGTTAGGGTTAGTGTTTTTGTTAGGGTTAGGGTTACGTTTAGGGTTACGGTTAGGTTATGCGATAGGTTTAGGTTTAGGGTTAGGATTTGGGTTTGGGTTAGGGTTAGGGTTAGGGTTAGGGTTAGGTTTTGTGTTAGGGTTAGGTTTAGGGATAGGGTTTGGGTTAGGGTTAAGTTTAGGGTTAGGGTTTGGTGTACGGTTAGGTTTACGGTTAGGGTTTGGGTTATTGTTAGGCTTAGGTTTAGGGTCACGGTTTGGGTTTGGGTTAGGGTTAGGGTTAGTGTTAAGTTCCCTGTTAGGTTTTGTTTTTGGTTTAGGGTTAGGTATAGTGTTAGGGTGTGGGCTTGGGTTAGAGTTAGGGTTAGGGTTAGTGTTAGGGTTAGGGTTTGGGTTAGGTTTATGTTCAGGTTTAGTGTTCGGGTTTAGGGTTAGGGTTAGGGTTATGGTTAGGGTTAGTGTTAGGGTCAGGTTTAGGGTTAAGGTTTGGGTTAGGGTTGTTTTTAGTGATAGGGTTAGGTTTATGGGTTCGGTTAGGGTTAGGGTTAGGGTTAGGATTAGGCTTAGGGTTAGTGTTTGGGTTTGGGATAGGTTTACGGTTTGGGTTAGGGTTAGGTTTAGGGGTAGGGTTTGCGTTAGGGTTAGGTTTAGGGTTAATGTTTGGGTTACGGTTAGGGTTAGTGTTAGTGTTTTTGTTAGGGTTAGGGTTACGGTTAGGGTTACGGTTAGAGTTTGGGTTAGGTTAGGACTGGGCTGGGTTTGCGTTTGTGTTAGGGTTAGTTTTAGGGTTTGTGTTAGGGTTAGGGTTTGGGCTAGGGTTAGGGTTAGGGTGTGCATTTGGGTTATGGTTAGGTTTAGGTTTAGGGTTAGGTTTAGGGATAGACTTATGGTTTGTGTTCTGGTTATGGTTAGGGTTTTGGTTAGGGTTAGGTTTAGGGTTAGGGTTTGGGTTTGGTTTAGGGTTAGGTTTAGGGTTAGGGTTAGTATTAGGGTTTGGTTTGTGTTAGGATTAGGGATAGGGTTAGGGATAGGGTTAAGGTTAGAGTTAGAGTTTGCGTTTGGGTTAGGGTTAGGGTTAGGGTTTGGGTTAGGGTTAGGGTTAGGGTTAGGGTTTGGGTTTGGGTTAGGGTTAGGGTTAGAGTTAGGTTTTGGGTTAGGTTTAGGGTTAGTGTTAGGGTTTGGGTTAGGGTTAGGGTTAGGGTTTGGGTTTGGGTTAGTTTTTAGGGTTAGAGTTAGGGTTTGGGTTAGGGATAGGGTTATGGTTTGGATTCTGGTTATGGTTAGGGTTTGGGTTAGGGTTAGGGTTAGGGTTAGCGTTAGGGTTAGGTTTAAAGTTTGCGTTTGGGTTAGGGTTAGGGTTAGGGTTAGGGTTTGAGTTTTGGTTAGGGTTTGGGTTAGAGTTACTGTTTGGGTTAGGGTTAGGGTTAGTGTTAGGGTTTGGGTTAGGGTTAGGGTTAGGGTTAGCGTTAGGGTTAGGGTTAGGGTTAGCGTGTGCGTTTGTGTTAGGGTTATGTTTAGGGTTAGGGTTAGGTTTAGGGATAGTGTTGTGGTTTCGATTCTGGTTATGGTTATGGTTTGGGTTAGGGTTATGGTTAGGTTTAGGGTTTTGGTTTGGGTTAGAATTAGGGTTAGGGTTAGTGTTTGGGTTTGGGTTAGTGTTAGGGTCAGGTTTAGGGTTAAGGTTTGGGTTACGGTTGTCTTTAGGGATAGGGTTAGGTTTATGAGATCAGTTAGGGTTAGGGTTAGGGTTAGGGTTAGGGTTAGGGTTAGGATTAGGCTTAGGGTTAGGGTTTGGGTTTGGGATAGGGTTCGGTTTTGGGTTAAGGTTAGATTTAGGGTTAGGCTTTGGGTAAAGGTTAGGGTTAGGGTTAGTGTTTGGGTTAGGTTAGGGTTAAGATTTGGGTTATGGTTAGGGTTAGGTATAGAGTTAGTGTTAGGTTAGGGTTACGGTTATGGTTACGGTTAGAGTTTGGGTTAGGTTTAGGGGTGGGCTGGGTTTGCGTTTGTGTTAGGGTTAGTTTTAGGGTTTGTGTTAGGGTTACGTATAGGGTTAGGGTTTGGGCTAGGGTTAGGGTTAGGGTGTGCATTTGGGTTAGGGTTAGGTTTAGGGTTAGGGTTAGGTTTAGGGATAGAGTTAGGGTTTGTGATCTGGTTATGGTTAGGGTTTGGGGTAGGGTTAGGTTTAGGGTTAGGGTTTGGGTTTGGTTTAGGGTTAAGTTTAGGGTTAGGGTTAGTATTAGGGTTTGTTTTGCGTTATGATTAGGGTTAGGATTAAGGTTAGGGTTAGAGTTTCCGTTTGGGTTAGGGTTAGGGTTAGTGTTTGGGTTAGGGTTAGGGTTACGGTTAGGGTTTGAGTTTGGGTTAGGGTTAGGGTTAGAGTTAGGGTTTGGTTTAGGGTTAGGGTTAGTGTTAGGGTTTGGGTTAGGGTTACGGTTAGGGTTAGGGTTAGGGTTGGGGTTAGGGTGTGCATTTGGGTTAGGGTTATGTTTAGGGTTAGGGTTCGGTTTAGGGATAGTGTTATGGTTTGGATTCTGGTTATGTTTAGGGTTTGGGTTAAGGTTAGGGTTAGGTTTAGGGTTTGGGTTTGGGTTAGGATTAGGGTTAGGGTTAGTGTTTGGGTTTGGGTTAGGTTTAGGGTTAGGGTTAGGGTCTGTGTTAGGGTTAGGATTAGGGTTTGGGTTATTCTTAGGTTTAGGTTTAGGGTTACGGTTTGGGTTTGGGTTAGAGTTAGGGTTAGTGTTAAGTTCAGTGTTAGGGTTTGGGTTTGGTGTAGGGTTAGGTTTAGGATTAGGGTGTCTGTTTGGATTAGAGTTAGGGTTAGGGTTAGTGTTAGGGTTAGGGTTTTTGTTAGGTTTATGTTCAGGTTTAGTGTTCGGGTTTAGGGTTAGGGTTAGGGTTAGGATTAGGGTTAGTGTTAGGGTCAGGTTTAGGGTTAAGGTTGGGGTTAGGGGTGTGGTTAGGGATAGGGTTAGGTTTATGAGTAAGGTTAGGGTTAGTGTTAGGGTTAGGGTTACGGTTAGGATTAGGCTTAGGGTTAGGGTTTGGGTTTGGGATAGGGTTAGGGTTTGGGTTAGGGTTAGGTTTAGGGTTAGGCTTTGGGTTAGGGTTAGGTTTAGGGTTAATGTTTGGGTTAGGATTAGGGTTAGTTTTAGGGTTAGGGTTAGGGTTAGGGTTAGGGTATGGTTAGGGGTAGGGATAGGTTTAGGGTTAGATTTTGGCTTTGGGGTAGGGTTAGGTTTAGGGTTAGGTTTTGTGTTAGGGTTAGGTTCTGGGTTTCGGTTAGGGTTAGGGTTAGGGTTAGGGTTTGGGTTATTGATAGGCTTAGGTGTAGGTTTAGGGTTAGGGTTAGGGTTAGGTTTTGGGTAAGTGTTAGGTTTAGGGTTAGGGTTAAGTTTAGGGTTAGGGTTAGGGTTACGGTTAGAGTTTGTGTTAGGGTGACGGTTAAGGTTTGGGTTTGGGTTAGGTTTAGGGTTTGTGTTAGGGTTAGGGTTTGGGCTAGTGTTAGGTTTAGGGTTAGGGTTTGGGTTAGGGTTAGGTTTAGGGTTAATGTTTGGGTTACCTTTAGGGTTAGGGTTTGGGTTAGGGTTAGATTTAGGGTTAGGGTTTGGGTTAGGGTTAGGTTTAGGGTTAATGTTTGGGTTAGGGTTAGGGTTAGGTTTTGTGTTAGGGTTAGGTTTAGGTTTAGGGTTTGGGTTCGGGTTAGGTTTAGGGTTAGGGTTTGGGTTACGGTTAGGTTTACGGTTAGGGTTTGGGTTATTGTCAGGCTTTGGTTTAGGGTTAGGTTTAGGGTTAGTGTTAGGGTTTGGGTTAGTGTTAGGTTTAGGGTTAGGATTAGGGTTAGGGTTAGGGTTACGGTTAGAGTTTGGGTTAGGGTTAGGGTTAGGGTTTGGGTTTGCGTTAGGGTTACGGTTTGTGTTAGTGTTAAGTTTAGGGTTAGGGTTTGGGCTAGGGTTAGGTTTAGTGTTAGGGTTTGTGTTAGGGTAAGGTTTAGGTTTAGGGTTAGGGTTTGGGTTAGGGTTAGGGTTAGGGTTGGTGTTAGTGTTAGGTTTAGGTTTAGGGTTTGGGCTAGGGTTTGGGTTAGGTTTAGGGTTAAGGTTTGGGTTATGGTTAGGGTTAGGTAAAGGGTTAGTGTTAGGTTACGTTAGGGTTAGGGTTAGGGTTAGGGTTAGGGTTAGGGTTAGGGTTAGTAGAGGTAGGCTTAGTAGTAGAGGTCCTGTTTGTGGAGGGCCTGGCCACGGCCAGCAGGCCACACCACCTTCTCCCGTCCTCCTCCAATCTTCTCCTGGCTGCTTCTTTTTGTCAAACACTAGAACTTTGACCTAAAGTCAACTAAATCTCTCCAAACTGGCCACCCAAACACTACAGCCTACCATCAAGAAACCTCTGTGTTTCAGCAACTCATCTTAGAGGGCTTTGTCACCTAGCAACACCCTAAACAATGCTTTGCCAAGTCACTGCCTCTTGGAGTTCCAGTATCTTAGTCCAAGATTCTGTGACCTCAGCACTCCTGCTCACATCAGACACCAATGACAGGAGACTGACCAATAGCCCTCAGCACTCACTTGCAAAGCTCTACCTGTCTATCATAGCTTCAGAGCAGGTGCTCCTCCCCTGGTCAAGTCATGCCAAGGTTGCTTCCCAGTCCTGCAGCTCTTGCCAGGATTGCACGTGCTTACCTAAATAACCAACCTCATTCTTTCTAGAAATTACCATATTATTGATATTGGATTCTTAAGTACTATAAGCTACATTTGAATCAGAAAACTACTTTGATGATCGTTTTCTATGAGGGAAAATATTTTCTTTTTCATTGTTGCTGAATCCAATCTTTGCTCTTAAAAAAGTAGAACTCAACTCTTGGGGGTGAGGCAGGAGGATTATCAGTTCAAGGATACCCTGGGATTAGGGAATGGGTTATGGTTATGGTTATGGTTAGGGTTAGGGTTAGAATTAGGGTTAGGGTTAGGTTTAGATTTAGGGTTAGTGTTAGGGTTAGGGATTGTGTTAGGGTTAGGGTTAAGGTTTGTGTTATGATTAGGTTTAGGGTTAGGGTTTGGGTTAGGGATAGGTTTAGGGTTAATGTTTGGGTTAGGGTTAGGGTTAGGTATAGGGTTTCGGTTTGGTTTAGTGTTAGGTTTAGGGTTAGGGTTAGGGTTACGGTTAGGGTTACTGTTAGAGTTTGGGTTAGGTTTAGGCCTGGGCTGGGTTTGCGTTTGTGTTAGGGTTAGTTTTAGGGTTTGTGTTAGGGTTAGGTTTAGGGTTAAGGTTTGGGCTAGGGTTACGGTTAGGGTGTGCATTTGGGTTAGGGTTAGTTTTAGGGTTAGGGTTAGGTTTAGAGATAGAGTTATGGTTTGTGTTCTGGTTATGGTTAGGGTTTGGGTTAGGATTAGGTTTAGGGTTAGGGTTTTGGTTTGGTTTAGGGTTAGGTTTACGGTTAGGGTTAGTATTAGGGGTTGGTTTGTGTTAGGATTAGGGTTAGGGTTAGGGTTAGGCTTAGAGTTAGGGTTAGATTTAGAGTTTGCATTTGGGTTAGGGTTAGGTTTATGGTTTGGGTTAGGGTTAGGGTTAGGGTTAGGGTTTGGGTTTGGGTTAGGGTTAGGGTTACAGTTAGGGTTTGGGTTAGGTTTAGGGTTAGTGTTAGGGTTTGGGTTAGGGTTAGGGTTAGGGTTACAGTTAGGGTTAAGGTTAGCGTGTGCGTTTGGGTTAGGGTTATGTTTAGGTTTAGGGTTAGGTTTAGCGACAGTGTTATGGTTTGGATTCTCGTTATGGTTAGGGTTTGGGTTAAGGTTAGGGTTAGGTTTAGGGTTTGGTTTTGGGTTAGGATTAGGGTTAGGGTTAGTGTTTGGGTATGGGTTAGGTTTAGGGTTAGGGTTAGGGTTTGGGTTAGGGTTAGGGTTAGGGTTTGGGTTATTGTTAGGTTTAGGTTTAGGGTTTCGGTTTGGGTTTGGGTTAGGGTTAGGGTTAGTTTTACGTTCAGTGTTAGGGTTTGGGTTTGGTTTAGGGTTAGGTATAGGGTTAGGGTGTGGGTTTGGAATAGATTTAGGGTTAGGGTTAGTGTTAGGGTTAGGGTTTGGCTTAGGTTTATATTCAGATTTAGTGTTCGGGTTTAGGGTTAGGGTTACGGTTAGGATTAGGGTTAGTGTTAGGGTCAGGTTTACGGTTAAGGTGTGGGTTAGGGTTGGGTTTAGGGTTTGGGTTAGGTTTATGAGTTCGGATAGGGTTAGGGTTAGGATTAGGCTTAGGGTTAGGGTTAGGGTTAGGTTTAGGATTTGGGTTTGGGTTAGGGTTAGGGTTAGGGTTAGGTTTTGTTTTAGGGTTCCGTTTAGGGTTAGGGTTTGGGTTAGGGTTAGGTTTAGGTTTTGGTTTAGGGTTAGGTTTTGGGTTACGGTTAATGGTTAGGGTTAGGGTTAGGGTTAGGGTTAGGGTTAGAGTTTGGGTTAGGGTTAGGTTTACGGTTAATGTTTGTTTTAGGGTTAGGGTTAGGGTTTGGGTTAGGGTTAGGGTTAGGGTTAGGTTAGTAGAGGTAGGCTTTGTAGTAGAGGTCCTGTATGTGGAGGGCCTGGGCAGGGCCAGCAGGCCACACCACCTTCTCCCCTCCTCCTCCCATCTTCTCCTGGCTGCTTCTTTTTGTCAAACACTAGAACTTTGACCTAAAGTCAACTAAATCTCTCCAAACTGGTCACCCAAACACTAGAGCCTACCAACAAGAAACCTCTGTGTTTCAGCAACTCATCTTAGAGGGCTTTGTCAGCTAGCAATACCCTAAACAAAGCTTTGCCAGGTCACTGCCTTTGGAGTTCCAGAATCTTAGTCCAAGATTCTGTGACCTCAGCACTCCTGCCCACATCAGACACCAATGACAGGAGACTGACCAATAGCACTCCGCACTCACTTGCAAAGCTCTGCCTGTCTATCATATCTTCAGAGCAGGTGCTCCTCCCCTGGTCAAGTCATGCCAAGGTTGCTTCCAAGTCCTGCAGCTCTTGCCAGGATTGAACGTGGTTACCTAAATAACCAACCTCATTCTTTCTAGAAATTACCATATTATTGATATTGGATTCTTAAGTACTATAAGCTACATTTAAATCAGAAAACTACTTTCGACATCATTTTCTATGAGGGAAAATATTTTCATTTTCATTGCTGCTGAATCCAATCTTTGCTCTTAAAAAAGTACAACTCAACTCTTGGGGGTGAGGCAGGAGGATTATCAGTTCAAGGCTACCCTCGGATTAGGGTATGGGTTATGGTTATGGTTAGGGTTAGGATTAGGGTTAGAATTAGGGTTAGGGTTAGGTTTAGGGTTAGGGTTAGGGTTAGTGTTTGGGTTAGGGTTGGTTTAGGGTTAGGGATATGATTAGGATTAGGGTTATGGTTTGGGTTAGGGTTAGGGTTAGGATTAGGGTTAGGGTTAATGTTATTGTTATGGTTCGGGTGTGAGTTAGGGTTAGGGTTAGGTTTAGGGTTTCCGTTTGGTTAGGGTGAGTGTTAGTGTTAGGGTTAGGGTTAGGGTTAGTGTTAGGATAAGGGTTTGGGTTAGGGTTAGTGTTAGTGTTAGGGTTATGGTTTAGGTTAGGTTTAGGGTAAGGGTTTGTGATAAGGTTAGGATTTGGGTTAAGGTTAGGGTTAGGATTTGGTTTAGGTTTAGGGTTAGGGTTAGGGTTAGCGTTTCGGTTAGGGTTAAGTTTAGTTTATGGTTAGTGTTAGGGTTTGGGTTAGGGTGAGGGTTAGTGTTAGGGTTTGGGTTAGGGTTAGGGTTAGGGTTAGGGTTAGGGTTAGGGTTCGTGTTACGTTTGTGTTAGGGTTAAGGTTAGGGTTAGGGTTAGCGTGTGCGTTTGGGTTAGGGTTATGTTTAGGGTTTGGGGTAGGTTTAGGGATAGTGTTATAGTTTCGATTCTGGTTATGGTTAGGGTTAGGGTTAGGCTTAGGTTTAGGGTTAGGGTTTGGGTTATTGTTAGGCTTAGGTTTAGGGTCACGGTTTGGGTTTGGGTTAGGGTTAGGGTTAGTGTTAAGTTCAGTGTTAGGTTTTGTTTTTGGTTTAGGGTTAGGTATAGGGATAGGGTGTGGGTTTGGATTAGAGTTAGGGTTAGGATTAGTGTTAGGGTTAGGGTTTGGGTTAGGTTTATGTTCAGGTTTAGTGTTCGGGTTTAGGGTTAGGGTTAGGGTTAGGGTTAGGGTTAGGGTTAGTGTTAGGGTCAGGTTTAGGGTTAAGGTTTGGGTTAGGGCTGTTTTTAGTGTTAGGGTTAGGTTTATGGATTCGGTTAGGATTAGGGTTAGGGTTAGGGTTAGGATTAGGCTTAGGGTTAGTGTTTGGGTTTGGGATGGGTTTACGGTTTGTTTTAGGGTTAGGTTTGGGGGTAGGGTTTGGGTTAGGGTTAGGTTTAGGGTTAATGTTTGGGTTACGGTTAGGGTTAGGGTTAGTGTTTTTGTTAGGTTTAGGGTTACGGTTAGGGTTACGGTTAGGGTATGGGATAGGTTTAGGTTTAGGGTTCGGATTTGGGTTTGGGTTAGGGTTAGGGTTAGGGTTAGGGTTAGGGTTAGGTTTTGTGTTAGGGTTACGTTTAGGGATAGGGTTTGCGTTAGGGTTAAGTTTAGGGTTAGGGTTTGGTTTATTGTTAGGCTTAGGTTTAGGGTTAGGGTTTGGTTAGGGTTAGGTTTAGGGTTAATTTTTGGTTTAGGTTTAGGATTAGGTATAGGGTTTGGGTTTGGTTTAGTGTTAGGGTTAGGGTTAGGGTTAGGGTTACGGTTAGGGTTACGGTTAGAGTTTGGTTTAGGTTTAGGACTGGGCTGGGTTTGCGTTTGTGTTAGGGTTAGTTTTAGGGTTTGTGTTAGGGTTAGGGTTTGGGCTAGGGTTAGGGTTAGGGTGTGCATTTGGGTTAGGGTTAGGATTAGGGTTAGGGTTAGGTTTAGGAATAGACTTATGGTTTGTGTTCTGGTTATGGTTAGGGTTTGGGTTAGAGTTATGTTTAGGGTTAGGGTTTGGTTTTTGTTGAGGGTTAGGGTTAGGGTTAGGGTTAGTGTTTGCGTTTGGGTTAGGGTTAGGGTTAGGGTTTGGGTTAGGGTTAAGGTTAGGGTTAGAGTTTGCGTTTGGGTTAGGGTTAGGGTTAGGGTTTGGGTTAGGGTTAGGGTTAGGGTTAGGGTTTGGGTTTGGGTTAGGGTTAGGGTTAGAGTTAGGTTTTGGGTTAGGTTTACGGTTAGTGTTAGGGTTTGGGTTAGGGTTAGGGTTAGGGTTTGGGTTTGGGTTAGGGTTAGGGTTAGGGTTAGGGTTAGAGTTAGGGTTTGGGTTAGGGATAGTGTTATGGTTTGGATTCTGGTTATGGTTAGGGTTTGGGTTAGGGTTAGGGTTAGGGTTAGTGTTAGGGTTAGGGTTAAAGTTTGCGTTTGGGTTAGGGTTAGGGTTAGGGTTAGGGTTTGCGTTAGGGTTAGGGTTAGGGTTAGGGTTAGGGTTTGGGTTAGGGTTAGGGTTTGGGTTAGGGTTTGGGTTAGGGTTAGGGTTAGGGTTAGCGTTAGGGTTAGGGTTAGGGTTAGCGTGTGCGTTTGTATTAGGGTTATGTTTAGGGTTAGGGTTAGGTTTAGGGATAGTGTTATGGTTTGGATTCTGGTTATGGTTATGGTTTGGGTTAGGGTTAGGGTTAGGTTTATGGTTTTGGTTTGGGTTAGGATTAGGGTTAGGGTTAGTGTTTGGGTTTGGGTTAGTGTTAGGGTCAGGTTTAGGGTTAAGGTTTGGGTTACGGTTGTGTTTAGGGATAGGGTTAGGTTTATGAGTTCAGTTAGGGTTAGGGTTATGGTTAGGGTTAGGGTTAGCGTTAGGGTTAGGATTAGGCTTAGGGTTAGGGTTTGGGTTTGGGATAGGGTTCGCTTTTGGGTTAGGGTTAGGTTTAGGGTTAGGCTTTGGGTTAAGGTTAGAGTTAGGGTTAGGGTTTGGGTTTGGGTTAGGTTTAGGGTTAAGGTTTGGGTTATGGTTAGGGTTAGGTATAGGGTTAGTGTTAGGTTAGTTAGGGTTAGGGTTAGGGTTAGGGTTAGTAGAGGTAGGCTTAGTAGTAGAGGTCCTGTTTGTGGAGGGCCTGGGCAGGGCCAGCAGGCCACACCACCTTCTCCCCTCCTCCTCCCATCTTCTCCTGGCTGCTTCTTTTTGTCAAACACTAGAACTTTGACCTAAAGTCAACTAAATCTCTCCAAACTGGCCACCCAAACACTACAGCCTACCATCAAGAAACCTCTGTGTTTCAGCAACTCATCTTAGAGGGCTTTGTCAAATAGCAACACCCTAAACAATGCTTTGCCAAGTCACTGCCTCTTGGAGTTCCAGTATCTTAGTCCAAGATTCTGTGACCTCAGCACTCCTGCTCACATCAGACACCAATGACAGGAGACTGACCAATAGCCCTCAGCACTCACTTGCAAAGCTCTGCCTGTCTATCATAGCTTCAGAGCAGGTGCTCCTCCCCTGGTCAAGTCATGCCAAGGTTGCTTCCCAGTCCTGCAGCTCTTGCCAGGATTGCACGTGCTTACCTAAATAACCAACCTCATTCTTTCTAGAAATTACCATATTATTGATATTGGATTCTTAAGTACTATAAGCTACATTTGAATCAGAAAACTACTTTGGGCATCGTTTTCTATGGGGGAAAATATTTTCCTTTTTCATTGTTGCTGAATCCAATCTTTGCTCTTAAAAAAGTAGAACTCAACTCTTGGGGGTGAGGCAGGAGGATTATCAGTTCAAGGCTACCCTGGGATTAAGGTATGGGTTATGGTTATGTTTATGGTTAGGGTTAGGGTTAGAATTAGGGTTATGGTTTGGTTTAGATTTAGGCTTAGGGTTAGGGTTAGGGTTTGTGTTAGGGTTAGGGTTAAGGTTTGTGTTAGGATTAGGTTTAGGGTTAGGGTTTGGGTTAGGGTTAGGTTTAGGGTTAATGTTTGGGTTAGAGTTAGGTTTAGGTATAGGGTTAGGGTTTGGTTTAGTGTTAGGTTTAGTGTTAGGGTTAGGGTTCGCGTTAGGGTTACGGTTATAGTTTGGGTTAGGTTTAGCACTGGGTTAGGGTTTGGGTTTGTGTTAGGGTTAGGGTTAGGGTTTGTGTTAGGGTTAGGTTTAGGGTTTAGATTAGGTTTAGGAGGAGGGTTTGCGATAAGGTTAGAATTTGGGTTAGGGTTAGGGTTAGGATTAGGGTTAGTGTTAGGGATAGGTTTAGCGTTTGGATAAGGGTTAGTGTTAGGGTAAGGTATAGGGTTTGGGTTAGGGTTAGGGTGTGAATTTTGGTTAGGGTTAGGTTTAGGTTTAGGGTTAGGTTTAGAAATAGAGTTATATTTTGGGTTCTGGTTATGGTTAGGGTTTGGGTTAGGGTTAGGGTTAGGGGTTGGGTTTGGGTTAAGGTTAGGGTTAGCGTTAGGGTTTGGGTTTGGTTTTGGGTTAGGGTTAGGGTTAGGGTTAGTGTTTGGGTTTGGGTTAGGATTAGGTTTAGGGTTAGGGTTAGGGTTTGGTTTATGGTTAGGGTTAGGTTAGGTCTTGGGTTTGGGTTAGGGTTAGGTTTAGGGTTAGGGTTTGTTTTAGGGTTAGGTTTCGGGTTAATGTTTGGATTAGCTTTAGGGTTAGGGTTTGGGTTAGGGTTAGGGTTATGGTTAGGGTCAGGGTTTGGGTTAGGGTTGGTTTTATGTTTAGGGTTTGGGTTAGGGTTAGGTTTAGGGGTAATGTTGGATTAGGGTTAGGGTTAGGTATACGGTTAGTGTTTGGTTTAGTGTTAGGTTTAGTGTTAGGGTTAGGGTTAGGGTTAGGGTTACGGTAAGAATTTGGATTAGGTTTAGGGCTGGGTTAGGGTTTTGGTTTGTGTTAGGGTTAGGGTTAGGTTTTGTGTTAGGGTTAGGTTTAGGGTTAGGGTTTGGGCTGGGGTTAGGTTTAGGGTTAGGGTTTGGGCTAGGGTTAGGTTTAGTGTTAGGTTTTGTGTTAGGGTTAGGTTTAGGTTTCGGGTTTGCGTTTGGTTTAGGGTTAGGGTTAGGGTTGGTGTTAGGTTTAGGTTTAGTGTTTGGGTTACGGTTAAGGTTAGGATATGGGTTAGGGTTAGGGTTAGGGTTAGGTTAGTAGAGGTAGGCTTTGTAGTAGAGGTCCTGCATGTGGAGAGCCTGGGCAGGGCCAGCAGGCCACACCACCTTCTCCCCTCCTCCTCCCATCTTCTCCTGGCTGCTTCTTTTTGTCAAACACTAGAACTTTGACCTAAAGTCACCTAAATCTCTCCAAACTGGTCACCCAAACACTAGAGCCTACCACCAAGAAACCTCTGTGTTTCAGCAACTCATCTGAGAGGGCTTTGTCAGCTAGCAATACCCTAAACAATGCTTTGACAGGTCACTGCCTCTTGGAGTTCCAGAATCTTAGTCCAAGATTCTGTGACCTCAGCACTCCTGCCCACATCAGACACCAATGACAGGAGACTGACCAATAGCAGTCAGCACTCAGTTGCAAAGCTCTGCCAGTCTATCATAGCTTCAGAGCAGGTGCTCCTCCCCTGGTCAAGTCATGCCAAGGTTGCTTCCAAGTCCTGCAGCTCTTGCCAGGATTGCACGTGGTTACCTAAATAACCAACCTCATTCTTTCTAGAAATTACCATATTATTGATATTGGATTCTTAAGTACTATAAGCTACATTTGAATCAGAAAACTACTTTCGACATCATTTTCTATGAGGGAAAATATTTTCATTTTCATTGCTGCTGAATCCAATCTTTGCTCTTAAAAAAGTACAACTCAACTCTTGGGGGTGAGGCAGGAGGATTATCAGTTCAAGGCTACCCTCGGATTAGGGTATGGGTTATGGTTATGGTTAGGGTTAGGATTAGGGTTAGAATTAGGGTTAGGGTTATGGTTAGTGTTTAGATTAGGGTTGGTTTAGGGTTAGGGATATGATTAGGATTAGGGTTATGGTTTGGGTTAGGGTTAGAGTTAGCATTAGGGTTAGGGTTAATGTTAGCGTTAGGGTTCGGGTGTGAGTTAGGGTTAGGGTTAGGGTTAGGGTTTCCGTTTGGGTTAGGGTGAGTGTTAGTGTTAGGGTTAGGGTTAGGGTTAGTGTTAGGATTAGGGTTTGGGTTAGGGTTAGTGTTAGTGTTAGGGTTAGGGTTTAGGTTAGGTTTAGGGTAAGGGTTTGTGATAAGGTTAGGATTTGGGTTAAGGTTAGGGTTAGGATTAGGGTTAGGTTTAGGGTTAGGGTTAGGGTTAGCATTTCGGTTAGGGTTAAGTTTAGTTTATGGTTAGTGTTAGGGTTTGGGTTAGGGTTAGGGTTAGTGTTAGGGTTTGGGTTAGGGTTAGGGTTTGGGTTAGGGTTAGGGTTAGGGTTAGGGTTAGGGTTAGGGTTACGTTTGTGTTAGGGTTAAGGTTAGGGTTAGGGTTAGGGTGTGCGTTTGGGTTAGGGTTAGGTTTAGGGTTTGGGTTAGGTTTAGGGACAGTGTTATAGTTTGGATTCTGGTTATGGTTAGGGTTAGGGTTAGGCTTAGGGTTAGGGTTAGGGTTTGGGTTATTGTTAGGCTTAGGTTTAGGGCCACGGTTTGGGTTTGGGTTAGGGTTAGGGTTAGTGTTAAGTTCAGTGTTAGGTTTTGTTTTTGGTTTAGGGTTAGGTATAGGGTTAGGGTGTGGGTTTGGATTAGAGTTAGGGTTAGGGTTAGTGTTAGGGTAAGGGTTTGGGTTAGGTTTATGTTCAGGTTTAATGTTCGGGTTTAGGGTTAGGGTTAGGGTTAGGGTTAGGGTTAGGGTTAGTGTTAGGGTCAGGTTTAGGGTTAAGGTTTGGGTTAGGGTTGTTTTTAGTGATAGGGTTAGGTTTATGGGTTCGGTTAGGGTTAGGGTTAGGTTTAGGGTTAGGATTAGGCTTAGGGTTAGTGTTTGGGTTTGGGATAGGTTTACGGTTTCGGTTATGGTTAGGTTTAGGGGTAGGGTTTGGGTTAGGGTTAGGTTTAGGATTAATGTTTGGGTTACGGTTAGGGTTAGGGTTAGTGTTTTTGTTAGGGTTAGGGTTACGTTTAGGGTTACGGTTAGGTTATGGGATAGGTTTAGGTTTAGGGTTAGGATTTGGGTTTCGGTTAGGGTTAGGGTTAGGGTTAGGGTTAGGGTTAGTTTTTGTGTTAGGGTTAGGTTTAGGGATAGGGTTTGGTTTAGGGTTAAGTTTAGGGATAGGGTTTGGTTTACGGTTAGGTTTACGGTTAGGGTTTGAGTTATTGTTAGGCTTAGGTTTAGGGTTAGGTTTAGGGTTAGGGTTAGGGTTTGGGTTATTGTTAGGTTTAGGGTTACGGTTTGTGTTAGGGTTAGGGTTAAGGTTTGTGTTAGGATTAGGTTTAGGTTTAGGGTTTGGGTTAGCGTTAGGTTTAGGGTTAATTTTTGGTTTAGGGTTAGGATTAGGTATAGGGTTTGGGTTTCGTTTAGTGTTAGGGTTAGGGTTAGGGTTAGGGTTATGGTTAGGGTTACGGTTAGAGTTTGGGTTAGGTTTAGGACTGGGCTGGGTTTGCGTTTGTGTTAGGGTTAGTTTTAGCGTTTGTGTTAGGGTTAGGGTTTGGGCTAGGGTTAGGGTTAGGGTGTGCATTTGGGTTAGGGTTAGGTTTAGGGTTAGGGTTAGGTTTAGGGATAGACTTATGGTTTGTGTTCTCGTTATGGTAAGGGTTTGGGTTAGGGTTAGGTTTAGGGTTAGGGTTTGGGTTTCTTTTAGGGTTAGGTTTAGGGTTAGGGTTAGTATTAGGGTTTGGTTTGTGTTAGGATTAGGGATAGGGTTAGGGTTAGGGTTAAGGTTAGGGTTAGAGTTTGCGTTTGGGTTAGGGTTAGGGTTAGGGTTTGGGTTAGGGTTAGGGTTAGGGTTAGGGTTTGGGTTTGGGTTAGGGTTAGGGTTAGAGTTAGGGTTGGGGTTAGGTTTAGGGTTAGTGTTAGGGTTTGGGTTAGGGTTAGGGTTAGGGTTAGGGTTTGGGTTTGGGTTAGGGTTAGGGTTAGAGTTAGGGTTTGGGTTAGGGATAGTGTTATGGTTTGGATTCTGGTTATGGTTAGGGTTTGGGTTAGGGTTAGGGTTAGGTTTAGAGTTTGGGTTTAGGTTAGGATTAGGGTTAGGGTTAGTGTTTGGGTTTGGGTTAGGTTTAGGGTTAGGGTTAGGGTTAGAGTTTGCATTTGGGTTAAGGTTAGGGTTAGGGTTTGGGTTAGGATTAGGTTTAGGGTTAGGGATAGAGTTATGGTTTGTGTTCTGGTTATGGTTAGGGTTTGGGTTAGGGTTTGGGTTAGGTTTAGGGTTAGGGTTAGTATTAGAGTTTGGTTTGCGTTAGGATTAGGGTTAGGGTTAGGGTTAGGCTTAGGGTTAGGGTTAGGTTTAGAGTTTGCATTTGGGTTAGGGTTAGGTTTAGGGTTTGGGTTAGGGTTAGGGTTAGGGTTAGCGTTTGGGTTTGGGTTAGGGTTGGGGTTACAGTTAGGGTTTGGGTTAGGGTTAGGGTTAGTGTTAGGGTTTGGGTTAGGGTTAGGGTTAGGGTTAGGGTTAGCGTGTGCGTTTGGGTTAGCGTTATGTTTAGGTTTAGGGTTAGGTTTAGCGACAGTGTTATGGTTTGGATTCTCGTTATGGTTAGGGTTTGGGTTAGGGTTAGGGTTAGGTTTAGGGTTTGGGTTTGGGTTACGATTAGGGTTAGGGTTAGTGTTTGGGTATTAGTTACGTTTAGGGTTAGGGTTAGGGTTTGGGTAAACTTAGGGTTAGGGTTTGGGTTATTCTTAGGTTTAGGTTTAGGGTTTCGGTTTGGGTTTGGGTTAGGGTTAGGGTTAGTGTTAAGTTCAGTGTTAGGGTTTGGGTTTGGTTTAGGGTTAAGTATAGGGTTAGGGTGTGGGTTTGGAATAGATTTAGTGTTAGGGTTAGTGTTAGGGTTAGGGTTTGGCTTAGGTTTATATTCAGATTTAGTGTTCGGGTTTAGGGTTAGGGTTAGGGTTAGGATTAGGGTTAGTGTTAGGGTCAGGTTTAGGTTTAAGGTTTGGGTTAGGGTTGTGTTTAGGGATTGGGTTAGGTTTATGAGTTCGGTTAGGGTTAGGGTTAGGGTTAGGGTTAGGATTAGTCTTAGGGTTAGGGTTAGGGTTAGTTTTAGGGTTAATGTTAGGATTAGGGTTAGGGTTACGGTTAGGGTATGGGTTAGGGTTAGGGTTAGGGTTAGGTTTAGGATTTGGGTTTGGGTTAGGGTTCGGGTTAGGGTTAGGTTTTGTTTTAGGGTTAGGTTTAGGGTTAGGATTTGGGTTAGAGTTTTGTTTAGGTTTCGGTTTAGGGTTAGGTTTTGGGTTACGGTTAATGGTTAGGGTTAGGGTTAGGGTTACGGTTAGGGTTCGGTTTTGTGTTAGTGTTAGGTTTAGGTTTAGTGTTTGGGTTACGGTTAGGTTTAGGGTATGGGTTAGGGTTAGGGTTAGGGTTAGGTTAGTAGAGGTAGGCTTTGTAGTAGAGGTCCTCTATGTGGAAGGCCTGGGCAGGGCCAGCAGGCCACACCCCCTTCTGCCCTCCTCCTCCCATCTTCTCCTGGCTGCTTCTTTTTGTCAAACACTAGAACTTTGACCTAAAGTCAACTAAATCTCTCCAAACTGGTCACCCAAACACTAGAGCCTACCACCAAGAAACCTCTGTGTTTCAGCAACTCATCTGAGAGGGATTTGTCAGCTAGCAATACCCTAAACAATGCTTTGCCAGGTCACTGCCTCTTGGAGTTCCAGAATCTTAGTCAAAGATTCTGTGACCTCAGCACTCCTGCCCACATCAGACACCAATGACAGGAGACTGACCAATAGCACTCAGCACTCACTTGCAAAGCTCTGCCTGTCTACCATAGCTTCAGAGCAGGTGCTCCTCCCCTGGTCAAGTCATGCCAAGGTTGCTTCCAAGTCCTGCAGCTCTTGCCAGGATTGCACGTGGTTACCTAAATAACCAACCTCATTCTTTCTAGAAATTATCATATTATTGATATTGGATTCTTAAGTACTATAAGCTACATTTGAATCAGAAAACTACTTTCGACATCATTTTCTATGAGGGAAAATATTTTCATTTTCATTGCTGCTGAATCCAATCTTTGCTCTTAAAAAAGTACAACTCAACTCTTGGGGGTGAGGGAAGAGGATTATCAGTTCAAGGCTACCCTCGGATTAGGGTATGGGTTATGGTTATGGTTAGGGTTAGGATTAGCGTAAGAATTAGGGCTAGGGTTAGGTTTAGGGTTAGGGTTATGGTTAGTGTTTGGGTTAGGGTTGGTTTAGGGTTAGGGATATGATTAGGATAAGGGTTATGGTTTGGGTTAGGGTTAGGGTTAGGATTAGGGTTAGGGTTAATGTTAGGGTTAGGGTTCGGGTGTGAGTTAGGGTTAGGGTTAGGTTTAGGGTTTCCGTTTGGGTTAGGGTGAGTGTTAGTGTTAGGGTTAGGGTTAGGGTTAGTGTTAGGATAAGGGTTTGGGTTAGGGTTAGTGTTAGTGTTAGGGTTAGGGTTTAGGTTAGGTTTAGGGTAAGGGTTTGTGATAAGGTTAGGATTTGGGTTAAGGTTAGGGTTAGGATTAGGGTTAGGTTTAGGGTTATGGTTAGGGTTAGCGTTTCGGTTAGGGTTAAGTTTAGTTTATGGTTAGTGTTAGGGTTTGGGTTAGGGTTAGTGTTAGTGTTAGGGTTTGGGTTAGGGTTAGGGTTAGGGTTAGGGTTAGGGTTAGGGTTAGGGTTAGGGTTAGGGTTAGGGTTACGTTTGTGTTAGGGTTAAGGTTAGGGTTAGGGTTAGGGTGTGCGTTTGGGTTAGGGTTAGGTTTAGGGTTTGGGTTAGGTTTAGGAATAGTGTTATAGTTTGGATTCTGTTTATGGTTAGGGTTAGGGTTAGGCTTAGGGTTAGGGTTAGGGTTTGGGTTATTGTTAGGCATAGGTTTAGGGTCACGGATTGTGTTTGGGTTAGGGTTAGGGTTAGTGTTAAGTTCCGTGTTAGGTTTTGGTTTTGGTTTAGGGTTAGGTATAGGGTTAGGGTGTGGGTTTGGGTTAGAGTTAGGGTTAGGGTTAGTGTTAGGGTTAGGGTTTGGGTTAGGTTTATGTTCAGGTTTAGTGTTCGGGTTTAGGGTTAGGGTGAGGGTTAGGGTTAGGGTTAGGGTTAGTGTTAGGTTCAGGTTTAGGGTTAAGGTTTGGGTTAGGGTTGTTTTTAGTGATAGGGTTAGGTTTATGGGTTCGGTTAGGGTTAGGGTTAGGGTTAGGATTAGGCTTAGGGTTAGTGTTTGGGTTTGGGATAGGTTTACGGTTTGGGTTAGGGTTAGGTTTAGGGGTAGGGTTTGCGTTAGGGTTAGGTTTAGGGTTAATGTTTGGGTTACGGTTAGGGTTAGTGTTAGTGTTTTTGTTAGGGTTAGGGTTACGGTTAGGGTTACGGTTAGGGTATGGGATAGGTTTAGGTTTAGGGTTAGGATTTGGGTTTGGGTTAGGGTTAGGGTTAGGGTTAGGGTTAGGTTTTGTGTTAGGGTTAGGTTTAGGGATAGGGTTTGGGTTAGGGTTAAGTTTAGGGTTAGTGTTTGGTTTACGGTTAAGTTTATGGTTAGGGTTTGAGTTATTGTTAGGCTTAGGTTTAGGGTTAGGTTTAGGGTTAGGGTTAGGGTTTGGGTTAGTGTTAGGTTTAGGGTTACGGTTTGTGTTAGGGTTAGGGTTAAGGTTTGTGTTAGGATTAGGTTTAGGGTTAGGGTTTGGGTTAGGGTTAGGTTTAGGGTTAATTTTTGGTTTAGGGTTAGGATTAGGTATAGGGTTTGTGTTTGGTTTAGTGTTAGGGTTAGGGTTAGGGTTAGGGTTACTGTTAGGGTTACGGTTAGAGTTTGGGTTAGGTTTAGGACTGAGCTGGGTTTGCGTTTGTGTTAGGGTTAGTTTTAGGGTTTGTGTTAGGGTTAGGGTTTGGGCTAGGGTTAGGGTTAGGGTGTGCATTTGAGTTAGGGTTAGGTTTAGGTTTAGGGTTAGGTTTAGGGATAGACTTATGGTTTGTGTTCTGGTTATGGTTAGGTTTTGGGTTAGGGTTAGGTTTAGGGTTAGGGTTTGGGTTTGGTTTAGGGTTAGGTTTAGGGTTAGGGTTAGTATTAGGGTTTGGTTTGTGTTAGGATTAGGGATAGGGTTAGGGTTAGGGTTAAGGTTAGGGTTAGAGTTTGAGTTTGGGTTAGGGTTAGGGTTAGGGTTTGGGTAAGGGTTAGGGTTAGGGTTAGGGTTAGGGTTTGGGTTTGGGTTAGGTTTAGGTTTAGAGTTAGGTTTTGGGTTAGGTTTAGGGTTAGTGTTAGGGTTTGGGTTAGGGTTAGGGTTAGGGTTTGGGTTAGGGTTAGTTTTTAGGGTTAGAGTTAGGGTTTGGGTTAGGGATAGGGTTATGGTTTGGATTCTGGTTATGTTTAGGGTTTGGGTTAGGGTTAGGGTTAGAGTTAGCGTTAGGGTTAGGTTTAAAGTTTGCGTTTGGGTTAGGGTTAGGGTTAGGGTTAGGGTTTGAGTTTTGGTTAGTGTTTGGGTTAGAGTTACTGTTTGGGTTAGGGTTAGGGTTAGTGTTAGGGTTTGGGTTAGGGTTAGGGTTAGGGTTAGCGTTAGGGTTAGGGTTAGGGTTAGCGTGTGCGTTTGTGTTAGGGTTATGTTTAGGGTTAGGGTTAGGTTTAGGGATAGTGTTGTGGTTTGGATTCTGGTTATGGTTATGGTTTGGGATAGGGTTATGGTTAGGTTTAGGGTTTTGGTTTGGGTTAGGATTAGGGTTAGGGTTAGTGTTTGGGTTTGGGTTAGTGTTAGGGTCAGGTTTAGGGTTAAGGTTTGGGTTACGGTTGTCTTTAGGGATAGGGTTAGGTTTATGAGATCAGTTAGGGTTAGGGTTAGGGTTAGGGTTAGGGTTAGAGTTAGGGTTAGGATTAGGCTTAGGGTTAGTGTTTGGGTTTGGGATAGGGTTCGGTTTTGGGTTAAGGTTAGGTTTAGGGTTAGGCTTTGGGTTAAGGTTAGGGTTAGGGTTAGGGTTTGGGTTAGGGTTAGGGTTAAGGTTTGGGTTATGGTTAGGGTTAGGTATAGGGTTAGTGTTAGGTTAGGTTAGGGTTAGGGTTAGGGTTAGGGTTAGGGTTAGTCGAGGTAGGCTTAGTAGTAGAGGTCCTGTTTGTGGAGGGCCTGGGCAGGGCCAGCAGGCCACACCACCTTCTCCCCTCCTCCTCCCATCTTCTCCTGGCTGCTTCTTTTTGTCAAACACTAGAACTTTGACCTAAAGTCAACTAAATCTCTCCAAACTGGCCACCCAAACACTACAGCCTACCATCAAGAAACCTCTGTGTTTCAGCAACTCATCTTAGAGGGCTTTGTCAAATAGCAACACCCTAAACAATGCTTTGCCAAGTCACTACCTCTTGGAGTTCCAGTATCTTAGTCCAAGATTCTGTGACCTCAGCACTCCTGCTCACATCAGACACCAATGACAGGAGACTGACCAATAGCCCTCAGCACTCACTTGCAAATCTCTGCCTGTCTATCATAGCTTCAGAGCAGGTGCTCCTCCCCTGGTCAAGTCATGCCAAGGTTGCTTCCCAGTCCTGCAGCTCTTGCCAGGATTGCACGTGCTTACCTAAATAACCGACCTCATTCTTTCTAGAAATTACCATATTATTGATATTGGATTCTTAAGTACTATAAGCTACATTTGAATCAGAAAACTACTTTGGGCATCGTTTTCTATGGGGGAAAATATTTTCCTTTTTCATTGTTGCTGAATCCAATCTTTGCTCTTAAAAAAGTACAACTCAACTCTTGGGGGTGAGGCAGGAGGATTATCAGTTCAAGGCTACCCTGGGATTAAGGTATGGGTTATGGTTATGTTTATGGTTAGGGTTAGGGTTAGAATTAGGGTTATGGTTTGGTTTAGATTTAGGCTTAGGTTTAGGGTTAGGGTTTGTGTTAGGGTTAGGGTTAAGGTTTGTGTTAGGATTAGGTTTAGGGTTAGGGTTTGGGTTAAGGTTTGTGTTAGGATTAGGTTTAGGGTTTGGGTTTGGGTTAGGGATAGGTTTAGGGTTAATGTTTGGGTTAGGGTTAGGGTTAGGTATAGGGTTTGGGTTTGGTTTAGTGTTAGGGTTAGGGTTAGGGTTAGGGTTAGGGTTACGGTTAGGGTTAGGGTTACGGTTAGGGTTACGGTTAGAGTTTGGTTTAGGTTTAGGGCTGGGCTGGGTTTGCGTTTGTGTTAGGGTTAGTTTTAGGGTTTGTGTTAGGGTTAGGTTTAGGGTTAGGGTTTGGGCTAGGGTTAGGGTTAGGGTGTGCATTTGGGTTAGGGTTAGGTTTAGGGTTAGGGTTAGGTTTAGAGATAGAGTTATGGTTTGTGTTCTGGTTATGGTTAGGGTTTGGGTTAGGATTAGGTTTAGGGTTAGGGTTTGGGTTTGGTTTAGGTTTAGGTTTACGGTTAGGGTTAGTATTAGGGTTTGGTTTTCGTTAGGATTAGGGTTAGGGTTAGGGTTAGGCTTAGGGTTAGGGTTAGGTTTAGAGTTTGCAGTTGGGTTAGGGTTAGGTTTAGGGTTTGGGTTAGGTTTAGGGTTAGGGTTAGGGTTTGGGTTTGGGTTAGGGTTAGGGTTAAAGTTAGGGTTTGGCTTAGGGTTAGGGTTAGTGTTAGGGTTTGGGTTAGGGTTAGGGTTAGGGTTAGGGTTAGGGTTAGGGTTAGGGTTAGCGTGTGCATTTGGGTTTGGGTTAGGTTTAGGTTTAGGTTTAGGGTTAGGTTTTGGGTTACGGTTAATGGTTAGGGTTAGGGTTAGGGTTAGGGTTCGGTTTTGTGTTAGTGTTAGGTTTAGGTTTAGTGTTTGTGTTACGGTTAGGGTTAGGATATGGGTTAGGGTTCGGGTTAGGGTTAGGTTAGTAGAGGTAGGCTTTGTAGTAGAGGTCTTGTATGTGGAGGGCCTGGGCAGTGCCAGCAGGCCACACCACCTTCTCCCCTCCTCCTCCCATCTTCTCCTGGCTGCTTCTTTTTGTCAAACACTAGAACTTTGACCTAAAGTCAACTAAATCTCTCCAAACTGGTCACCCAAACACTAGAGCCTACCACCAAGAAACCTCTGTGTTTCAGCAACTCATCTGAGAGGGCTTTGTCAGCTAGCAATACCCTAAACAATGCTTTGACAGGTCACTGCCTCTTGGAGTTCCAGAATCTTAGTCCAAGATTCTGTGACCTCAGCACTCCTGCCCACATCAGACACCAATGACAGGAGACTGACCAATAGCAGTCAGCACTCAGGTGCAAAGCTCTGCCTGTCTATCATAGCTTCAGAGCAGGTGCTCCTCCCCTGGTCAAGTCATGCCAAGGTTGCTTCCAAGTCCTGCAGCTCAAGCCAGGATTGCACGTGGTTACCTAAATAACCAACCTCATTCTTTCTAGAAATTACCATATTATTGATATTGGATTCTTAAGTACTATAAGCTACATTTGAATCAGAAAACTACTTTTGACATCATTTTCTATGAGGGAAAATATTTTCATTTTCATTGCTGCTGAATCCAATCTTTGCTCTTAAAAAAGTACAACTCAACTCTTGGGGGTGAGGCAGGAGGATTATCAGTTCAAGTCTACCCTCGGATTAGGGTATGGGTTATGGTTATGGTTATGGTTAGGGTTAGGATTAGGGTTAGAATTAGGGTTAGGGTTATGGTTAGTGTTTGGATTAGGGTTGGTTTAGGGTTAGGGATATGATTAGGATTAGGGTTATGGTTAGGGTTAGGGTTAGGGTTAGGATTAGGGTTAGGGTTAATGTTAGGGTTAGGGTTCGGGTGTGAGTTAGGGTTAGGGTTAGGTTTAGGGTTTCCGTTTGGGTTAGGGTGAGTGTTAGTGTTAGGGTTAATGTTTGGATTAGGGTTAGTCTTAGGATTAGGGTTTGGGTTAGGGTTAGTGTTAGTGTTAGGGTTAGGGTTTAGGTTAGGTTTAGGGTAAGGGTTTGTGATAAGGTTAGGATTTGGGTTAAGGTTAGGGTTAGGATTAGGGTTAGGTTTAGGGTTAGGGTTAGGGTTAGCGTTTCGGTTAGGGTTAAGTTTAGTTTATGGTTAGTGTTAGGGTTTGGGTTAGGGTTAGGGTTAGTGTTAGGGTTTGGGTTAGGGTTAGGGTTAGGGTTAGAGTTAGGGTTAGGGTTAGGGTTAGTGTTACGTTTGTGTTAGGGTTAAGGTTAGGGTTAGGGTTAGGGTGTGCGTTTGGGTTAGGGTTAGGTTTAGGGTTTGGGTTAGGTTTAGGGATAGTGTTATAGTTTGGATTCTGGTTATGATTAGGGTTAGGGTTAGGCTTAGGGTTAGGGTTTGGGTTTGGGTTATTGTTAGGCTTAGGTTTAGGGTCACGGTTTGGGTTTGGGTTAGGGTTAGGGTTAGTGTTAAGTTCAGTGTTAGGTTTTGTTTTTGGTTTAGGGTTAGGTATAGGGTTAGGGTGTGGGTTTGGATTAGAGTTAGGGTTAGGGTTAGTGTTAGGGTAAGGGTTTGGGTTAGGTTTATGTTCAGGTTTAGTGTTCGGGTTTTGGGTTAGGGTTAGGGTTAGGGTTAGTGTTAGGGTCAGGTTTAGGGTTAAGGTTTGGGTTAGGGTTGTTTTTAGTGATAGGGTTAGGTTTATGGGTTCGGTTAGGGTTAGGGTTAGCGTTAGGGTTAGGATTAGGCTTAGGGTTAGTGTTTGGGTTTGGGATAGGTTTATGGTTTCGGTTAGGGTTAGGGTTAGGGGTAGGGTTTGGGTTAGGGTTAGGTTTAGGATTAATGTTTGGGTTAGGGTTAGGGTTAGGGTTAGTGTTTTTGTTAGGGTTAGGGTTACGTTTAGGGTTACGGTTAGGGTATGGGATAGGTTTAGGTTTAGGGTTAGGATTTGGGTTTGGGTTAGGGTTAGGGTTAGGGTTAGGTTTAGTGTTAGGGTTAGGTTTAGGGATAGGGTTTGGGTTAGGGTTAAGTTTAGGGTTAGGGTTTGGTTTACGGTTAGGTTTACGGTTAGGGTTTGAGTTATTGTTAGGCTTAGGTTTAGGGTTAGGTTTAGGGTTAGGGTTAGGTTTTGGGTTAGTGTTAGGTTTAGGGTTACGGTTTGTGTTAGGGTTAGGGTTAAGGTTTGTGTTAGGATTAGGTTTAGGGTTTGGGTTAGCGTTAGGTTTAGGGTTAATTTTTGGTTTAGGGTTAGGATTAGGTATAGGGTTTGGGTTTTGTTTAGTGTTAGGGTTAGGGTTAGGGTTAGGGTTGTGGTTAGGGTTACGGTTAGAGTTTGGGTTAGGTTTAGGACTGGGCTGGGTTTGCGTTTGTGTTAGGGTTAGTTTTAGCGTTTGTGTTAGGGTTAGGGTTTGGGCTAGGGTTAGGGTTAGGGTGTGCATTTGGGTTAGGGTTAGGTTTAGGGTTAGGGTTAGGTTTAGGGATAGACTTATTGTTTGTGTTCTGGTTATGGTAAGGGATTGGGTTAGGGTAATGTTTAGGGTTAGGGTTTGGGTTTCTTTTAGGGTTAGGTTTAGCGTTAGGGTTAGTATTAGGGTTTGGTTTGTGTTAGGATTAGGGATAGGGTTAGGGTTAGGGTTAAGGTTAGGGTTAAAGTTTGCGTTTGGGTTAGGGTTAGGGTTAGGGTTTGGGTTAGGGTTAGGGTTAGGGTTAGGGTTTGGGTTTAGGTTAGGGTTAGGGTTAGAGTTAGGGTTTGGGTTAGGTTTAGGGTTAGTGTTAGGGTTTGGGTTAGGGTTAGGGTTAGGGTTAGGGTTAGGGTTAGGGTTAGGGTTAGCGTGTGCGTTTGGGTTAGGGTTATGTTTAGGTTTAGGGTTAGGTTTAGCGAGAGTGTTATGGTTTGGATTCTCGTTATGGTTAGGGTTTGGGTTAGGGTTAGGGTTAGGTTTAGGGTTTTGGTTTGGGTTAGGATTAGGGTTAGGGTTAGTGTTTCGGTATGGGTTAGGTTTAGGGTTAGGGTTAGGGTTTGGGTAAACTTAGGATTAGGGTTTGGGTTATTCTTAGGTTTAGGTTTAGGGTTTCGGTTTGGGTTTGGGTTAGGGGTAGGGTTAGGGTTAGTGTTAAGTTCAGTGTTAGGGTTTGGATTTGGTTTAGGGTTAAGTATAGGGTTAGGGTGTGGGTTTGGAATAGATTTAGGGTTAGGGTTAGTGTTAGGGTTAGGGTTTGGCTTAGGTTTATATTCAGATTTAGTGTTCGGGTTTAGGGTTAGGGTTAGGGTTAGGATTAGGGTTAGTGTTAGGGTCAGGATTAGGTTTAAGGTTTGGGTTAGGGTTGTGTTTAGGGATTGGGTTAGGTTTATGAGTTCGGTTAGGGTTAGGGTTACGGTTAGGGTTAGGATTAGTCTTAGGGTTAGGGTTAGGGTTAGTTTTAGGGTTAGTGTTAGGATTAGGGTTAGGGTTACTGTTAGGGTATGGGTTAGGGTTAGGGTTAGGGTTAGGTTTAGGATTTGGGTTTGGGTTAGGGTTAGGGTTAGGGTTAGGTTTTGTTTTAGGGTTAGGTTTAGGGTTAGGGTTTGGGTTAGAGTTTTCTTTAGGTTTCGGTTTAGGGTTAGGTTTTGGGTTACGGTTAATGGTTAGGGTTAGGGTTAGGGTTACGGTTAGGGTTCGGTTTTGTGTTAGTGTTAGGTTTAGGTTTAGTGTTTGGGTTACGGTTAGGGTTAGGGTATGGGTTAGGGTTAGGGTTAGGGTTAGGTTAGTAGAGGTAGGCTTTGTAGTAGAGGTCCTCTATGTGGAGGGCCTGGGCAGGGCCAGCAGGCCACACCCCCTTCTCCCCTCCTCCTCCCATCTTCTTCTGGCTGCTTCTTTTTGTCAAACACTAGAACTTTGACCTAAAGTCAACTAAATCTCTCCAAACTGGTCACCCAAACACTAGAGCCTACCACCAAGAAACCTCTGTGTTTCAGCAACTCATCTGAGAGGGACTTGTCAGCTAGCAATACCCTAAACAATGCTTTGCCAGGTCACTGCCTCTTGGAGTTCCAGAATCTTAGTCAAAGATTCTGTGACCTCAGCACTCCTGCCCACATCAGACACCAATGACACGAGACTGACCAATAGCACTCAGCACTCACTTGCAAAGCTCTGCCTGTCTACCATAGCTTCAGAGCAGGTGCTCCTCCCCTGGTCAAGTCATGCCAAGGTTGCTTCCCAGTCCTGCAGCTCTTGCCAGGATTGCACGTGGTTACCTAAATAACCAACCTCATTCTTTCTAGAAATTACCATATTATTGATATTGGATTCTTAAGTACTATAAGCTACATTTCAATCAGAAAACTACTTTCGACATCATTTTCTATGAGGGAAAATATTTTCATTTTCATTGCTGCTGAATCCAATCTTTGCTCTTAAAAAAGTACAACTCAACTCTTGGGGGTGAGGCAATACGATTATCAGTTCAAGGCTACCCTCGGATTAGGGTATGGGTTATGGTTATGGTTAAGGTTAGGATTAGCGTAAGAATTAGGGTTAGGGTTAGGTTTAGGGTTAGGGTTTGGGTTATTGTTAGGCTTAGGTTTAGGGTCACGGTTTGGGTTTGGGTTAGGGTTAGGGTTAGTGTTAAGTTCCGTGTTAGGTTTTGTTTTTGGTTTAGGGTTAGGTATAGGGTTAGGGTGTGGGTTTGGGTTAGAGTTAGGGTTAGGGTGAGTGTTAGGGATAGGGTTTGGGTTAGGTTTATGTTCAGGTTTAGTGTTCGGGTTTAGGGTTAGGGTTAGGGTTAGGGTTAGGGTTAGGGTTAGTGTTAGGGTCAGGTTTAGGGTTAAGGTTTGGGTTAGGGTTGTTTTTAGTGATAGGGTTAGGTTTATGGGTTCGGTTAGGGTTAGGGTTAGGGTTAGGATTAGGCTTAGGGTTAGTGTTTGGTTTTGGGATAGGTTTACGGTTTGGGTTAGGGTTAGGTTTAGGGGTAGGGTTTGCGTTAGGGTTAGGTTTAGGGTTAATGTTTGGGTTACGGTTAGGGTTAGTGTTAGTGTTTTTGTTAGGGTTAGGGTTACGGTTAGGGTTACGGTTAGGGTATGGGATAGGTTTAGGTTTAGGGTTAGGATTTGGGTTTGGGTTAGGGTTAGGGTTAGGGTTAGGGTTAGGTTTTGTGTTAGGGTTAGGTTTAGGGTTAGGGTTTGGGTTAGGGTTAAGTTTAGGGTTAGTGTTTTGTTTACGGTTAGGTTTATGGTTAGGGTTTGAGTTATTGTTAGGCTTAGGTTTAGGGTTAGGTTTAGGGTTAGGGTTAGGGTTTGGGTTAGTGTTAGGTTTATGGTTACGGTTTGTGTTAGGGTTAGGGTTAAGGTTTGTGTTAGGATTAGGTTTAGGGTTAGGGTTTGGGTTAGGGTTAGGTTTAGGGTTAATTTTTGGTTTAGGGTTAGGATTAGGTATAGGGTTTGTGTTTGGTTTAGTGTTAGGGTTAGGGTTAGGGTTAGGGTTACGGTTAGGGTTACGGTTAGAGTTTGGGTTAGGTTTAGGACTGGGCTGGGTTTGCGTTTGTGTTAGGGTTAGTTTTAGGGTTTGTGTTAGGGTTAGGGTTTGGGCTAGGGTTAGGGTTAGGGTGTGCATTTGGGTTAGGGTTAGGTTTAGGTTTAGGGTTAGGTTTAGGGATAGACTTATGGTTTGTGTTCTGGTTATGGTTAGGGTTTGGGTTAGGGTTAGGTTTAGGGTTAGGGTTTGGGTTTGGTTTAGGGTTAGGTTTAGGGTTAGGGTTAGTATTAGGGTTTGGTTTGTGTTAGGATTAGGGATAGGGTTAGGGTTAGGGTTAAGGTTAGGGTTAGAGTTTGCGTTTGGGTTAGGGTTAGGGTTAGGGTTAGGGTTTGGGTTAGGGTTAGGGTTAGGGTTAGGGTTAGGGTTAGGGTTTGGGTTTGGGTTAGGGTTAGGTTTAGAGTTAGGTTTTGGGTTAGGTTTAGGCTTAGTGTTAGGGTTCGGGTTCGGGTTAGGGGTAGCTTTAGGTTTGGGTTTGGGTTAGTTTTTAGGGTTAGAGTTAGGGTTTGGGTTAGGGATAGGGTTATGGTTTGGATTCTGGTTATGGTTAGGGTTTGGGTTAGGGTTAGGGTTAGGGTTAGCGTTAGGGTTAGGTTTAAAGTTTTACGTTTGGGTTAGGGTTAGGGTTAGGGTTAGGGTTAGGGTTAGGGTTTGAGTTTTGGTTAGGATTTGGGTTAGAGTTACTGTTTGGGTTAGGATTAGGGTTAGTGTTAGGGTTTGGGTTAGGGTTAGTGTTAGGGTTAGCGTTAGGGTTAGGGTTAGGGTTAGTGTCTGCGTTTGTGTTAGGGTTATGTTTAGGGTTAGGGTTAGGTTTAGGGATAGTGTTGTGGTTTGGATTCTGGTTATGGTTATTGTTTGGGATAGGGTTATGGTTAGGTTTAGGGTTTTGGTTTGGGTTAGGATTAGGGTTAGGGTTAGTGTTTGGGTTTGGGTTAGTGTTAGGGTCAGGTTTAGGGTTAAGGTTTGGGTTACGGTTGTCTTTAGGGATAGGGTTAGGTTTATGAGATCAGTTAGGGTTAGGGTTAGGGTTAGGGTTAGGGTTAGTGTTAGGATTAGGCTTAGGGTTAGGGTTTGGGTTTGGGATAGGGTTCGGTTTTGGGTTAAGGTTAGGTTTAGGGTTAGGCTTTGGGTTAAGGTTAGGGTTAGGGTTAGGGTTTGGGTTAGGTTTAGGGTTAAGGTTTGGGTTATGGTTAGGGTTAGGTATAGGGTTAGTGTTAGGTTAGGTTAGGGTTAGGGTTAGGGTTAGGGTTAGGGTTAGTCGAGGTAGGCTTAGTAGTAGAGGTCCTGTTTGTGGAGGGCCTGGGCAGGGCCAGCAGGCCACACCACCTTCTCCCCTCCTCCTCCCATCTTCTCCTGGATGCTTCTTTTTGTCAAACACTAGAACTTTGACCTAAAGTCAACTAAATCTCTCCAAACTGGCCACCCAAACACTACAGGCTACCATCAAGAAACCTCTGTGTTTCAGCAACTCATCTTAGAGGGCTTTGTCACCTAGCAACACCCTAAACAATGCTTTGCCAAGTCACTGCCTCTTGGAGTTCCAGTATCTTAGTCCAAGATTCTGTGACCTCAGCACTCCTGCTCACATCAGACACCAATGACAGGAGACTGACCAATAGCCCTCAGCACTCACTACCAAAGCTCTGCCTGTCTATCATAGCTTCAGAGCAGGTGCTCCTCCCCTGGTCAAGTCATGCCAAGGTTGCTTCCCAGTCCTGCAGCTCTTGCCAGGATTGCACGTGGTTACCTAAATAACCAACCTCATTCTTTCTAGAAATTACCATATTATTGATATTGGATTCTTAAGTACTATAAGCTACATTTGAATCAGAAAACTACTTTGGGCATCGTTTTCTATGCGGGAAAATATTTTCCTTTTTCATTGTTGCTGAATCCAATCTTTGCTCTTAAAAAAGTACAACTCAACTCTTGGGGGTGAGGCAGGAGGATTATCAGTTCAAGGCTACCCTGGGATTAAGGTATGGGTTATGGTTATGTTTATGGTTAGGGTTAGGGTTTGAATTAGGGTTATGGTTAGGTTTAGATTTAGGCTTAGGGTTAGGGTTAGGGTTTGTGTTAGGGTTAGGGTTAAGGTTTGTGTTAGGATTAGGTTTAGGGTTAGGGTTTGGGTTAGGGTTAGGTTTAGGGTTAATGTTTGGGTTAGAGTTAGGGTTAGGTATAGGGTTAGGGTTTGGTTTAGTGTTAGGTTTAGTGTTAGGGTTAGGGTTCGCGTTAGGGTTACGGTTATAGTTTGGGTTAGGTTTAGCGCTGGGTTAGGGTTTGGGTTTGTGTTAGGGTTAGGGTTTGTGTTAGGGTTAGGTTTAGGATTTAGATTAGGTTTAGGGTGAGGGTTTGCGATAAGGTTAGAATTTGGGTTAGGGTTAGGGTTAGGATTAGGGTTAGTGTTAGGGATAGGTTTAGCGTTTGGATTAGGGTTAGTGTTAGGGTAAGGTATAGGGTTTGGGTTAGGGTTAGGGTGTGAGTTTGGGTTAGGGTTAGGTTTAGGTTTAGGGTTAGGTTTAGAAATAGAGTTATATTTTGGGTTCTGGTTATGGTTAGGGTTTGGGTTAGGGTTAGGGTTAGGTGTTGGGTTTGGATTAAGGTTAGGGTTAGCGTTAGGGTTTGGGTTTGGGTTTGGGTTAGGGTTAGGGTTAGGGTTAGTGTTTGGGTTTGGGTTAGGATTAGGTTTAGGGTTAGGGTTAGGGTTTGGTTTATGTTTAGGGTTAGGTTAGGTCTTGGGTTTGGGTTAGGGTTAGGTTTAGGGTTAGGGTTTGGGTTAGGGTTAGGTTTCGGGTTAATGTTTGGATTAGCTTTAGGGTCAGGGTTTGGGTTAGGGTTAGAGTTATGGTTATGGTTAGGGTTTGGGTTAGGGTTGGTTTTATGTTTAGGGTTTGGGTTAGGGTTAGGTTTAGGGGTAATGTTTGGATTAGGGTTAGGGTTAGGTATACAGTTAGTGTTTGGTTTAGTGTTAGGTTTAGTGTTAGGGTTAGGGTTAGGGTTAGGGTTACGGTAAGAATTTGGGTTAGGTTTAGGGCTGGGTTAGGGTTTGGGTTTGTGTTAGGGTTAGGGTTAGGGTTTGTGTTAGGGTTAGGTTTACGGTTAGGGTTTGGGCTAGGGTTAGGTTTAGGGTTAGGGTTTGGGCTAGGGTTAGGTTTAGTGTTAGGTTTTGTGTTAGGGTTAGGTTTAGGTTTAGGGTTTGCGTTTAGTTTAGGGTTAGGGTTAGGGTTGGTGTTAGTGTTAGGTTTAGGGTTAGGGTTTGGGCTAGTGTTAGGGTTAGGTTTAGGGTTAGGGTTAGGGTTAGGGTTAGGGTTAGGGTTAGGGTTAGGGTTAGGGTTAGCGTTTCGGTTAGGGTTAAGTTCAGTTTATGGTTAGTGTTAGGGTTTGGGTTAGGGTTAGGGTTAGTGTTAGGGTTTGGGTTAGGGTTAGGCTTAGGGTTAGGGTTAGGGTTAGGGTTAGGGTTAGGGTTAGGGTTAGGGTTAGGGTTACGTTTGTGTTAGGGTTAAGGTTAGGGTTAGGGTTAGGGTGTGCGTTTGGGTTAGGGTTAGGTTTAGGGTTTGGGTTAGGTTTAGGGATAGTGTTATAGTTTCGATTCTGGTTATGGTTAGGGTTAGGGTTAGGCTTAGGGTTAGGGTTGGGGTTTGGGTTATTGTTAGTGTTAGTGTTAGTGTTAGGGTTAGTCTTTGGGTTAAGGTTAGGGTTAGGGTTAGGTTTTGGGTTTGGGTTAGGTTTAGGGTTAAGGTTTGGGTTATGGTTAGGGTTAGGTATAGGGTTAGTGTTAGGTTAGTTAGGGTTAGGGTTAGGGTTAGGGTTAGGGTTAGTAGAGGTAGGCTTAGTAGTAGAGGTCCTGTTTGTGGAGGGCCTGGGCAGGGCCAGCAGGCCACACCACCTTCTCCCCTCCTCCTCCCATCTTCGCCTGCTGCTTCTTTTTGTCAAACACTAGAACTTTGACCTAAAGTCAACTAAATCTTTCCAAACTGGCCACCCAAACACTACAGGCTACCATCAAGAAACCTCTGTGTTTCAGCAACTCATCTTAGAGGGCTTTGTCACCTAGCAACACGCTAAACAATGCTTTGCCAAGTCACTGCCTCTTGGAGTTCCAGTATCTTAGTCCAAGATTCTGTGACCTCAGCACTCCTGCTCACATCAGACACCAATGACAGGAGACTGAACAATAGCCCTCAGCACTCACTTGCAAAGCTCTGCCTGTCTATCATAGCTTCAGAGCAGGTGCTCCTCCCCTGGTCAAGTCATGCCAAGGTTGCTTCCCAGTCCTGCAGCTCTTGCCAGGATTGCACGTGGTTACCTAAATAACCAACCTCATTCTTTCTAGAAATTACCATATTATTGATATTGGATTCTTAAGTACTATAAGCTACATTTGAATCAGAAAACTACTTTGGGCATCGTTTTCTATGCGGGAAAATATTTTCCTTTTTCATTGTTGCTGAATCCAATCTTTGCTCTTAAAAAAGTACAACTCAACTCTTGGGGGTGAGGCAGGAGGATTATCAGTTCAAGGCTACCCTGGGATTAAGGTATGGGTTATGGTTATGTTTATGGTTAGGGTTAGGGTTTGAATTAGGGTTATGGTTAGGTTTAGATTTAGGCTTAGGGTTAGGGTTAGGGTTTGTGTTAGGGTTAGGGTTAAGGTTTGTGTTAGGATTAGGTTTAGGGTTAGGGTTTGGGTTAGGGTTAGGTTTAGGGTTAATGTTTGGGTTAGAGTTAGGGTTAGGTATAGGGTTAGGGTTTGGTTTAGTGTTAGGTTTAGTGTTAGGGTTAGGGTTCGCGTTAGGGTTACGGTTATAGTTTGGGTTAGGTTTAGCGCTGGGTTAGGGTTTGGGTTTGTGTTAGGGTTAGGGTTTGTGTTAGGGTTAGGTTTAGGATTTAGATTAGGTTTAGGGTGAGGGTTTGCGATAAGGTTAGAATTTGGGTTAGGGTTAGGGTTAGGATTAGGGTTAGTGTTAGGGATAGGTTTAGCGTTTGGATTAGGGTTAGTGTTAGGGTAAGGTATAGGGTTTGGGTTAGGGTTAGGGTGTGAGTTTGGGTTAGGGGTAGGTTTAGGTTTAGGGTTAGGTTTAGAAATAGAGTTATATTTTGGGTTCTGGTTATGGTTAGGGTTAGGGTTAGGGTTAGGGTTAGGTGTTGGGTTTGGATTAAGGTTAGGGTTAGCGTTAGGGTTTGGGTTTGGGTTTGGGTTAGGGTTAGGGTTAGGGTTAGTGTTTGGGTTTGGGTTAGGATTAGGTTTAGGGTTAGGGTTAGGGTTTGGTTTATGTTTAGGGTTAGGTTAGGTCTTGGGTTTGGGTTAGGGTTAGGTTTAGGGTTAGGGTTTGGGTTAGGGTTAGGTTTCGGGTTAATGTTTGGATTAGCTTTAGGGTCAGGGTTTGGGTTAGGGTTAGAGTTATGGTTATGGTTAGGGTTTGGGTTAGGGTTGGTTTTATGTTTAGGGTTTGGGTTAGGGTTAGGTTTAGGGGTAATGTTTGGATTAGGGTTAGGGTTAGGTATACAGTTAGTGTTTGGTTTAGTGTTAGGTTTAGTGTTAGGGTTAGGGTTAGGGTTAGGGTTACGGTAAGAATTTGGGTTAGGTTTAGGGCTGGGTTAGGGTTTGGGTTTGTGTTAGGGTTAGGGTTAGGGTTTGTGTTAGGGTTAGGTTTACGGTTAGGGTTTGGGCTAGGGTTAGGTTTAGGGTTAGGGTTTGGGCTAGGGTTAGGTTTAGTGTTAGGTTTTGTGTTAGGGTTAGGTTTAGGTTTAGGGTTTGCGTTTAGTTTAGGGTTAGGGTTAGGGTTGGTGTTAGTGTTAGGTTTAGGGTTAGGGTTGGGGCTAGTGTTAGGGTTAGGTTTAGGGTTAGGGTTAGGGTTAGGGTTAGGGTTAGGTTTAAAGTTTGGGATAGTGTTAGGTTTAACTATAGGGTTAGTGTTAGGATAGGTTTAGGGTTAGGGTTAGGGATAGGGTTAGGTTTAGGGTTAATGTTTGGGTTAGGGTTAGGGTTAGGTATAGGGTTTGGGTTTGGTTTAGTGTTAGGGTTAGGGTTAGGGTTAGGGTTATGGTTAGGGTTAGGGTTAGGGTGTTCATTTGGGTTAGGGTTAGGTTTAGGGTTAGGGTTTGGTTTAGAGATAGAGTTATGGTTTGTGTTCTGGTTATGGTTAGGGTTTGGGTTAGGGTTAGGGTTAGGGTTAGGGTTTGGTTTTGGTTTAGGGTTAGGTTTACGGTTAGGGTTAGTATTAGGGTTTGGTTTGCGTTAGGATTAGGGTTAGGGTAAGGCTTAGGGTTAGGGTTAGGTTTATAGTTTGCATTTGGGTTAGGGTTAGGTTTAGGGTTTGGGTTAGGGTTAGGGATAGGGTTAGGGTTAGGGTTTGGGTGTGGGTTAGGGTTAGGGTTACAGTTAGGGTTTGGGTTTGGGTTAGGGTTAGTGTTAGGGTTTGGGTTAGGGTTAGGGTTAGGGTTAGGGTTAGGGTTAGGGTTAGCGTGTGCGTTTGGGTTAGGGTTATGTTTAGGTTTAGGGTTAGGTTTAGCGACAGTGTTATGGTTTGGATTCTCGTTATAGTTAGGGTTTGGGTTAGGGTTAGGTTTAGGTTTAGGGTTTGGGTTTTAGTTAGGATTAGGGTTAGGGTTAGTGTTTGGGTATGGGTTAGGTTTAGGGTTAGGGTTAGGGTTTGGGTTAGGGTTAGGGTTAGGATTTGGGTTATTCTTAGGTTTAGGTTTAGGGTTTCGGTTTGGGTTAGGGTTAGGGTTAGGGTTACGGTTAGGGTTAGGGTTAGGTTTAGGATTTGGGTTTGGGTTAGGGTTAGGGTTAGGGTTAGGGTGTTGGTTTGGAATAGATTTAGGGTTAGGGTTAGTGTTAGGGTTAGGGTTTGGCTTAGGTTTATATTCAGATTTAGTGTTCGGGTTTAGGGTTAGGGTTAGGGTTAGGATTAGGGTTAGTGTTAGGGTCAGGTTTAGGGTTACGGTTTGGGTTAGGGTTGTGTTTAGGGATTGGGTTAGGCTTATGAGTTCGGTTAGGGTTAGGGTTAGTGTTAGGGTAAGGGTTAGGGTTAGGGTTAGGATTAGGCTTAGGGTTAGGGTTAGATTTAGTTTTAGGGTTAGTGTTAGGATTAGGGTTAGGGTTATGGTTAGGGTATGGGTTAGGGTTAGGGTTAGGGTTAGGTTTAGGATTTGGGTTTGGGTTAGGGTTAGGGTTAGGGTTAGGTTTTGTTTTAGGGTTAGGTTTAGGGTTAGGGTTTGGGTTAGGGTTAGGTTTAGTTTTAGGTTTAGGGTTAGGTTTTGGGTTACGGTTAATGGTTAGGGTTAGGGTTAGGTTTAGGGTTAGGGTTCGGTTTTGTGTTAGTGTTAGGTTTAGGTTTAGTGTTTGGGTTACGGTTAGGGTTAGGGTATGGGTTAGGGTTAGGGTTAGGGTTAGGTTAGTAGAAGTAGGCTTTGTAGTAGAGGTCCTGTATGTGGAGGGCCTGGGCAGGGCCAGCAGGCCACACCACCTTCTCCCCTCCTCCTCCCATCTTCTCCTGGCTGTTTCTTTTTGTCAAACACTAGAACTTTGACCTAAAGTCAACTAAATCTCTCCAAACTGGCCACCCAAACACTACAGCCTACCATCAAGAAACCTCTGTGTTTCAGCAACTCATCTGAGAGGGCTTTGTCACCTAGCAACACCCTGAACAATGCTTTGCCAAGTCACTGCCTCTTGGAGTTCCAGTATCTTAGTCCAAGATTCTGTGACCTAAGCACTCCTGCCCACATCAGACACCAATGACAGGAGACTGACCAATAGCAGTCAGCACTCAGTTGCAAAGCTCTGCCTGTCTATCATAGCTTCAGAGCAGGTGCTCCTCCCCTGGTCAAGTCATGCCAAGGTTGCTTCCAAGTCCTGCAGCTATTGCCAGGATTGCACGTGGTTACCTAAATAACCAACCTCATTCTTTCTAGAAATTACCATATTATTGATATTGGATTCTTAAGTGCTATAAGCTACATTTGAATCAGAAAACTACTTTCGACATCATTTTCTATGAGGGAAAATATTTTCATTTTCATTGCTGCTGAATCCAATCTTTGCTCTTAAAAAAGTACAACTCAACTCTTGGGGGTGAGGCAGGAGGATTATCAGTTCAAGGTTACCCTCGGATTAGGGTATGGGTTATGGTTATGGTTAGGGTTAGGATTAGGGTTAGAATTAGGGTTAGGGTTAGGTTTAGGGTTAGGGTTATGGTTAGTGTTTGGGTTAGGGTTGGTTTAGGGTTAGGGATATGATTAGGATTAGGGTTATGGTTTGGGTTAGGGTTAGGGTTAGGATTAGGGTTAGGGTTAATGTTTGGATTAGGTTTCGGGTGTGAGTTAGGGTTAGGTGTAGGGTTTCCGTTTGGGTTAGGGTGAGTGTTAGTGTTAGGGTTAGGGTTAGGGTTAGTGTTAGGATTAGGGTTTGGGTTAGGGTTAGTGTTAGTGTTAGGGTTAGGGTTTAGGTTAGGTTTAGGGTAAGGGTTTGTGATAAGGATAGGATTTGGGTTAAGGTTAGGTTTAGGATTAGGGTTAGGTTTATGGTTAGGGTTAGGGTTAGCGTTTCGGTTAGGGTTAAGTTTAGTTTATGGTTAGTGTTAGGGTTTGGGTTAGGGTTAGGGTTAGTGTTAGGGTTTGGGTTACGGTTAGGGTTAGGGTTAGGGTTACGTTTGTGTTAGGGTTAAGGTTAGGGTTAGGGTTAGGGTGTGCGTTTGGGTTAGGGTTAGGTTTAGGGTTTGGGTTAGGTTTAGGGATAGTGTTATAGTTTGGATTCTGGTTATGGTTAGGGTTAGGGTTAGGCTTAGGGTTAGGGTTAGGGTTTGGGTTATTGTTAGGCTTAGGTTTAGGGTCACGGTTTGGGTTTGGGTTAGGGTTAGGGTTAGTGTTAATTCAGTGTTAGGTTTTGTTTTTGGTTTAGGGTTAGGTATAGGGTTAGGGTGTGGGTTTGGATTAGAGTTAGGGTTAGGGTTAGTGTTAGGGTAAGGGTTTGGGTTAGGTTTATGTTCAGGTTTAATGTTCGGGTTTAGGGTTAGGGTTAGGGTTAGGGTTAGGGTTAGTGTTAGGGTCAGGTTTAGGGTTAAGGTTTGGGTTAGGGTTGTTTTTAGTGATAGGGTTAGGTTTATGGGTTCGGTTAGGGTTAGGGTTAGGGTTAGGGTTAGGATTAGGCTTAGGGTTAGTGTTTGGGTTTGGGATAGGTTTACGGTTTCGGTTAGGGTTAGGTTTAGGGGTAGGGTTTGGGTTAGGGTTAGGTTTAGGATTAATGTTTGGGTTACGGTTAGGGTTAGGGTTAGTGTTTTTGTTAGGGTTAGGGTTACGTTTAGGGTTACGGTTAGGGTATGGGATAGGTTTAGGTTTAGGGTTAGGATTTGGGTTTGGGTTAGGGTTAGGGTTAGGGTTAGGGTTAGGTTTTGTGTTAGGGTTAGGTTTAGGGATAGGGTTTGGGTTAGGGTTAAGTTTAGGTTTAGGGTTTGGTTTATGGTTAGGTTTACGGTTAGGGTTTGAGTTATTGTTAGGCTTAGGTTTAGGGTTAGGTTTAGGGTTAGGGTTAGGGTTTGGGTTAGTGTTAGGTTTAGGGTTACGGTTTGTGTTAGGGTTAGGGTTAAGTTTTGTGTTAGGATTAGGTTTAGGGTTAGGGTTTCGGTTAGGGTTAGGTTTAGGGTTAATTTTTGGTTTAGGGTTAGGATTAGGTATAGGGTTTGGGTTTGGTTTAGTGTTAGGGTTAGGGTTACGGTTAGGGTTACGGTTAGAGTTTGGGTTAGGTTTAGGACTGGGCTGGGTTTGCGTTTGTGTTAGGGTTAGTTTTAGGGTTTGTGTTAGGTTTAGGGTTTGGGCTAGGGTTAGGGTTAGGGTGTGCATTTGGGTTAGGGTTAGGTTTAGGGTTAGGGTTAGGTTTAGGGATAGACTTATGGTTTGTGTTCTGGTTATTGTTAGGGTTTGGGTTAGGGTTAGGTTTAGGGTTAGGGTTTGGGTTTGGTTCAGGGTTAGGTTTAGGGTTAGGGTTAGTA
>JAJHUQ010000053.1:3587500-3612500 GCA_035773235.1 Eospalax fontanierii | reverse complement strand
GTCACGGTTTGGGTTTGGGTTAGGGTTAGTGTTAGTGTTAAGATCAGTATTAGGTTTTGTTTTTGGTTTAGGGTTAGGTATAGGGTTAGGGTGTGGGTTTGGATTAGAGTTAGGGTTAGGGTTAGTGTTAGGGTAAGGGTTTGGGTTAGGTTTATGTTCAGGTTTAATGTTCGGGTTTAGGGTTAGGGTTAGGGTTAGGGTTAGGGTTAGTGTTAGGGTCAGGTTTAGGGTTAAGGTTTGGGTTAGGGTTGTTTTTAGTGATAGGGTTAGGTTTATGGGTTCGGTTAGGGTTAGGGTTAGGGTTAGGGTTAGGATTAGGCTTAGGGTTAGTGTTTGGGTTTGGGATAGGTTTACGGTTTCGGTTAGGGTTAGGTTTAGGGGTAGGGTTTGGGTTAGGGTTAGGTTTAGGATTAATGTTTGGGTTACGGTTAGGGTTAGTGTTTTTGTTAGGGTTAGGGTTACGTTTAGGGTTACGGTTAGGGTATGGGATAGGTTTAGGTTTAGGGTTAGGATTTGGGTTTGGGTTAGGGTTAGGGTTAGGGTTAGGGTTAGGTTTTGTGTTAGGGTTAGGTTTAGGGATAGGGTTTGGGTTAGGGTTAAGTTTAGGGTTAGGGTTTGGTTTATGGTTAGGTTTACGGTTAGGGTTTGAGTTGTTGTTAGGCTTAGGTTTAGGGTTAGGTTTAGGGTTAGGGTTAGGGTTTGGGTTAGTGTTAGTTTTAGGGTTACGGTTTGTGTTAGGGTTAGGGTTAAGTTTTGTGTTAGGATTAGGTTTAGGGTTAGGGTTTGGGATAGGGTTAGGTTTAGGGTTAATTTTTGGTTTAGGGTTAGGATTAGGTATCGGGTTTGGGTTTGGTTTAGTGTTAGGGTTAGGGTTATGATTAGGGTTACGGTTAGAGTTTGCGTTAGGTTTAGGACTGGGCTGGGTTTGCGTTTGTGTTAGGGTTAGTGTTAGGGTTTGTGTTAGGTTTAGGGTTTGGGCTAGGGTTAGGGTTAGGGTGTGCATTTGGGTTAGGGTTAGGTTTAGGGTTAGGGTTAGGTTTAGGGATAGACTTATGGTTTGTGTTCTGGTTATGGTTAGGGTTTGGGTTCGGGTTAGGTTTAGGGCTAGGGTTTGGGTTTGGTTAAGGTTTAGGTTTAGGGTTAGGGTTAGTATTAGGGTTTGGTTTGTGTTAGGATTAGGGATAGGGTTAGGGTTAGGGTTAAGGTTAGGGTTAGAGTTTGTGTTTGGGTTAGGGTTAGGGTTAGGGTTTGGGTTAGGGTTAGGGTTAGGGTTAGGGTTTGGGTTAGGGTTAGGTTCAGGGTTAGAGTTAGGGTTTGGGTTAGGGTTATGGTTAGAGTTAGGGTTTGGGTTAGGGTTAGGGTTAGTGTTAGGGTTTGGGTTAGGGTTAGGGTTAGGGTTTGGGTTTGGGTTAGGGTTAGGGTTAGAGTTAGGGTTTGGATTCTGGTTATGGTTAGGGTTTGGGTTAGGGTTAGCGTTAGGGTTAGCATTAGGGTTAGGGTTAAAGTTTGCGTTTGGGTTAGGGTTAGGGTTAGGGTTTGGGTTAGGGTTAAGGTTAGGGTTAGGGTTCGGGTTTGGGTTAGGGTTTGGGTTAGTGTTAGGGTTTGGGTTAGGGTTAGGGTTAGTGTTAGGGTTTGGGTTAGGGTTAGGGTTAGGGTTAGCGTTAGGGTTAGGGTTAGGGTTAGCGTGTGCGTTTGTGTTAGGGTTATGTTTAGGGTTAGGGTTAGGTTTAGGGATAGTGTTGTGGTTTCGATTCTGGTTATGGTTATGGTTTGGGTTAGGGTTATGGTTAGGTTTAGGGTTTTGGTTTGGGTTAGGATTAGGGTTAGGGTTAGTGTTTTGGTTTGGGTTAGTGTTAGGGTCAGGTTTAGGGTTAAGGTTTGGGTTACGGTTGTCTTTAGGGATAGGGTTAGGTTTATGAGATCAGTTAGGGTTAGGGTTAGGGTTAGGGTTAGGGTTAGGGTTAGGATTAGGCTTAGGGTTAGGGTTTGGGTTTGGGATAGGGTTCGGTTTTGGGTTAAGGTTAGATTTAGGGTTAGGCTTTGGGTAAAGGTTAGGGTTAGGGTTAGGGTTTGGGTTAGGTTAGGGTTAAGGTTTGGGTTATGTTTAGGGTTAGGTATAGGGTTAGTGTTAGGTTAGGGTTACGGTTATGGTTACGGTTAGAGTTTGGGTTAGGTTTAGGGGTGGGCTGGGTTTGCGTTTGTGTTAGGGTTAGTTTTAGGGTTTGTGTTAGGGTTACGTATAGGGTTAGGGTTTGGGCTAGGGTTAGGGTTAGGGTGTGCATTTGGGTTAGGGTTAGGTTTAGGGTTAGGGTTAGGTTTAGGGATAGAGTTATAGTTTGTGATCTGGTTATGGTTAGGGTTTGGGTTAGGGTTAGGTTTAGGGTTAGGGTTTGGCTTTGGTTTAGGGTTAAGTTTAGGGTTAGGGTTAGTATTAGGGTTTGTTTTGCGTTATGATTAGGGTTAGGATTAAGGTTAGGGTTAGAGTTTCCGTTTGGGTTAGGGTTAGGGTTAGTGTTTGGGTTAGGGTTAGGGTTACGGTTAGAGTTTGAGTTTGGGTTAGGGTTAGGGTTAGAGTTAGGGTTTGGTTTAGGGTTAGGGTTAGTGTTAGGGTTTGGGTTAGGGTTACGGTTAGGGTTAGGGTTAGGGTTAGGGTTAGCGTGTGCATTTGGGTTAGGGTTATGTTTAGGGTTAGGGTTCGGTTTAGGGATAGTGTTATGGTTTGGATTCTGGTTATGTTTAGGGTTTGGGTTAAGGTTAGGGTTAGGTTTAGGGTTTGGGTTTGGGTTAGGATTAGGGTTAGGGTTAGTGTTTGGGTTTGGGTTAGGTTTAGGGTTAGGGTTAGGGTTTGTGTTAGGGTTAGGATTAGGGTTTGGGTTATTCTTAGGTTTAGGTTTAGGGTTACGGTTTGGGTTTGGGTTAGAGTTAGGGTTAGTGTTAAGTTCAGTGTTAGGGTTTGGGTTTGGTGTAGGGTTAGGTATAGGGTTAGGGTGTCTGTTTGGATTAGAGTTAGGGTTAGGGTTAGTGTTAGGGTTAGGGTTTTTGTTAGGTTTATGTTCAGGTTTAGCGTTTGGGTTTAGGGTTAGGGTTAGGGTTAGGATTAGGGTTAGTGTTAGGGTCAGTTTTAGGGTTAAGGTTTGGGTTACGGTTGTGTTTAGGGATAGGGTTAGGTTTATGAGTAAGGTTAGGGTTAGTGTTAGGGTTAGGGTTACGGTTAGGATTAGGCTTAGGGTTAGGGTTTGGGTTTGGGATAGGGTTAGGGTTTGGGTTAGGGTTAGGTTTAGGTTTAGGCTTTGGGTTAGGGTTAGGTTTAGGGTTAATGTTTGGGTTAGGATTAGGGTTAGTTTTAGGGTTAGGGTTAGGGTTAGGGTTAGGGTATGGGTTAGGGTTAGGGATACGTTTAGGGTTAGAATTTGGCTTTGGGTTAGGGTTAGGTTTAGGGTTAGGTTTTGTGTTAGGGTTAGGTTTTGGGTTACGGTTAGGGTTAGGGTTAGGGTTTGGGTTATTGATAGGCTTAGGTTTAGGTTTAGGGTTAGGGTTAGGGTTAGGTTTTGGGTAAGTGTTAGGTTTAGGGTTAGGGTTAAGTTTAGGGTTAGGGTTAGGGTTACGGTTAGAGTTTGGGTTAGGGTTAGGGTTAGGGTTTGGGTTTGGGTTAGGTTTAGGGTTTGTGTTAGGGTTAGGGTTTGGGCTAGTGTTAGGTTTAGGGTTAGGGTTTGGGTTAGGGTTAGGTTTAGGGTTAATGTTTGGGTTACCGTTAGGGTTAGGGTTTGGGTTAGGGTTAGATTTAGGGTTAGGGTTTGGGTTAGGGTTAGGTTGAGGGTTAATGTTTGGGTTAGGGTTAGGGTTAGGTTTTGTGTTAGGGTTAGGTTTAGGTTTAGGGTTTGGGTTCGGGTTAGGTTTAGGGTTAGGGTTTGGGTTACGGTTAGGTTTACGGTTAGGGTTTGGGTTATTGTCAGGCTTTGGTTTAGGGTTAGGTTTAGGGTTAGTGTTAGGGCTTGGGTTAGTGTTGGGTTTAGGGTTAGGATAAGGGTCAGGGTTAGGGTCACGGTTAGAGTTTGGGTTAGGGTTAGGGTTAGGGTTTGGGTTTGCGTTAGGGTTACGGTTTGTGTTAGTGTTAAGTTTAGGGTTAGGGTTTGGGCTAGGGTTAGGTTTAGTGTTAGGGTTTGTGTTAGGGTAAGGTTTAGGTTTAGGGTTTGGGTTTGGGTTAGGGTTAGGGTTAGGGTTGGTGTTAGTGTTAGGTTTAGGTTTAGGGTTTGGGCTAGGGTTTGGGTTAGGTTTAGGGTTAAGGTTTGGGTTATGGTTAGGGTTAGGTAAAGGGTTAGTGTTAGGTTAGGTTAGGGTTAGGGTTAGGGTTAGGGTTAGGGTTAGGGTTAGGGTTAGTAGAGGTAGGCTTAGTAGTAGAGGTCCTGTTTGTGGAGGGCCTGGGCACGGCCAGCAGGCCACACCACCTTCTCCCGTCCTCCTCCAATCTTCTCCTGGCTGCTTCTTTTTGTCAAACACTAGAACTTTGACCTAAAGTCAACTAAATCTCTCCAAACTGGCCACCCAAACACTACAGCCTACCATCAAGAAACCTCTGTGTTTCAGCAACTCATCTTAGAGGGCTTTGTCACCTAGCAACACCCTAAACAATGCTTTGCCAAGTCACTGCCTCTTGGAGTTCCAGTATCTTAGTCCAAGATTCTGTGACCTCAGCACTCCTGCTCACATCAGACACCAATGACGGGAGACTGACCAATAGCCCTCAGCACTCACTTGCAAAGCTCTGCCTGTCTATCATAGCTTCAGAGCAGGTGCTCCTCCCCTGGTCAAGTCATGCCAAGGTTGCTTCCCAGTCCTGCAGCTCTTGCCAGGATTGCACGTGCTTACCTAAATAACCAACCTCATTCTTTCTAGAAATTACCATATTATTGATATTGGATTCTTAAGTACTATAAGCTACATTTGAATCAGAAAACTACTTTGATGATCGTTTTCTATGAGGGAAAATATTTTCTTTTTCATTGTTGCTGAATCCAATCTTTGCTCTTAAAAAAGTACAACTCAACTCTTGGGGGTGATGCAGGAGGATTATCAGTTCAAGGATACCCTGGGATTAGGGAATGGGTTATGGTTATGGTTATGGTTAGGGTTAGGGTTAGAATTAGGGTTAGGGTTAGGTTTAGATTTAGGGTTAGTGTTAGGGTTAGGGATTGTGTTAGGGTTAGGGTTAAGGTTTGTGTTATGATTAGGTTTAGGGTTAGGGTTTGGGTTAGGGATAGGTTTAGGGTTAATGTTTGGGTTAGGGTTAGGGTTAGGTATAGGGTTTCGGTTTGGTTTAGTGTTAGGGTTAGGGTTAGGGTTAGGGTTACGGTTAGGGTTACTGTTAGAGTTTGGGTTAGGTTTAGGCCTGGGCTGGGTTTGCGTTTGTGTTAGGGTTAGTTTTAGGGTTTGTGTTAGGGTTAGGTTTAGGGTTAAGGTTTGGGCTAGGGTTACGGTTAGGGTGTGCATTTGGGTTAGGGTTAGTTTTAGGGTTAGCGTTAGGTTTAGAGTTAGAGTTATGGTTTGTGTTATGATTATGGTTAGGGTTTGGGTTAGGATTAGGTTTAGGGTTAGGGTTTTGGTTTGGTTTAGGGTTAGGTTTACGGTTAGGGTTAGTATTAGGGTTTGGTTTGTGTTAGGATTAGGGTTAGGATTAGGGTTAGGCTTAGAGTTAGGGTTAGATTTAGAGTTTGCATTTGGGTTAGGGTTAGGTTTAGGGTTTGGGTTTGGGTTAGGGTTAGGGTTAGGGTTAGGGTTTGGGTTTGGGTTAGGGTTAGGGTTACAGTTAGGGTTTGGGTTAGGTTTAGGGTTAGTGTTAGGGTTTGGGTTAGGGTTAGGGTTAGGGTTACAGTTAGGGTTAAGGTTAGCGTGTGCGTTTGGGTTAGGGTTATGTTTAGGTTTAGGGTTAGGTTTAGCGACAGTGTTATGGTTTGGATTCTCGTTATGGTTAGGGTTTGGGTTAAGGTTAGGGTTAGGTTTAGGGTTTGGTTTTGGGTTAGGATTAGGGTTAGGGTTAGTGTTTGGGTATGGGTTAGGTTTAGGGTTAGGGTTAGGGTTTGGGTTAGGGTTAGCGTTAGGGTTTGGGTTATTGTTAGGTTTAGGTTTAGGGTTTCGGTTTGGGTTTGGGTTAGGGTTAGGGTTAGTTTTACGTTCAGTGTTAGGGTTTGGTTTGGTTTAGGGTTAGGTATAGGGTTAGGGTGTGGGTTTGGAATAGATTTAGGGTTAGGGTTAGTGTTAGGGTTAGGGTTTGGCTTAGGTTTATATTCAGATTTAGTGTTCGGGTTTAGGGTTAGGGTTAGGGTTAGGATTAGGGTTAGTGTTAGGGTCAGGTTTAGGGTTAAGGTTTGGGTTAGGGTTGTGTTTAGGGATTGGGTTAGGTTTATGAGTTCGGTTAGGGTTAGGGTTAGGATTAGGCTTAGGGTTAGGGTTAGGGTTAGTTTTAGGGTTAGAGTTAGGATTAGGGTTAGGGTTACGGTTAGGGTATGGGTTAGGGTTAGGGTTAGGGTTAGGTTTAGGATTTGGGTTTGGGTTAGGGTTAGGGTTAGGGTTAGGTTTTGTTTTAGGGTTACGTTTAGGGTTAGGGTTTGGGTTAGGGTTAGGTTTAGGTTTAGGTTTAGGGTTAGGTTTTGGGTTACGGTTAATGGTTAGGGTTAGGGTTAGGGTTAGGGTTAGGGTTAGAGTTTGGGTTAGGGTTAGGTTTACGGTTAATGTTTGTTTTAGGGTTAGGGTTAGGGTTTGGGTTTGGGTTACGGTTAGGTATAGGGTTAGCGTGTCTGTTTGGATTAGAGTTAGGGTTAGGGTTAGTGTTAGGGTTAGGGTTTTTGTTAGGTTTATGTTCAGGTTTAGTGTTCGGGTTTAGGGTTAGTGTTAGGGTTAGGATTAGGGTTAGTGTTAGGGTCAGGTTTAGGGTTAAGGTTTGGGTTAGTGTTGTGTTTAGGGATAGGGTTAGGTTTATGAGTTCGGTTAGGGTTAGGGTTAGGGTTAGGGTTACGTTTAGGATTAGGCTTAGGGTTAGGGTTTGGGTTTGGGATAGGGTTAGGGTTTGGGTTAGGGTTAGGTTTAGGGTTAGGCTTTGGGTTAGGGTTACGTTTAGGGTTAATGTTTGGGTTAGGGTTAGGGTTAATTTTAGGGTTAGGGTTAGGGTTAGGGTTAGGGTTAGGGTTAGGGTATGGGTTAGGGTTAGGGATACGTTTAGGCTTAGAATTTGTGTTTGGGTTAGGGTTAGGTTTAGGGTTAGGTTTTGTGTTAGGGTTAGGTTTTGGGTTACGGTTAGGGTTAGGGTTAGGGTTAGGGTTTGGGTTATTGATAGGCTTAGGTTTAGGTTTAGGGTTAGGGTTAGGCTTAGGTTTTGGGTAAGTGTTAGGTTTAGGGTTAGGGTTAAGGTTAGGGTTAGGGTTAGGGTTAGTAGAGGTAGGCTTAGTAGTAGAGGTCCTGTTTGTGGAGGGCCTGGGCAGGGCCATCAGGCCACACCACCTTCTCCCCTCCTCCTCCCATCATCTCTTGGCTGCTTCTTTTTGTCACACACTAGAACTTTGACCTAAAGTCAACTAAATCTCTCCAAACTGGCCACCCAAACACTACAGCCTACCATCAAGAAACCTCTGTGTTTCAGCAACTCATCTTAGAGGGCTTTGTCACCTAGCAACACCCTAAACAATGCTTTGCCAAGTCACTGCCTCTTGGAGTTCCAGTATCTTAGTCCAAGATTCTGTGACCTCAGCACTCCTGCTCACATCAGACACCAATGACAGGAGACTGACCAATAGCCCTCAGCACTCACTTGCAAAGCTCTGCCTGTCTATCATAGCTTCAGAGCAGTTGCTCCTCCCCTGGACAAGTCATGCCAAGGTTGATTCCCAGTCCTGCAGCTCTTGCCAGGATTGCACGTGGTTACTTAAATAACCAACCTCATTCTTTCTAGAAATTACCTTAGTATTGATATTGGATTCTTAAGTACTATAAGCTACATTTGAATCAGAAAACTACTTTGGGCATCATTTTCTATGGGGGAAAATATTTTCCTTTTTCATTGTTGCTGAATCCAATCTTTGCCCTTAAAAAAGTACAACTCAACTCTTGGGGGTGAGGCAGGAGGATTATCAGTTCAAGGCTACCCTGGGATTAAGGTATGGGTTATGGTTAAGTTTATGGTTATGGTTAGGGTTAGAATTAGGGTTAGGGTTAGGTTTAGATTTAGGCTTAGGGTTAGGGTTAGGGTTTGTGTTAGGGTTAGGGTTAAGGTTTGTGTTAGGAGTAGGTTTAGGGTTAGTGTTTGGGTTAGGGTTAGGTTTAGGGTTAATGTTTGGGTTAGGGTTAGGGTTAGGTATAGGGTTACGGTTTGGTTTAGTGTTAGGTTTAGTGTTAGGGTTAGGGTTTTCGTTAGGGTTATGGTTATAGTTTGGGTTAGGTTTAGGGCTGGGTTAGGGTTTGGATTTGTGTTAGGGTTAGGGTTAGGGTTTGTGTTAGGGTTAGGTTTAGGGTTTAGATTAGGTTTAGGGTGAGAGTTTGCGATAAGGTTAGAATTTGGGTTAGGGTTAGGGTTAAGATTAGGGTTAGTGTTAGGGTTAGGTTTAGCGTTTGGATTAGGGTTAGTGTTAGGGTAAGGTATAGGGTTTGGGTTAGGGTGTGAGTGGGGGTTAGGGTTAGGTTTAGGTTTGGGGTTAGGTTTGGGGATAGAGTTATTTTTTGGGTTCTGGTTATGGTTAGGGTTTGGGTTAGGGTTAGGGTTAGGGGTTGGGTTTGGTTAAAGGTTAGGGTTAGCGTTAGGGTTTGGGTTTGGGTTTGGGTTAGGGTTAGGGTTAGGGTTAGTGTTTGGGTTTGGGTTAGGATTAGGTTTAGGGTTAGGGTTAGTGTTTGGTTTATGGTTAGGGTTAGGTTAGGTCTTGGGTTTGGGTTAGGGTTAGGTTTAGGGTTAGGGTTTGTGTTAGGCTTAGGTTTCGGGTTAATGTTTGGATTAGCTTTAGGGTTAGGGTTTGGGTTAGGGTTAGGGTTATTGTTATGGTTAGGGTTTGGGTTAGGGTTGGTTTTAGGTTTAGGGTTTGGGTTAGGGTTAGGTTTAGGGATAATGTTTGGGTTAGGGTTAGGGTTAGGTATACGGTTAGTGTTTGGTTTAGTGTTAGGTTTAGTGTTAGGGTTAGGGTTAGGGTTAGGGTTACGGTAAGAATTTGGGTTAGGTTTAGGGCTGGGTTAGGGTTTGGATTTGTGTTAGGGTTAGTGTTAGTGTTTGTGTTAGGGTTAGGTTTAGGGTTAGGGTTTGGGCTAGGGTTTGGGCTAGGGTTAGGTTTAGTGTTAGGTTTTGTGTTAGGGTTAGGTTAGGTTTAGGGTTTGGGTTTGTGTTAGGGTTAGGGTTAGGGTTGGTGTTAGTGTTAGGTTTAGGGTTAGGGTTTGGGCTAGTGTTAGGGTTAGGTTTAGGGTTAAGGTTTGGGTTATGGTTAGGTGTAGGCTTAGGGTTAGGGTTAGTGTTAGGTTTAGGTTTAAAATTTGGGTTTGTGTTATGGTTAGGTATAGGGTTAGTGTTAGGTTAGCTTTAGGGTAAGGTTTAGCGTTAGTGTTAGGGTAAGGTTTAGTAGAGGTAGGCTTAGTAGTAGAGGTCCTGTTTGTGGAGGGCCAGGGCAGGGCCAGCAGGCCCCACCACCTTCTCCCCTCCTCCTCCCATCTTCTACTGGCTGCTTCTTTTTGTAAAACACTAGAACTTTGACCTAAAGTCAACTAAATCTCTCCAAACTGGTCACCCAAACCCTAGAGCATACCACCAAGAAACATCTGTGTTTCAGCAACTCATCTTAGAGGGCTTTGTCACCTAGCAACACCCTAAACAATGCTTTGCCAAGTCACTGCCTCTTCGAGTTCCAGAATCTTAGTCCAAGATTCTGTGACTTCAGCACTCCTGCTCACATCAGACACCAATGACAGGAGACTGACCAATGGCCCTTAGCACTCACTTGCAAAGCTCTGCCTGTCTGTCATAGCTTCAGAGCAGGTGCTCCTCCCCTGGTCAAGTCATGCCAAGGTTGCTTCCCAGTCCTGCAGCTCTTGCCAGGATTGCACGTGGTTACCTAAATAACCAACCTCATTCTTTCTAGAAATTACCATATTATTGATATTGGATTCTTAAGTACTATAAGCTACATTTGAAGCAGAAAACTACTTTGGGCATCGTTTTCTATGAGGGAAAATATTTTCCTTTTTCATTGATGTTGAATCCAATCTTTGCTCTTAAAAAAGTACAACTCAACTCTTGGGGGTGATGCAGGAGGATTATCAGTTCAAGGATACCCTGGGATTAGGGTATGGGTTATGGTTATGGTTATGGTTAGGGTTAGGGTTAGAATTAGGGTTAGGGTTAGGTTTAGATTTAGGGTTAGGGTTTGTGTTAGGGTTAGGGTTAAGGTTTGTGTTAGGATTAGGTTTAGGGTTAGGGTTTGGGTTAGGGATAGGTTTAGGGTTAATGTTTGGGTTAGGCTTAGGGTTAGGTATAGAGTTTGGGTTTGGTTTAGTTTTAGGGTTAGAGTTACGGTTAGGGTTACGGTTAGGGTTACAGTTAGAGTTTGGGTTAGGTTTAGGGCTGGACTGGGTTTGCGTTTGTTTTAGGGTTAGTTTTAGGGTTTGTGTTATTGTTAGGTTTAGGGTTAGAGTTTGGGCTAGGGTTAGGGTTAGGGTGTGCATTTGGGTTAGGGTTAGGTTTAGGGTTAGGGTTAGGTTTAGGGATAGAGTTATGGTATGTGTTCTGGTAATGGTTAGGGTTTGTGTTAGGGTTAGGTTTAGGGTTAGGGTTTGGGGTTGGTTTAGGGTTAGGTTTAGGGTTATGGTTAGTATTCGGGTTTGGTTTGCGTTAGGATTAGGGTTAGGGTTAGGGTTAGGGTTAGGGTTAGGGTTAGAGTTTGCGTTTGGGTTAGGGTTAGGGTTAGGGTTAGGGTTTGGGTTAGGGTTAGGGTTAGTGTTAGGGTTTGGGTTAGGTTTAGGGTTAGGGTTAGGGTTAGGGTTAGCATGTGCGTTTGGGTTAGGGTTTTGTTTCAGGTTAGGGTTAGGTTTAGGGATAGTGTTATGGTTTGGATTCTGGTTATGGTTAGGCTTTGGGTTAGGGTTAGGTTTAGGTTTAGAGTTTGGTTTTGGGTTAGGATTAGGGTTAGGGTTAGGGTTTGGGCTAGGGTTAGGGTTATGGTGTGCATTTGGGTTAGGGTTAGGGTTAGGGTTAGGGTTAGGTTGAGGGATAGCGTTATGGGTTGTGTTCTGGTTATTGTTAGGGTTTGGGTTAGGGTTAGGTATAGGGTTAGGGTTTGTGTTTGGTTTAGGGTTAGGTTTCGGGTTAGGGTTAGTATTAGGGTTTGGTTTGCGTTAGGATTAGGGTTAGGGTTAGGGTTAGGGTGAGAGTTTGCGTTTGGGTTAGGTTAGGGTTAGGTTTAGCGTTTGGGTTTGGGTTAGGGTTAGGGTTAGTGTTAGGGATTGGGTTAGGGTTAGGGTTAGGGTTAGCGTGTGCGTTTGGTTTGGGTTATGTTTAGGGTTAGGGTTAGGGTTAGGGTTAGGGTTAGGCTTTGGCTTAGGGTTATGTTTAGGGTTAATATTTGGGTTAGGGTTAGGATTAGTTTTAGGGTTAGGGTTAGGGTTAGGGTTAGGGTTACGGTTTGGGTATGGGTTAGGGTTAGGGTTAGGGTTCGGATTTGTGTTTGGGTTAGGGTTAGGGTTTGGGTTAGGGTTAGGTTTAGGTTTAGTGTTAGGGTTAGGTTTTGGGTTACGGTTAGGGTTAGGTTTAGGGTTTGGGTTATTGATAGGCTTAGGTTTAGGTTTAGGGTTAGGGTTAGGGTTAGGTTTTGGGTAAGTGTTAGGTTTAGGGTTAGGGTTAGGGTTAGGGTTAGGGTTAGGGTTAGGGTTAGGGTAAGGGTTTGGGTTTGGGTTAGGTTTAGGGTTTGTGTTAGGGTTAGGGTTAGGTTTAGGGTTAGGGTTTGGGCTAGTGTTAGGTTTAGGGTTAGGGTTTGGGTTAGGGTTAGGTTTAGGGTTAATGTTTGGGTTAGCTTTAGGGTTAGGGTTTGGGTTAGGGTTAGGTTTAGGGTTAGGGTTTGGGTTAGGGTTAGGGTTAGGGTTTGTGTTAGTGTTAGGTTTAGGCTTAGGGTTTGGGCTAGGGTTAGGGTTACCTTTATTGTTAATGTTTGGGTTATGGTTAGGTTTAGTCTTAGGGTTAGGGTTAGGGTTAGGTTTAGGTTTAATGTTTGAGTTAGGATTAGGGTTAGGTATAGGGTTAGTGTTAGGTTAGGTTTAGGGTTAGGGTTAGGGTTAGGGTTAGCGTTAGGGTTAGTAGAGGTAGGCAATTAGGGTTAGTAGTAGAGGTCCTCTATGTGGAGGTTCAGGGCATTGTCAGCAGGCCACACCACCTTCTCCCCTCCTCCTCCCATCTTCTCCTTGCTGCTTTTTTTTGTCAAACACTAGATCTTTGACCTAAAGTCAACTAAATCTCTCCAAACTGGTCACCCAAACACTAGAGCCTACCACCAAGAAACCTCTGTGTTTCAGCAACTCACCTGAGAGGGCTTTGTCACCTAGCAACACCCTAAACAATGTTTGCCTGGTCACTGAGTCTTGGAGTTCCAGAATCTTATTCCAAGATTCTGTGACCTCAGCACTCCTGCACACATCAGACACCAATGACAGGAGACTGACCAATAGCACTCAGCACTCACTTGCAGAGCTCTGCCTGTCTATTATAGCTTCAGAGCACGTGCTCCTCCCATGGTCAAATCATGCCAAGGTTGCTTCCCAATCCTGCAGCTCTTGCCAGGATTGCACGTGGTTACCTAAATAACCAACCTCATTCTTGATAGAAATTACCATAATATTGATATTGGATTCTTAAGTACTATATGCTACATTTGAATTAGAAAACTACTTTGCACATCGTTTTCTATGAGGGAAAATATTTTCCTTTTTCATTGTTGGTGAATCCAATCTTTGCTCTTAAAAAAGTACAACACAACTCTTGGGGGTGAGGCAGGAGTATTATCAGTTCAAGGCTAACCTGGTATTAGGGTATGGGTTATGGTTATGGTTATGGTTAGGGTTAGGGTTAGAATTAGGGTTAAGATTAGGTTTAGGGTTAGGGTTAGGGTTAGGGTTAGGGTTAGGGTTAGGGTTAGGGTTAGAATTAGGGTTAGGGTTAGGTTTAGATTTAGGGTTAGGGTTAGTGTTTGGGTTAGGGTTAGGTTTAGGGTTAGGGTTACGATTAGGATTAGGGTTATGGTTTGGGTTAGGGTTAGGGTTACGTTTAGGGTTAGGGTTAGGGTTTGGATTAGAGTTAGGGTTAGGGTTAGGGTTAGGGTTAGGGTTAGGGTTAGGTTTAGGGTTAGGGTTAGGGTTAAGGTTAGCTTTTGGTTTAGGGTTAGAGTTATGGTTAGTTATAGGGTTTGGGTTAGGGTTAGGGTTAGAGTGTGCGTTTGGTTTAGGGTTAGAATTAGGGTTAGGATTAGGTTTAGGGTTAGGGTTAGGGTTAGGGTTAGGGTTAGGGTTAGAATTAGGGTTAGGGTTAGGTTTAGATTTTGGGTTAGGGTTAGTGGTGGGGTTAGGGTTTGGTTTAGGGTTAGGGTTACGATTAGGATTAGGGTTATGGTTTGGGTTAGGGTTAGGGTTACGTTTAGGGTTAGGGTTAGGGTTTGGATAAGAGTTAGGTTAGGGTTAGGGTTAGGTTAGGGTTTCCATTTGGGTTAGGGTGAGTATTAGGGTTAGGGTTAGGGTTAGTGTTTGGATTAGGATTTGGGTTAGTGTTAGGTTTTGGTTTAAGGTTAGGGTTAGGCATAGGGTTTGGTTTTGGGTTAGGGTTAGGTTTAGGGTTAGGGTTTGGATTAGGGTTAGGTTTAGGTTTAATGTTTGGAGTAGCTTTAGGGTTAGGGTTAGGTTTAGGGTTAATGTTTGGATTAGCTTTAGGTTTAGGGTTTGGGTTAGGATTAGGGTTATAGTTATGGTTAGCCTTTGTGTTATGGTTAGGTTTAGGGTTAGGGTTTGGGTTAGGGTTAGGTTTAGGGGTAATGTTTGTGTTAGGGTTAGGGTTAGGTATAGGGTTAGGGTTTGGTTTAGTGTTAGGTTTAGTGTTAGGTTTAGGGTTCGGGTTTGGGTTACGGTTATAGTTTGGGTTAGGTTTAGGGCTGGGTTAGGGTTTGGGTTTGTATTAGGGTTAGGGTTAGGGTTTGTTTTAGGGTTAGGTTTAGTGTTTAGATTAGGTTTAGGGTGAGGGTTTGCGATAAGGTTAGGATTTGGGTTAGGGTTAGGGTTAGGATTAGGGTTAGTGTTAGGGTTAGGTTTAGCGTTTGGATTAGGGTTAGTGTTAGTGTATGGTATAGGGTTTGGGTTAGGGTTAGGGTGTGAGTTTGGGTTACGGTTAGGTTTAGGTTTAGGGTTAGGTTTAGAAATAGAGTTATATTTTGGGTTCTGGTTATGGTTAGGGTTTGGGTTAGGGTTAGGGTTAGGTGTTGGGTTTGGATTAAGGTTAGGGTTAGCGTTGGGGTTTGGGTTTGGGTTTGGGTTAGGGTTAGGGTTAGGGTTAGTGTTTGGGTTTGGGTTAGGATTAGGTTTAGGGTTAGGGTTAGGGTTTGGTTTATGGTTAGGGTTAGGTTAGGTCTTGGGTTAGGGTTAGGGTTAGGGTTAGGGTTAGGGTTAGGGTTAGGGTTAGGGTTAGAATTAGGGTTAGGGTTAGGTTTAGATTTAGGGTTAGGGTTAGTGTTTGGGTTAGGGTTAGGGTTAGGGTTAGGGTTACGATTAGGATTAGGGTTATGGTTTGGGTTAGGGTTAGGGTTACGTTTAGGGTTAGGGTTAGGGTTTGGATTAGAGTTAGGGTTAGGGTTAGGGTTAGGGTTAGGGTTATGGTTAGGGTTAAGGTTAGCTTTTGGGTTAGGGTTAGGGTTAGGGTTAGGTATAGGGTTTGGGTTAGGGTTAGGGTTAGGGTTAGGGTTAGGGTTAGGGTTACGTTTAGGGTTAGGGTTAGGGTTTGGATTAGAGTTAGGGTTAGGGTTAGGGTTAGGGTTAGGGTTATGGTTAGGGTTAAGGTTAGCTTTTGGGTTAGGGTTAGGGTTAGGGTTAGGTATAGGGTTTGGGTTAGGGTTAGGGTTAGGGTTAGGGTTAGGGTTAGGGTTAGGTTTAGGTTTAGTGTTAGGGTTAGGTTTTGGGTTACGGTTACGGTTAGGGTTAGGGTTTGGGTTATTGATAGGCTTATGTTTAAGTTTAGGGTGAGGGTTAGGGTTAGGTTTTGGGTAAGTTTTAGGTTTAGGGTTAGGGTTAGTGTTAGAGTTAGGGTTAGGGTTACGGTTAGAGTTTGGGTTAGGGTTAGGGTTAGGGTTTGGTTTTTGGTTAGGTTTAGGGTTTGTGTTAGGGTTAGGTTTAGGGTTAGGGTTTTGGCTAGTGTTAGGTTTAGTGTTAGGGTTTGGCTTAGGGTTAGGTTTAGGGTTAATGTTTGGGTTAGGTTGAGGGTTAGGGTTTGGTTTAGGGTTAGGTTTAGGGTTAGGGTTTGGGTTAGGGTTAGATTTAGGGTTAATGTTTGGGTTAGGGTTAGGGTTAGGGTGTGGGTTTGGGTTAGGGTTAGGGTTAGGGTTTGTGTTTGTGTTAGGTTTAGGGTTACGGTTTGGGCTAGGGTTAGGGTTACGTTTAGGGTTAATGTTTGGGAAATGGTTAGGTTTAGTCTTAGGGTTAGGGTTAGGGTTAGGTTTAGGTTTAATGTTTGGGTTAGGATTAGGGTTAGGTATAGGGTTAGTGTTAGATTAGGTTTAGGGTTAGGGTTAGGCTTAGGGTTAGGGTTAGCGTTAGGGTTAGTAGAGGTGGGCAATTAGGGTTAGTAGTAGAGGTCCTGTATGTGGAGGTTCAGGGCACTGTCAGCAGGCCACACCACCTTCTCCCCTCCTCCTCCCATCTTCTCCTTGCTGCTTTTTTTTGTCAAACACTAGATCTTTGACCTAAAGTCAACTAAATCTCTCCAAACTGGTCACCCAAACACTAGAGCCTACCACGAAAAAACCTCTGTGTTTTAGCAACTCACCTTAAAGGGCTTTGTCACCTAGCATCACCCTAAACAATGTTTGCCTGGTCACTGCCTCTTGGAGTTCCAGAATCTTAGTCCAAGATTCTCTGACCTCAGCACTCCTGCCCACATCAGACACCAATGACAGGAGACTGACTAATAGCACTCAGCACTCACTTGCAGAGCTCTGCCTGTCTATCATAGCTTCAGAGCAGGTGCTCCTCCCATGGTCAAATCATACCAAGGTTGCTTCCCAGTCCTGCAGCTCTTGCCAGGATTGCACGTGGTTACCTAAATAACCAACCTCATTCTTTCTATAAATTACCATAATATTGATATTGGATTCTTAATTACTATAAGCTACATTTGAATTAGAAAACTACTTTGCACATCGTTTTCTATGAGGGAAAATATTTTCCTTTTTCATTGTTGGTGAATCCAATCTTTGCTCTTAAAAAAGTACAACTCAACTCTTGGGGGTGAGGCAGGAGTATTATCAGTTCAAGGCTAACCTGGTATTAGGGTATGGGTTATGGTTATGGTTAGGGTTAGGGTTAGGGTTAGAATTAGGGTTAGGATTAGGTTTAGGGTTAGGGTTAGGGTTAGGGTTAGGGTTAGGGTTAGGGTTAGGGTTAGTGTTAGAATTAGTGTTATGGTTAGGTTTAGATTTAGGGTTAGTGTTAGTGTTTGGGTTAGGTTTAGGTTTAGGGTTAGGGTTACGATTAGGATGAGGGTTATGGTTTGGGTTAGGGTTAGGGTTACGTTTAGGGTTAGGGTTAGGGTTTGGATTAGAGTTAGGTTAGGGTTAGGGTTAGGTTAGGGTTTCCATTTGGGTTAGGGTGAGTATTAGGGTTAGGGTTAGGGTTAGTGTTTGGATTAGGATTTGGGTTAGTGTTAGGTTTTGGTTTAAGGTTAGGGTTAGGCATAGGGTTTGGTTTTGGGTTAGGGTTAGGTTTAGGGTTAGGGTTTGGATTAGGGTTAGGTTTAGATTTAATGTTTGGAGTAGCTTTAGGGTTAGGGTTAGGTTTAGGGTTAATGTTTGGATTAGCTTTAGGTTTAGGGTTTGGGTTAGGATTAGGGTTATAGTTATGGTTAGCCTTTGTGTTATGGTTAGGTTTAGGGTTAGGGTTTGGGTTAGGGTTAGGTTTAGGGGTAATGTTTGTGTTAGGGTTAGGGTTAGGTATAGGGTTAGGGTTTGGTTTAGTGTTAGGTTTAGTGTTAGGTTTAGGGTTCGGGTTAGGGTTACGGTTATAGTTTGGGTTAGGTTTAGGGCTGGGTTAGGGTTTGGGTTTGTATTAGGGTTAGGGTTAGGGTTTGTTTTAGGGTTAGGTTTAGTGTTTAGATTAGGTTTAGGGTGAGGGTTTGCGATAAGGTTAGGATTTGGGTTAGGGTTAGGGTTAGGATTAGGGTTAGTGTTAGGGTTAGGTTTAGCGTTTGGATTAGGGTTAGTGTTAGTGTATGGTATAGGGTTTGGGTTAGGGTTAGGGTGTGAGTTTGGGTTACGGTTAGGTTTAGGTTTAGGGTTAGGTTTAGGGATAGAGTTATGTTTTGGGTTCTGGTTATGGTTAGGGTTTGGGTTAGGGTTAGGGTTAGGGGTTGGGTTTGGGTTAAGGTTAGGGTTAGCGTTAGGGTTTGGGTTTGGGTTTGGGTTAGGGTTTGGGTTAGGGTTAGGGTTTGGGTTTGGGTTAGGATTAGGTTTAGGGTTAGGGTTAGGGTTTGGGTTACGGTTAGGGTTAGGTTAGGTTTTGAGTTTGGGTTAGGGTTAGGTTTAGGGTTAGGGTTTGGGTTAGGGTTAGGGTTACGGTAAGAATTTGGGTTAGGTTTAGGGCTGGGTTAGGGTTTGCGTTTTTGTTAGGGTTAGGGTTAGGGTTTGTGTTAGGGTTAGGATTAGGGTTAGGGTTTGGGATAGGGTTAGGATTAGTGTTAGGGTTTGGGCTCGGGTTAGGTTTGTGTTAGGGTTTGTGTTAGGGTTAGGTTTAGGTTTAGGGTTTGGGTTTGGGTTAGGGTTAGGGTTAGGGTTGGTGTTAGTGTTAGGTTTAGGGTTAGGGTTTGGGCGAGTGTTAGGGGTAGGTTTAGGGTTAAGTTTTGGGTTATGGTTAGTATTAGGCTTAGTTTTAGGGTTAGTGATAGGTGTAGGTTTAATGTTTGGGTTAGTGTTAGGGTTAGGTATAGGGTTAGTGTTAGGTTAGGTTTAGGGTTAGGGTTAGGGTTAGTGTTAGGGTTAGGGTTAGTAGAGGTAGGCTTAGTAGTAGAGGTCCTCTTTGTGGAGGGCCTGGGCAGGGCCAGCAGGCCCCACCACCTTCTCCCCTCCTCCTCCCATCTTCTCCTGGCTGCTTCTTTTTGTCAAACACTAGAATTTTAACGTAAAGTCAATGAAATCTCTCCAAACTGGTCACCCAAACCCTAGAGCCTACCACCAATAAACCTCTGTGTTTCAGCTACTCATCTTAGAGGGCTTTGTCACCTAGCAACACCCTAAACAATGCTTTCCCAAGTTACTGCCTCTTCGAGTTCCATTATCTTAGTCCAAGATTCTGTGATCCCAGCACTCCTGCTCACATCAGACACCAATGACAGGAGACTGACCAATAGCCCTCAGCACTCACTACCAAAGCTCTGCCTGTCTATCATAGCTTCAGAGCAGGTGCTCCTCCCCTGGTCAATTCATGCCAAGGTTGCTTCCCAGTCCTGCAGCTCTTGCCAGGATTTCACGTGGTTACCTAAATAACCAACCTCATTCTTTCTAGAAATTACCATATTATTGATATTGGATTCTTAAGTACTATAAGCTACATTTGAAGCAGAAAACTACTTTGGGCATCGTTTTCTATGAGGGAAAATATTTTCCTTTTTCATTGTTGCTGAATCCAATCTTTGCTCTTAAAAAAGTACAACTCAACTCTTGGGGGTGAGGCAGGAGGATTATCAGTTCAAGGCTACCCTGGGATTAGGGTATGGGTTATGGTTATGGTTATGGTTAGGGTTAGGGTTAGAATTAGGGTTAGGGTTAGGTTTAGATTTAGGGTTAGGGTTAGGGTTACGGTTAGAGTTTGGGTTAGTTTAGGGCTGGGCTTGGTTTGCGTTTGTGTTAGGGTTAGTTTTAGGGTTTGTGTTAGGGTTAGGTTAAGGGTTAGAGTTTGGATAGGGTTAGGGTTAGGGTGTGCATTTGGGTTAGGGTTAGGTTTAGGGTTAGGTTTAGGTTTAGGGATAGAGTTATGGTTTGTGTTCTGGTAATGGTTAGGGTTTGGGTTAGGGTTAGGTTTAGGGTTAGGGTTTGGGTTTGGTTTAGGGTTAGGGTTAGTATTAGGGTATGGTTTGCGTTAGGATTAGGGTTAGGGTTAGGGTTAGGGTTAGGGATAGGGTTTCGGTTAGGGTTACAGTTTGCGTTTGGGTTAGGGTCAGGGTCAGGTTTAGGGTTTGTGTTAGGGTTAAGTTTAGGGTTAGCGTTAGGGTTTGGTTTTGGGTTATGGTTAGGGTTATAATTTCGGTTTGGGTTAGGGTTATGGTTAGGGTTTGGGGTAGGGTTTGGGTTATGGTTAGGGTTAGCATGTGCGTTTGGGTTAGGGTTATGTTTAGGGTTAGGGTTAGGTTTAGGGATAGTGTTATGGTTTGGATTCTGGTTATGGTTAGGGTTTGAGTTAGGGTTAGGTTTAGGTTTAGAGTTTGGGTTTGGGTTAGAATTAGGGTTAGGGTTAGATTTTGGGTTTGGGTTAGGTTTAGGGTTAGGGTTAGAGTTTGGGTTAGGGTTAGGGTTAGGGTTTGTGTTATTCTTAGGTTTAGGTTTAGGATTACGGTTTGTGTTTGGGTTAGGGTTAGGGTTAGTGTTAAGGTCAGTGTTAGGGTTTGGGTTTGGTTTAGGGTTAGGTATAGGGTTAGGGTGTGGGTTTGGATTAGATTTAGGGTTAGAGTTAGTGTTAGGGTTAGGGTTTGGGTTAGGTTTATGTTCAGGTTTAGTGTTCGGGTTTAGGGTTAGGGTTAGGGTTAGGATTAGGGTTAGTGTTAGGGTCAGGTTTAGGTTTAAGTTTTGGGTTACGGTTGTGTTTAGGGATAGGGTTAGGTTTATGAGTTTGGTTAGGGTTAGGGTTAGGGTTAGGGTTAGGTTTAGGATTAGCCTTAGGGTTAGGATTAGGGTTAGGGTTTGGGTTTGGGATAGGGATAGGGTTTGGGTTAGGGTTAGGTTTAGGGTTAATGTTTCGGTTAGGGTTAGGGTTAGTTTTAGGGTTAGGGTTAGGGTTAGGGTTACGGTTAGGGTATGAGTTAGGGTTAGGGTTAGGGTTAGGGTTACGATTTGGGTTTGGGTTAGGGTTACTGTTAGGTTTTGTGGTAGGTTTAGGTTTAGGGTTAGGGTTAGGTTTTGGGTCACGGTTAGGATTAGGATTAGGGTTAAGGTTAGGGTTAGGTTAGTAGAGGTAGGCTTTGTAGTAGAGGTCCTGTATGTGGAGGGCCTGGGCAGGGCCAGCAGGCCACACCACCTTCTCCCCTCCTCCTCCCACCTTCTCCTGGCTGCTTCTTTTTGTCAAACACTGGAACTTTGACTTAAAGTCAACTAAATCTCTCCAAACTGGTCACCCAAACACTAGAGCCTACCACCAAGAGACCTCTGTGTTTCAGCAACTCATCTGAGAGGGCTTTGTCAGCTAGCAATACCCTAAACAATGCTTTGCCAGGTCACTGCCTCTTCGAGTTCCAGAATCTTAGTCCAAGATTCTGTGACCTCAGCACTCCTGCTCACATCAGACACCAATGACAGGAGACTGACCAATAGCCCTCAGCACTCACTTGCAAAGCTCTGCCTGTCTATCATAGCTTCAGAGCACGTGCTCCTCCCCTGGTCAAGTCATGCCAAGGTTGATTCCCAGTCCTGCAGCTCTTGCCAGGATTGCACGTGGTTACCTAAATAACCAACCTCATTCTTTCTAGAAATTACCATATTATTGATATTGGATTCTTAAGTACTATAAGCTACATTTGAATCAGAAAACTACTTTCGACATCATTTTCTATGAGGGAAAATATTTTCATTTTCATTGCTGCTGAATCCAATCTTTGCTCTTAAAAATGTACAACTCAACTCTTGGGGGTGAGGCAGGAGGATTATCAGTTCAAGGCTACCCTCGGATTAGGGTATGGGTTATGGTTATGGTCAGGGTTAGGGTTAGGGTTAGAATTAGGGTTAGTGTTAGGTTTAGGGATATGGTTACAGTTAGTGTTTGGGTTACGGTTAGGTTTAGGGTTAGGGATATGATTAGGATTAGGGTTATGTTTTGGGTTAGGTTTAGGGTTAGGATTAGGGTTAGGGTTAATGTTAGGGTTAGGGTTAGGGTGTGAGTTAGGGTTAGGGTTAGGTTTAGGGTTTCCGTTTCGGTTACGGTGAGTGTTAGGGTTAGGGTTAGGGTTAGTGTTAGGATTAGGGTTTGGTTTTGGGTTAGGGTTAGTGTTAGTGTTAGGGTTAGGGGTTAGGTTAGGTTTAGGGTCAGGGTTGTGAAAATGTTAGGATTTGGGTTAAGGTTACGGTTAGGATAAGGTTTAGGGTTAGGGTTAGGGTTAGCGTTTGGGTTAGGGTTAAGTTTAGTTTATGGTTAGGGTTAGGGTTTGGGATAGGGTTAGGGTTAGTGTTACGGTTTGGGTTAGTGTTAGGGTTAGGGTTAGGGTTAGATTTAGGGTTAGGTTTGTGTTAGGGTTAGGGTTAGGGTTAGGGTTAGGGTTAGGGTTAGGGTATGCTTTTGGGTTAGGGTTAGGTTTAGGGTTAGGGTTAGGTTTAGGGATAGTGTTATAGTTTGGATTCTGGTTATGGTTAGGGTTTGGGTTAGGGTTAGGTTTAGGTTTAGGGTTTGGGTTTGTGTTAGGATTAGGGTTAGGGTTAGTGTGTGGGTTTGGGTTAGGGTTAGGGTTAGGGTGTGCTTTTGGGTTAGGGTTAGGTTTAGGGTTAGGGTTAGGTTTAGGGAAAGTGTTATAGTTTGCATTCTGGTTATGGTTAGGGTTTGGGTTAGGGTTAGGTTTAGGTTTAGGGCTTGGATTTGTGTTAGGATTAGGGTTAGGGTTAGGGTTAAGTTTTGTGTTAGGGGTAGGTTTAGGGTTAGGGTTTGGGTTAGGGTTAGGTTTAGGTTTAGTGTTCGGGTAAGGTTTTGGGTTACGGTTACGGTTAGGGTAAGGGTTTGGGTTATTGATAGGCATAGGTTTAGGTTTAGGGTTAGGGTTAGGGTTAGGTTTTGGGTAAGTGTTAGGTTTAGGGTAAGGGTTAGTGTTAGAGTTAGGGTTAGGGTTACGGTTAGAGTTTGGGTTAGGGTTAGGGTTAGGGTTTGGTTTTTGGTTAGGTTTAGGGTTTGTGTTAGGGTTAGGTTTAGGGTTAGGGTTTTGGGTAGTGTTGGGTTTAGGGTTTGGGTTTCGGTTAGGGTTAGGTTTATGGTTAATGTTTGGATTAGGTTTAGGGTTAGGGTTTGGGTTAGGGTTAGGTTTAGGGTTAGGGTTTGGGTTAGGGTTAGGTTTCGGGTTAATGTTTGGGGTAGGGTTAGGGTTAGGGTTTGTGTTTGGGTTAGGGTTAGGGTTAGGGTTTATGTTTGTGTTAGGTTTAGGGTTACGGTTTGGGGTAGGGTTAGGGTTACGTTTAGGGTTAATATTTGGGTAATGGTTAGGTTTAGTCTTAGGGTTAGGGTTAGGGTTAGGTTTAGGTTTAATGTTTGGGTTAGGATTAGGGTTAGGTATAGGGTTAGTGTTAGGTTAGGTTTAGGGTTAGGGTTAGGGTTAGGGTTAGGGTTAGCGTTAGGGTTAGTAGAGGTAGGCAATTAGGGTTACTAGTAGAGGTCCTGTATGTGGAGGTTCAGGGCATTGTCAGCAGGCCACACCACCTTCTCCCATCCTCCTCCCATCTTCTCCTTGCTGCTTTTTTTTTGTCAAACACTAGATCTTTGACCTAAAGTCAACTAAATCTCTCCAAACTGGTCACCCAAACACTAGAGCCTACCACCATAAAACCTCTGTGTTTCAGCAACTCACCTGAGAGGGCTTTGTCACCTAGCATCACCCTAAACAATGTTTGCCTGGTCACTGCCTCTTGGAGTTCCAGAAACTTAGTCCAAGATTCTGTGACCTCAGCACTCCTGCCCACATCAGACACCAATGACAGGAGACTGACCAATAGCACTCAGCACTCACTTGCAGAGCTCTGCATGTCTATCATAGCTTCAGAGCAGGTGCTCCTCCCATGGTCAAATCATACCAAGGTTGCTTCCCAGTCCTGCAGCTCTTGCCAGGATTGCACGTGGTTACCTAAATAAACAACCTCATTCTTTCTAGAAATTACCGTAATGTTGATATTGGATTCGTAAGTTCTATAAGCTACATTTGAATTAGAAAACTACTTTGCACATCGTTTTCTATGAGAGAAAATATTTTCCTTTTTCATTGTTGGTGAATCCAATCTTTGCTCTTAAAAAAGTACAACTCAACTCTTGGGGGTGGGGCAGGAGTATTATCAGTTCAAGGCTAACCTGGTATTAGGGTATGGGTTATGGTTATGGTTATGGTTAGGGTTAGGGTTAGAATTAGGGTTAGGATTAGGTTTAGGGTTAGGTTTAGGGTTAGGGTTAGGGTTAGGGTTAGGGTTAGAATTAGGGTTAGGGTTAGGTTTAGATTTAGGGTTAGTGTTAGTGTTTGGGTTAGGTTTAGGTTTAGGGTTAGGGTTACGATTAGGATGAGGGTTATGGTTTGGGTTAGGGTTAGGGTTACGTTTAGGGTTAGGGTTAGGGTTTGGATTAGAGTTAGGTTAGGGTTAGGGTTAGGTTAGGGTTTCCATTTGGGTTAGGGTGAGTATTAGGGTTAGGGTTAGGGTTAGTGTTAGGATTAGGATTTGGGTTAGTGTTAGGGTTTGGTTTAAGGTTAGGGTTAGGCTTAGGGTTTGGTTTTGGGTTAGGGTTAGGTTTAGGGTTAGGGTTTGGATTAGGGTTAGGTTTAGGGTTAATGTTTGGAGTAGCTTTAGGGTTAGGGTTAGGTTTAGGGTTAATGTTTGAATTTGATTTCGGTTTAGGGTTTGGGTTAGGATTAGGGTTATAGTTATGGTTATCGTTTGTGTTACGGTTAGGTTTAGGGTTAGGGTTTGGGTTAGGGTTAGGTTTAGGGGTAATGTTTGTGTTAGGGTTAGGGTTAGGTATAGGGTTAGGGTTTGGTTTAGTGTTAGGTTTAGTGTTAGGTTTAGGGTTCGGGTTAGGGTTACGGTGATAGTTTGGGTTAGGTTTAGGGCTGGGTTAGGGTTTGGGTTTGTGTTAGGGTTAGGGTTAGGGTTTGTTTTAGGGTTTAGATTAGGTTTAGGGTGAGGGTTTGCGATAAGGTTAGGATTTGGGTTAGGGTTAGGGTTAGGATTAGGGTTAGTGTTAGGGTTAGGTTTAGCGTTTGGATTAGGGTTAGTGTTAGGGTATGGTATAGGGTTTGGGTTAGGGTTATGGTGTGAGTTTGGGTTAGGGTTAGGGTTAGGTTTAGGGTTAGGTTTAGGGATAGAGTTATGTTTTGGGTTGTGGTTATGGTTAGAGTTTGGGTTAGGGTTAGGGTTAGGGGTTGGGTTTGGGTTAAGGTTAGGGTTAGCGTTAGGGTTTGGGTTTGGGTTTGTTTTAGGGTTTGGGTTAGGGTTAGGGTTTGGGTTTGGGTTAGGATTAGGTTTAGGGTTAGGGTTAGGGTTTGGGTTACGGTTAGGGTTAGGTTAGGGATTGAGTTTGGGTTAGGGTTAGTTTTAGGGTGAGGGTTTGGGTTAGGGTTAGGGGTACGGTAAGAATTTGGGTTAGGTGTAGGGCTGGGTTAGGGTTTGTGTGTGTGTTAGGGTTAGGGTTAGGGTTTCTGTTAGGGTTAGGATTAGGTTTAGGGTTTGGGCTAAGGTTAGGATTAGTGTTAGGGTTTGGGCTAGGGTTAGGTTTGTGTTAGGGTTTCTGTTAGGGTTAGGTTTAGGTTTAGGGTTTGGGTTTGGGTTAGGGTTAGGGTTAGGGTTGGTGTTAGTGTTAGGTTTAGGGT
>JAJHUQ010000053.1:3527500-3582500 GCA_035773235.1 Eospalax fontanierii | reverse complement strand
GCTCCTCCCATGGTCAAATCATACCAAGGTTGCTTCCCAGTCCTGCAGTTCTTGCCAGGATTGCACGTGGTTACTTAAATAACCAACCTCATTCTTTCTAGAAATTACCATAATGTTGATATTGGATTCTTAAGTACTATAAGCTACATTTGAATTAGAAAACTACTTTGCACATCGTTTTCTATGAGGGAAAATATTTTCCTTTTTCATTGTTGCTGAATCCAATCTTTGCTCTTAAAAAAGTACAACTCAACTCTTGAGTGTGAGGCAGGAGTATTATCAGTTCAAGGCTAACCTGGTATTAGGGTATGGGTTATGGTTAGGGTTAGGGTTAGGGTTAGGGTTAGGGTTAGAATTAGGGTTAGGATTAGGTTTAGGGTTAGGGTTAGGGTTAGGGTTAGGTTTAGGGTTAGGGTTAGGGTTAGAATTAGGTTTAGGGTTAGGTTTAGATTTAGGGTTAGTGTTAGTGTTTGGGTTAGGTTTAGGTTTAGGGTTAGGGTTACGATTAGGATGAGGGTTATGGTTTGGGTTAGGGTTAGGGTTACGTTTAGGGTTAGGATTAGGGTTTGGATTAGAGTTAGGTTAGGGTTAGGGTTAGGTTTAAGGTTTCCATTTGGGTTAGGGTGAGTATTAGGGTTAGGGTTAGGGTTAGTGTTAGGATTAGGGTTTGGGTTAGGGTTAGGGTTTGGTTTAAGTTTAGGGTTAGGCTTAGGGTTTGGTTTTGGGTTAGGGTTAGGTTTAGGGTTAGGGTTTGGATTAGGGTTAGGTTTAGGGTTAATGTTTGGATTAGCTTTAGGGTTAGGGTTTGGGTTAGGGTTAGGGTTAGGGTTAATGTTTGGATTAGCTTTAGGTTTAGGGTTTGGGTTAGGGTTAGGGTTATAGTTATGGTTAGCGTTTGTGTTAGGGTTAGGTTTAGGGTTAGGGTTTGGGTTAGGGTTAGGTTTAGGGGTAATGTTTGGGTTAGGGTTAGGATTAGGTATAGGGTTAGGGTTTGGTTTAGTGTTAGGTTTAGTGTTAGGTTTAGGGTTCGGGTTAGTGTTACGGTTATAGTTTGGGTTAGGTTTAGGGCTGGGTTAGAGTTTGGGTTTGTGTTAGGGTTAGGGTTAGGGTTTGTTTTAGGGTTAGGTTTAGGGTTTAGATTAGGTTTAGGGTGAGGGTTTGCAATAAGGTTAGGATTTGGGTTAGGGTTAGGGTTAGGATTAGGGTTAGTGTTAGCGTTAGGTTTAGCGTTTGGATTAGGGTTAGTGTTAGGGTATGGTATAGGGTTTGGGTTAGGGTTAGGGTTATAGTTATGGTTAGCGTTTGTGTTAGGGTTAGGTTTAGGGTTAGGGTTTGGGTTAGGGTTAGGTTTAGGGGTAATGTTTGGGTTAGGGTTAGGATTAGGTATAGGGTTAGGGTTTGGTTTAGTGTTAGGTTTAGTGTTAGGTTTAGGGTTCGGGTTAGTGTTACGGTTATAGTTTGGGTTAGGTTTAGGGCTGGGTTAGAGTTTGGGTTTGTGTTAGGGTTAGGGTTAGGGTTTGTTTTAGGGTTAGGTTTAGGGTTTAGATTAGGTTTAGGGTGAGGGTTTGCGATAAGGTTAGGATTTGGGTTAGGGTTAGGGTTAGGATTAGGGTTAGTGTTAGGGTTAGGTTTAGCGTTTGGATTAGGGTTAGTGTTAGGGTATGGTATAGGGTTTGGGTTAGGGTTAGGGTGTGAGTTTGGGTTAGGGTTAGGTTTAGGTTTAGGGTTAGGTTTAGGGATAGAGTTATGTTTTGGGTTCTGGTTATGGTTAGGGTTTGGGTTAGGGTTAGGTTTAGCGGTTGGGTTTGGGTTAATGTTAGGATTAGCGTTAGGGTTTGGGTTTGGGTTTGGGTTAGGGTTAGGGTTAGGGTTAGGGTTTGGGTTTGGGTTAGGATTAGGTTTAGGGTTAGGGTTTGAGTTTGGGTTACGGTTAGGGTTAGGTTAGGTTTAGTGTTTGATTTAGGGTTAGGTTTAGGGTTAGGGTTTGGGTTAGGGTTAGGGTTACAGTAAGAATTTGGGATAGGTTTAGGGCTGGGTTCGGGTTTGGGTTTGTGTTAGGGTTAGGGTTAGGGTTTGTGTTAGGGTTAGGATTAGGGTTAGGGTTTGGGCTAGAGTTAGGGTTAGGGTTAGGATTTGGGCTGGGGTTAGGTTTGTGTTAGGGTTTGTGTTAGGGTTAGGTTTAGGTTTAGAGTTTGGGTTTGGGTTAGGGTTAGGGTTAGGGTTGGTGTTAGTGTTAGGTTTAGGGTTAGGGTTTGGGCTAGTGTTAGGGTTAGGTTTAGGGTTAAGGTTTGGGTGATGGTTAGGTTTAGGCTTAGGGTTAGGGTTAGTGTTAGGTTTAGGTTTAATGTTTGGGTTAGTGTTAGGGTTAGGTATAGGGTTAGTGTTAGGTTAGGTTTAGGGTTAGGGTTAGGGTTAGGGTTAGGGTTAGGGTTAGGGTTAGTAGAGGTAGGCTTAGTAGTAGAGGTCCTGTTTGTGGAGGGCCTGGGCAGGGCCAGCAGGCCCCACCACCTTCTCCCCTCCTCCTCCCATCTTCTCCTGGCTGCTTCTTTTTGTCAAACACTAGAACTTTGACCTAAAGTCAATGAAATCTCTCCAAACTGGTCACCCAAACCCTAGAGCCTACCACCAAGAAACCTCTGTGTTTCAGCTACTCATCTTAGAGGGCTTTGTCACCTAGCAACACCCTAAACAATGCTTTCCCAAGTCACTGCCTCTTCGAGTTTCAGAATCTTAGTCCAAGATTCTGTGACCTCAGCACTCCTGCTCACATCAGACACCAATGACAGGAGACTGACCAATAGCCCTCAGCACTCACTTGCAAAGCTCTGCCTGTCTATCATAGCTTCAGAGCAGGTGCTCCTCCCCTGGTCAATTCATGCCAAGGTTGCTTCCCAGTCCTGCAGCTCTTGCCAGGATTGCACGTGGTTACCTAAATAACCAACCTCATTCTTTCTAGAAATTACCATATTATTGATATTGGATTCTTAAGTAATATAAGCTACATTTGAAGCAGAAAACTACTTTGGGCATCGTTTTCTATGAGGGAAAATATTTTCCTTTTTCATTGTTGCTGAATCCAATCTTTGCTCTTAAAGAAGTACAACTCAACTCTTGGGGGTGAGGCAGGAGGATTATCAGTTCAAGGCTACCCTGGGATTAGGGTATGGGTTATGGTTATGGTTATGGCTAGGGTTAGGGTTAGAATTAGGGTTAGGGTTAGGTTTAGATTTAGGGTTAGGGTTAGAGTTACGGTAAGAGTTTGGGTTAGGTTTAGGGCTGGGCTGGGTTTGCGTTTGTGTTAGGGTTAGTTTTAGGGTTTGTGTTAGGGTTAGGTTTAGGGTTAGAGTTTGGGCTAGGGTTAGGGTTAGGGTGTGCATTTGGGTTAGGGTTAGGTTTAGGGTTAGGGTTAGGTTTAGGGATAGAGTTATGGTTTGTGTTCTGGTAATGGTTAGGGTTTGGGTTAGGGTTAGGTTTAGGGTTAGGGTTTGGGTTTGGTTTAGGGTTAGGGTTATAGTTAGGGTTTGGGTTAGTGTTAGGGTTAGGGATAGGGTTAGGTTAGGGTTACAGTTTGCGTTTGTGTTAGGGTTAGAGTTAGGTTTTGGGTTAGGGTAAGGGTTAGGGTTAGGGTTTGGGTTTGGGTTAGGGTTAGGGTTATATTTAGGGTTTGGGTTAGGGTTAGGGTTAGTGTTAGGGTTTGGGTTAGGGTTAGGGTTATAGTTAGGGTTTGGGTTAGGGTTAGGGTTAGTGTTAGGGTTTGGGTAAGGGTTAGGGTTATGGTTAGGTTTAGCATGTGCGTTTGTGTTAGGGTTATGTTTAGGGTTAGGGTTAGGATTAGGGATAGTGTTATGGTTTGGATTCTGGTTATGGTTAGGGTTTGGGTTAATGTTAGGTTTAGGTTTAGAGTTTGGGTTTGGGTTAGGATTAGGGTTAGGGTTAGTGTTTGGGTTTGGGTTAGGTTTAGGGTTAGGGTTAGAGTTTGGGTTAGGGTTAGGGTTAGGGTTTGCGTTGTTCTTAGGTCAATGTTTAGGCTTACGGTTTGAGTTCGGGTTAGGGTTAGGGGTAGTGTTAAGGTCAGTGTTAGGGTTTGGGTTTGGATTAGGGTTAGGTATAGGGTTAGGGTGTGGGTTTGGATTAGAGTTAGGGTTAGAGTTAGTGTTAGGGTTAGGGTTTGGGTTAGGTTTATGTTCAGGTTTAGTGTTCGGGTTTAGGTTTAGGGTTAGGGTTAGGATTAGGGTTACTGTTAGGGTCAGGTTTAGGGTTAAGGTTTGGTTTAGGGTTGTGTTTAGGGATAGGGTTAGGTTTATAAGTTCGGTTAGGGTTAGGGTTAGGGTTAGGGTTAGGGTTAGGGTTAGGATTAGGCTTAGGGTTAGGGTTAGGGTTTGGGTTTGGGATAGGGTTAGGGTTTGGGTTAGGGTTAGGTTTAGGGTTACGCTTTGGGTTAGGGTTAGGTTTAGGGTTAATGTTTGGGTTAGGGTTAGGTTTAGGGTTAGGGTTTGGGTTAGGGTTAGGGTTAAGGTAAGAATTTGGGTTAGGTTTAGGGCTGGGTTCGGGTTTGGGTTTGTGTTAGGGTTAGGGTTAGGGTTTGTGTTAGGGTTAGGATTAGGGTTAGGGTTTGGGCTAGAGTTAGGGTTAGGGTTAGGATTTGGGCTAGGGTTAGGTTTGTGTTAGGGTTTGTGCTAGGGTTAGGTTTAGGTTTAGGGTTTGGGTTTGGGTTAGGGTTTGGGTTAGGGTTGGTGTTAGTGTTAGGTTTAGGGTTAGGGTTTGGGCTAGTGTTAGGGTTAGGTTTAGGGTTAAGGTTTGGGTTATGGTTAGGTTTAGGCTTAGGGTTAGGGTTAGTGTTAGGTTTAGGTTTAATGTTTGGGTTAGTGTTAGGGTTAGGTATAGGGTTAGTGTTAGGTTAGGTTTAGGGTTAGGGTTAGGGTTAGGGTTAGGGTTAGGGTTAGGGTTAGGGTTAGTAGAGGTAGGCTTAGTAGTAGAGGTCCTGTTTGTGGAGGGCCTGGGCAGGGCCAGCAGGCCCCACCACCTTCTCCCCTCCTCCTCCCATCTTCTCCTGGCTGCTTCTTTTTGTCAAACACTAGAACTTTGACCTAAAGTCAATGAAATCTCTCCAAACTGGTCACCCAAACCCTAGAGCCTACCACCAAGAAACCTCTGTGTTTCAGCTACTCATCTTGGAGGGCTTTGTCACCTAGCAACACCCTAAACAATGCTTTCCCAAGTCACTGCCTCTTCGAGTTCCAGAATCTTAGTCCAAAATTCTGTGACCTCAGCACTCTTGCTCACATCAGACACCAATGACAGGAGACTGACCAATAGCCCTCAGCACTCACTTGCAAAGCTCTGCCTGTCTATCATAGCTTCAGAGCAGGTGCTCCTCCCCTGGTTCAATTCATGCCAAGGTTGCTTCACAGTCCTGCAGCTCTTGCCAGGATTGCACGTGGTTACCTAAATAACCAACCTCATTCTTTCTAGAAATTACCATATTATTGATATTGGATTCTTAAGTACTATAAGCTACATTTGAAGCAGAAAACTACTTTGGGCATCGTTTTCTATGAGGGAAAATATTTTCATTTTTCATTGTTGCTGAATCCAATCTTTGCTCTTAAAAAAGTACAACTCAACTCTTGGGGGTGAGGCAGGAGGATTATCAGTTCAAGGCTACCCTGGGATTAGGGTATGGGTTATGGTTATGGTTATGGCTAGGGTTAGGGTTAGAATTAGGGTTAGGGTTAGGTTTAGATTTAGGGTTAGGGTTAGGGTTAGAGTTACGGTTAGAGTTTGGGTTAGGTTTAGGGCTGGGCTGGGTTTGCGTTTGTGTTAGGGTTAGTTTTAGGGTTTGTGTTAGGGTTAGGTTTAGGGTTAGAGTTTGGGCTAGGGTTAGGGTTAGGGTGTGCATTTGGGTTAGGGTTAGGTTTAGGGTTAGGGTTAGGTTTAGGGATAGAGTTATGGTTTGTGTTCTGGTAATGGTTAGGGTTTGGGTTAGGGTTAGGTTTAGGGTTAGGGTTTGGGTTTGGTTTAGGGTTAGGGTTAGTATTAGGGTATGGTTTGCGTTAGGATTAGGGTTAGGGTTAGGGTTAGGGATAGGGTTAGGTTAGGGTTACAGTTTGCGTTTGGGTTAGGGTTAGAGTTAGGTTTTGGGTTAGGGTAAGGGTTAGGGTTAGGGTTTGGGTTTGGGTTAGGGTTAGGGTTATAGTTAGGGTTTGGGTTAGGGTTAGGGTTAGTGTTAGGGTTTGGGTTAGGGTTAGGGTTATAGTTAGGGTTTGGGTTAGGGTTAGGGTTAGTGTTAGGGTTTGGGTAAGGGTTAGGGTTATGGTTAGGTTTAGCATGTGCGTTTGTGTTAGGGTTATGTTTAGGGTTAGGGTTAGGTTTAGGGATAGTGTTATGGTTTGGATTCTGGTTATGGTTAGGGTTTGGGTTAATGTTAGGTTTAGGTTTAGAGTTTGGGTTTGGGTTAGGATTAGGGTTAGGGTTAGTGTTTGGGTTTAGGTTAGGTTTAGGGTTAGGGTTAGAGTTTGGGTTAGGGTTAGGGTTAGGGTTAGGGTTATTCTTAGGTTTAGGTTTAGGCTTTCGGTTTGTGTTTGGGTTAGGGTTAGGGTTAGTGTTAAGGTCAGTGTTAGGGTTTGGGTTTGGTTTAGGGTTAGGTATAGGGTTAGGGTGTGGGTTTGGATTAGAGTTAGGGTTAGAGTTAGTGTTAGGGTTAGGGTTTGGGTTAGGTTTATGTTCAGGTTTAGTGTTCGGGTTTAGGTTTAGGGTTAGGGTTAGGATTAGGGTTACTGTTAGGGTCAGGTTTAGGGTTAAGGTTTGGTTTAGGGTTGTGTTTAGGGATAGGGTTAGGTTTATAAGTTCGGTTAGGGTTAGGGTTAGGGTTAGGGTTAGGGTTAGGGTTAGGGTTAGGATTAGGCTTAGGGTTAGGGTTAGGGTTTGTGTTTGGGATAGGGTTAGGGTTTGGGTTAGGGTTAGGTTTAGGGTTACGGTTTGGGTTAGGGTTAGGTTTAGGGTTAATGTTTGCGTTAGGGTTAGGGTTAGGTTTAGGGTTAATGTTTGGGTTAGGGTTAGGGTTAGTTTTAGGGTTAGGGTTTTGGTTAGGGTTAGGTTTTTGGTTAATGTTTGGGTTAGGTTTAGGGTTAGGGTTTGGGTTAAGGTTAGGTTTAGGGTTAGGGTTTGGGTTAGGGTTAGGTTTAGGGTTAATGTTTGGGTAATGGTTAGGTTTAGTCTTAGGGTTAGGGTTAGTGTTAGGTTTAGGGTTTGTGTTTGTGTTAGGTTTAGGGTTACGGTTTGGGCTGGGGTTAGGGTTACGTTTAGGGTTAATGTTTGGGTAATGGTTAGGTTTAGTCTTAGGGTTAGGGTTAGGGTTAGGTTTAGGTTTAATGTTTGGGTTAGGATTAGGGTTAGGTATAGGGTTAGTGTTAGGTTAGGTTTAGGGTTAGGGTTAGGGTTAGGGTTAGGGTTAGCGTTAGGGTTAGTAGAGGTAGGCAATTAGGGTTAGTAGTAGAGGTCGTGTATGTGGAGGTTCAGGGCATTGTCAGCAGGCCACACCACCTTCTCCCCTCCTCCTCCCATCTTCTCCTTGCTGCTTTTTTTGTCAAACACTAGATCTTTGACCTAAAGTCAACTAAATCTCTCCAAACTTGTCACCCAAACACTAGAGCCTACCACCAAAAAACCTCTGTGTTTCAGCAACTCACCTGAGATGGCTTTGTCACCTAGAATCACCCTAAACAATGTTTGCCTGGTCACTGCCTCTTGGAGTTCCAGAATCTTAGTCCAAGATTCTGTGACCTCAGCACTCCTGCCCACATCAGACACCAATGACAGGAGACTGACCAATAGCACTCAGCACTCACTTGCAGAGCTCTGCCTGTCTATCATAGCTTCAGAGCAGGTGCTCCTCCCATGGTCAAATCATACCAAGGTTGCTTCCCAGTCCTGCAGCTCTTGCCAGGATTGCACGTGGTTACCTAAATAACCAACCTCATTCTTTCTAGAAATTACCATAATGTTGATATTGGATTCTTAAGTACTATAAGCTACATTTGAATTAGAAAACTACTTTGCACATCGTTTTCTATGAGGGAAAATATTTTCCTTTTTCATTATTGCTGAATCTAATCTTTGCTCTTAAAATAGTACAACTCAACTCTTGAGTGTGAGGCAGGAGTATTATCAGTTCAAGGCTAACCTGGTATTAGGGTATGGGTTATGGTTAGGGTTAGGGTTAGGGTTAGGGTTAGAATTAGGGTTAGGATTAGGTTTAGGGTTAGGGTTAGGGTTAGGGTTAGGGTTAGGGTTAGGGTTAGGATTAGAATTAGGGTTAGGGTTAGGTTTAGATTTAGGGTTAGTGTTAGTGTTTGGGTTAGGTTTAGGTTTAGGGTTAGGGTTACGATTAGGATGAGGGTTATGGTTTGGGTTAGGGTTAGGGTTACGTTTAGGGTTAGGGTTAGGGTTTGGATTAGAGTTAGGTTAGGGTTAGGGTTAGGTTTAAGGTTTCCATTTGGGTTAGGGTGAGTATTAGGGTTAGGGTTAGGGTTAGTGTTAGGATTAGGGTTTGGGTTAGGGTTAGGGTTTGGTTTAAGTTTAGGGTTAGGCTTAGGGTTTGGTTTTGGGTTAGGGTTAGGTTTAGGGTTAGCGTTTGGATTAGGGTTAGGTTTAGGGTTAATGTTTGGATTAGCTTTAGGGTTAGGGTTTGGGTTAGGGTTAGGTTTAGGGTTAATGTTTGGATTAGCTTTAGGGTTAGGGTTTGGGTTAGGGTTAGGGTTATAGTTATGGTTAGCGTTTGTGTTAGGGTTAGGTTTAGGGTTAGGGTTTGGGTTAGGGTTAGGTTTAGGGGTAATGTTTGGGTTAGGGTTAGGATTAGGTATAGGGTTAGGGTTTGGTTTAGTGTTAGGTTTAGTGTTAGGTTTAGGGTTCGGGTTAGTGTTACGGTTATAGTTTGGGTTAGGTTTAGGGCTGGGTTAGAGTTTGGGTTTGTGTTAGGGTTAGGGTTAGGGTTTGTTTTAGGGTTAGGTTTAGGGTTTAGATTAGGTTTAGGGTGAGGGTTTGCAATAAGGTTAGGATTTGGGTTAGGGTTAGGGTTAGGATTAGGGTTAGTGTTAGGGTTAGGTTTAGCGTTTGGATTAGGGTTAGTGTTAGGGTATGGTATAGGGTTTGGGTTAGGGTTAGGGTGTGAGTTTGGGTTAGGGTTAGGTTTAGGTTTAGGGTTAGGTTTAGGGATAGAGTTATGTTTTGGGTTCTGGTTATGGTTAGGGTTTGGGTTAGGGTTAGGTTTAGCGGTTGGGTTTGGGTTAAGGTTAGGATTAGCGTTAGGGTTTGGGTTTGGGTTTGGGTTAGGGTTAGGGTTAGGGTTAGGGTTTGGGTTTGGGTTAGGATTAGGTTTAGGGTTAGGGTTAGGGTTTGGGTTACGTTTAGGGTTAGGTTAGGTTTTGAGTTTGGGTTAGGGTTAGGTTTAGGGTTAGGGTTTGGGTTAGGGTTAGGGTTACGGTAAGAATTTGGGTTAGGTTTAGGGCTGGGTTCGGGTTTGGGTTTGTGTTAGGGTTAGGGTTAGGGTTTGTGTTAGGGTTAGGGTTTGGGCTAGAGTTAGGGTTAGGGTTAGGGTTTGGGCTAGGGTTAGGTTTGTGTTAGGGTTTGTGTTAGGGTTAGGTTTAGGTTTAGGGTTTGGGTTTGGGTTAGGGTTAGGGTTAGGGTTGGTGTTAGTGTTAGGTTTAGGGTTAGGGTTTGGGCTAGTGTTAGGGTTAGGTTTAGGGTTAAGGTTTGGGTGATGGTTAGGTTTAGGCTTAGGGTTAGGGTTAGTGTTAGGTTTAGGTTTAATGTTTGGGTTAGTGTTAGGGTTAGGTATAGGGTTAGTGTTAGGTTAGGTTTAGGGTTAGGGTTAGGGTTAGGGTTAGGGGTAGGGTTAGGGTTAGTAGAGGTAGGCTTAGTAGTAGAGGTCCTGTTTGTGGAGGGCCTGGGCAGGGCCAGCAGGCCCCACCACCTTCTCCCCTCCTCCTCCCATCTTCTCCTGGCTCCTTCTTTTTGTCAAACACTAGAACTTTGACCTAAAGTCAATGAAATCTCTCCAAACTGGTCACCCAAACCCTAGAGCCTACCACCAAGAAACCTCTGTGTTTCAGCTACTCATCTTGGAGGGCTTTGTCACCTAGCAACACCCTAAACAATGCTTTCCCAAGTCACTGCCTCTTCGAGTTTCAGAATCTTAGTCCAAGATTCTGTGACCTCAGCACTCCTGCTCACATCAGACACCAATGACAGGAGACTGACCAATAGCCCTCAGCACTCACGTGCAAAGCTCTGCCTGTCTATCATAGCTTCAGAGCAGGTGCTCCTCCCCTGATTCAATTCATGCCAAGGTTGCTTCACAGTCCTGCAGCTCTTGCCAGGATTGCACGTGGTTACCTAAATAACCAACCTCATTCTTTCTAGAAATTACCATATTATTGATATTGGATTCTTAAGTACTATAAGCTACATTGGAAGCAGAAAACTACTTTGGGCATCGTTTTCTATGAGGGAAAATATTTCCCTTTTTCATTGTTGCTGAATCCAATATTTGCTCTTAAAAAAGTATAACTCAACTCTTGGGAGTGAGGCAGGAGGATTATCAGTTCAAGGCTACCCTGGGATTAGGGTATGGGTTATGGTTATGGTTATGGCTAGGGTTAGGGTTAGAATTAGGTTAGGGTTAGGTTTAGATTTAGGGTTAGGGTTAGAGTTACGGTTAGAGTTTGGGTTAGGTTTAGGGCTGGGCTGGGTTTGCGTTTGTGTTAGGGTTAGTTTTAGGGTTTGTGTTAGGGTTAGGTTTAGGGTTAGAGTTTGGGCTAGGGTTGGGGTTAGGGTGTGCATTTTGGTTAGGGTTAGGTTTAGGGTTAGGGTTAGGTTTAGGGATAGAGTTATGGTTTGTGTTCTGGTAATGGTTAGGGTTTGGGTTAGGGTTAGGTTTAGGGTTAGGGTTTGGGTTTGGTTTAGGGTTAGGGTTAGTATTAGGGTATGGTTTGCGTTAGGATTAGGGTTAGGGTTAGGGTTAGGGATAGGGTTAGGGTTAGGGTTATAGTTTGCGTTTGGGTTAGGGTTAGAGTTAGGTTTTGGGTTAGGGTAAGGGTTAGGGTTAGGGTTTGGGTTTGGGTTAGTGTTAGGGTTATAGTTAGGGTTTGGGTTAGGGTTAGGGTTAGTGTTAGGGTTTGGGTTAGGGTTATGGTTATAGTTAGGGTTTGGGTTAGGGTTAGGGTTAGTGTTAGGGTTTGGGTAAGGGTTAGGGTTATGGTTAGGTTTAGCATGTGCGTTTGTGTTAGGGTTATGTTTAGGGTTAGGGTTAGGTTTAGGGATAGTGTTATGGTTTGGATTCTGGTTATGGTTAGGGTTTGGGTTAATGTTAGGTTTAGGTTTAGAGTTTGGGTTTGGGTTAGGATTAGGGTTAGGGTTAGTGTTTGGGTTTGGGTTAGGTTTAGGGTTAGGGTTAGAGTTTGGGTTAGGGTTAGGGTTAGGGTTTGGGTTATTCTTAGGTTTAGGTTTAGGCTTACGGTTTGTGTTCGGGTTAGGGTTAGGGTTAGTGTTAAGGTCAGTGTTAGGGTTTGGGTTTGGTTTAGGGTTAGGTATAGGGTTAGGGTGTGGGTTTGGATTAGAGTTAGGGTTAGAGTTAGTGTTAGTGTTAGGGTTTGGGTTAGGTTTATGTTCAGGTTTAGTGTTCGGGTTTAGGTTTAGGGTTAGGGTTAGGATTAGGGTTAGTGTTAGGGTCAGGTTTAGGGTTAAGGTTTGGTTTAGGGTTGTGTTTAGGGATAGGGTTAGGTTTATAAGTTCGGTTAGGGTTAGGGTTAGGGTTAGGGTTAGGGTTAGGGTTAGGGTTAGGATTAGGCTTAGGGTTAGGGTTAGGGTTTGGGTTTGGGATAGGGTTAGGGTTTGGGTTAGGGTTAGATTTAGGGTTACGCTTTGGGTTAGGGTTAGGTTTAGGGTTAATGTTTGGGTTAGGGTTAGGCTTAGTTTTAGGGTTAGGGTTAGGGTTAGGGTTAGGGTTACGGTTAGGGTATGGGTTAGGGTTAGGTTTAGGGTTACGATTTGGGTTTGGGTTAGGGTTAGGGTTAGGGTTAGGTTTTGTCGTAGGGTTAGGTTTCGGGTTAGGGTTTGGGTTAGGGTTAGGTTTAGGTTTAGGGTTAGGGTTAGGTTTTGGGTCACGGTTAGGGTTAGGATTAGGTTTAAGGTTAGGGTTAGGTTAGTAGAGGTAGGCTTTGTAGTAGAGGTCCTGTATGTGGAGGGCCTGGGCAGGGCCAGCAGGCCACACCACCTTCTCCCATCCTCCTCCCACCTTCTCCTGGCTGCTTCTTTTTGTCAAACACTAGAACTTTGACTTAAAGTCAACTAAATCTCTCCAAACTGGTCACCCAAACACTAGAGCCTACCACCAAGAGACCTCTGTGTTTCAGCAACTCATCTGAGAGGGCTTTGTAAGCTAGCAATACCCTAAACAATGCTTTGCCAGGTCACTGCCTCTTCGAGTTCCAGAATCTTAGTCCAAGATTCTGTGACCTCAGCACTCTTGCTCACATCAGACACCAATGACAGGAGACTGACCAATAGCCCTCAGCACTCACTTGCAAAGCTCTGCCTGTCTATCATACCTTCAGAGCACGTGCTCCTCCCCTGGTCAAGTCATGCCAAGGTTGCTTCCCAGTCCTGCAGCTCTTGCCAGGATTGCACGTGGTTACCTAAATAACCAACCTCATTCTTTCTAGAAATTACCATATTATTGATATTGGATTCTTAAGTACTATAAGCTACATTTGAATCAGAAATCTACTTTCGACATCATTTTCTATGAGGGAAAATATTTTCATTTTCATTGCTGCTGAATCCAATCTTTGCTCTTAAAAAAGTACAACTCAACTCTTGGGGGTGAGGCAGGAGGATTATCAGTTCAAGGCTACCCTCGGATTAGGGTATGTGTTATGGTTATGGTCAGGGTTAGGGTTAGGGTTGGAATTAGGGTTAGTGTTAGGTTTAGGGTTATGGTTACGGTTAGTGTTTGGGTTAGGGTTAGGTTTAGGGTTAGGGATATGATTAGGATTAGGGTTATGGTTTGGGTTAGGGTTAGGGTTAGGATTAGGGTTAGGGTTAATGTTAGGGTTAGGGTTAGGGTGTGAGTTAGGGTTAGGGTTAGGTTTAGGGTTTCCGCTTGGGTTAAGGTGAGTGTTAGGGTTAGGGTTAGTGTTAGGGTTAGTGTTAGGATTAGGGTTTGGTTTTGGGTTAGGGTTAGTGTTAGTGTTAGGGTTAGGGGTTAGGTTAGGATTAGGGTCAGGGTTTGTGAAAAGTTTAGGATTTGGGTTAAGGTTACGGTTAGGATAAGGGTTAGGGTTAGGGTTAGCATTTGGGTTAGGGTTAAGTTTAGTTTATGGTTAGGGTTAGGGTTTGGGATAGGGTTAGGGTTAGTGTTAGGGTTTGGGTTAGGGTTAGGGTTAGGGTTAGGGTTAGGGTTAGGTTTGTGTTAGGGTTAGGGTTAGGGTTAGGGTTAGGGTTAGGGTTAGGGTATGCTTTTGGGTTAGGGTTAGGGTTAGGGTGTGCTTTTGGTTTAGGGTTAGGTTTAGGGTTATGGTTAGGTTTAGGGAAAGTGTTATAGTTTGGATTCTGGTTATGGTTAGGGTTTGGGTTAGGGTTAGGTTTAGGTTTAGTGTTTGGGTTTGTGTTAGGATTAGGGTTAGGGTTAGGGTTAAGTTTTGTGTTAGGGTTAGGTTTAGGGTTAGGGTTTGGGTTAGGGTTAGGTTTAGGTTTAGTGTTAGGGTTAGGTTTTGGGTTACGGTTACGGTTAGGGTTAGGGTTTGGGTTATTGATAAGCTTAGGTTTAGGTTTAGGGTTATGGTTAGGGTTAGGTTTTGGGTAAGTGTTATGTTTAGGGTTAGGGTTAGTGTTAGAGTTAGGGTTAGGGTTACGGTTAGAGTTTGGGTTAGGGTTAGGGTTAGGGTTTGGTTTTTGGTTAGGTTTAGGGTTTGTGTTAGGGTTAGGTTTAGGGTTAGGGTTTTGGCTAGTGTTAGGTTTCGGGTTAGGGTTTGGGTTAGGGTTAGGTTTATGGTTAATGTTTGGGTTAGGTTTAGGGTTAGGGTTTGGGTTAGGGTTAGGTTTAGGGTTAGGGTTTGGGTTAGGGTTAGGTTTAGGGTTAATGTTTGGGTTAGGGTTAGGGTTAGGGTTTGGGTTTGGGTTAGGGTTAGGGTTAGGGTTTGTGTTTGTGTTAGGTTTAGGGTTACGGTTTGGGCTAGGGTTAGGGTTACGTTTAGGGTTAATGTTTGGGTAATTGTTAGGTTTAGTCTTATTTTTAGGGTTAGGGTTAGGTTTAGGTTTAATGTTTGGGTTAGGATTAGGGTTAGGTATAGGGTTAGTGTTAGGTTAGGTTTAGGGTTAGGGTTAGGGTTAGGGTTAGGGTTAGCGTTAGGGTTAGTAGAGGTAGGCAATTATGGTTAGTAGTAGAGGTCGTGTATGTGGAGGTTCAGGGCATTGTCAGCAGGCCACACCACCTTCTCCCCTCCTCCTCCCATCTTCTCCTTGCTGCTTTTTTTTGTCAATCACTAGATCTTTGACCTAAAGTCAACTAAATCTCTCCAAACTGGTCACCCAAACACTAGAGCCTACCACCAAAAAACCTCTGTGTTTCAGCAACTCACCTGAGAGGGCTTTGTCACCTCGCATCACCCTAAACAATGTTTGCCTGGTCACTGCCTCTTGGAGTTCCAGAATCTTAGTCCAAGATTCTGTGACCTCAGCACTCCTGCCCACATCAGACACCAATGACAGGAGACTGACCAATAGCACTCAGCACTCACTTGCAGAGCTCTGCCTGTCTATCATAGCTTCAGAGCAGGTGCTCCTCCCATGGTCAAATCATACCAAGGTTGCTTCCCAGTCCTGCAGTTCTTGCCAGGATTGCACGTGGTTACTTAAATAACCAACCTCATTCTTTCTAGAAATTACCATAATGTTGATATTGGATTCTTAAGTACTATAAGCTACATTTGAATTAGAAAACTACTTTGCACATCGTTTTCTATGAGGGAAAATATTTTCCTTTTTCATTGTTGCTGAATCCAATCTTTGCTCTTAAAAAAGTACAACTCAACTCTTGAGTGTGAGGCAGGAGTATTATCAGTTCAAGGCTAACCTGGTATTAGGGTATGGGTTATGGTTAGGGTTAGGGTTAGGGTTAGGGTTAGGGTTAGAATTAGGGTTAGGATTAGGTTTAGGGTTAGGGTTAGGGTTAGGGTTAGGGTTAGGTTTAGGGTTAGGGTTAGGGTTAGAATTAGGGTTAGGGTTAGGTTTAGATTTAGGGTTAGTGTTAGTGTTTGGGTTAGGTTTAGGTTTAGGGTTAGGGTTACGATTAGGATGAGGGTTATGGTTTGGGTTAGGGTTAGGGTTACGTTTAGGGTTAGGATTAGGGTTTGGATTAGAGTTAGGTTAGGGTAAGGGTTAGGTTTAAGGTTTCCATTTGGGTTAGGGTGAGTATTAGGGTTAGGGTTAGGGTTAGTGTTAGGATTAGGGTTTGGGTTAGGGTTAGGGTTTGGTTTAAGTTTAGGGTTAGGCTTAGGGTTTGGTTTTGGGTTAGGGTTAGGTTTAGGGTTAGGGTTTGGATTAGGGTTAGGTTTAGGGTTAATGTTTGGATTAGCTTTAGGGTTAGGGTTTGGGTTAGGGTTAGGTTTAGGGTTAATGTTTGGATTAGCTTTAGCTTTAGGGTTTGGGTTAGGGTTAGGGTTATAGTTATGGTTAGCGTTTGTGTTAGGGTTAGGTTTAGGGTTAGGGTTTGGGTTAGGGTTAGGTTTAGGTGTAATGTTTGGGTTAGGGTTAGGATTAGGTATAGGGTTAGGGTTTGGTTTAGTGTTAGGTTTAGTGTTAGGTTTAGGGTTCGGGTTAGTGTTACGGTTATAGTTTGGGTTAGGTTTAGGGCTGGGTTAGAGTTTGGGTTTGTGTTAGGGTTAGGGTTAGGGTTTGTTTTAGGGTTAGGTTTAGGGTTTAGATTAGGTTTAGGGTGAGGGTTTGCAATAAGGTTAGGATTTGGGTTAGGGTTAGGGTTAGGATTAGGGTTAGTGTTAGCGTTAGGTTTAGCGTTTGGATTAGGGTTAGTGTTAGGGTATGGTATAGGGTTTGGGTTAGGGTTAGGGTTATAGTTATGGTTAGCGTTTGTGTTAGGGTTAGGTTTAGGGTTAGGGTTTGGGTTAGGGTTAGGTTTAGGGGTAATGTTTGGGTTAGGGTTAGGATTAGGTATAGGGTTAGGGTTTGGTTTAGTGTTAGGTTTAGTGTTAGGTTTAGGGTTCGGGTTAGTGTTACGGTTATTGTTTGGGTTAGTTTTAGGGCTGCGTTAGAGTTTGGGTTTGTGTTAGGGTTAGGGTTAGGGTTTGTTTTAGGGTTAGGTTTAGCGTTTAGATTAGGTTTAGGGTGAGGGTTTGCGATAAGGTTAGGATTTGGGTTAGGGTTAGGGTTAGGATTAGGGTTAGTGTTAGGGTTAGGTTTAGCGTTTGGATTAGGGTTAGTGTTAGGGTATGGTATAGGGTTTGGGTTAGGGTTAGGGTGTGAGTTTGGGTTAGGGTTAGGTTTAGGTTTAGGGTTAGGTTTAGGGATAGAGTTATGTTTTGGGTTCTGGTTATGGTTAGGGTTTGGGTTAGGGTTAGGTTTAGCGGTTGGGTTTGGGTTAATGTTAGGATTAGCGTTAGGGTTTGGGTTTGGGTTTGGGTTAGGGTTAGGGTTAGGGTTAGGGTTTGGGTTTGGGTTAGGATTAGGTTTAGGGTTAGGGTTTGAGTTTGGGTTACGGTTAGGGTTAGGTTAGGTTTTGAGTTTGGTTTAGGGTTAGGTTTAGGGTTAGGGTTTGGGTTAGGGTTAGGGTTACAGTAAGAATTTGGGATAGGTTTAGGGCTGGGTTCGGGTTTGGGTTTGTGTTAGGGTTAGGGTTAGGGTTTGTGTTAGGGTTAGGATTAGGGTTACGGTTTGGGCTAGAGTTAGGGTTAGGGTTAGGATTTGGGCTGGGGTTAGGTTTGTGTTAGGGTTTGTGTTAGGGTTAGGTTTAGGTTTAGAGTTTGGGTTTGGGTTAGGGTTAGGGTTAGGGTTGGTGTTAGTGTTAGGTTTAGGGTTAGGGTTTGGGCTAGTGTTAGGGTTAGGTTTAGGGTTAAGGTTTGGGTGATGGTTAGGTTTAGGCTTAGGGTTAGGGTTAGTGTTAGGTTTAGGTTTAATGTTTGGGTTAGTGTTAGGGTTAGGTATAGGGTTAGTGTTAGGTTAGGTTTAGGGTTAGGGTTAGGGTTAGGGTTAGGGTTAGGGTTAGGGTTAGTAGAGGTAGGCTTAGTAGTAGAGGTCCTGTTTGTGGAGGGCCTGGGCAGGGCCAGCAGGCCCCACCACCTTCTCCCCTCCTCCTCCCATCTTCTCCTGGGTGCTTCTTTTTGTCAAACACTAGAACTTTGACCTAAAGTCAATGAAATCTCTCCAAACTGGTCACCCAAACCCTAGAGCCTACCACCAAGAAACCTCTGTGTTTCAGCTACTCATCTTAGAGGGCTTTGTCACGTAGCAACACCCTAAACAATGCTTTCCCAAGTCACTGCCTCTTCGAGTTTCAGAATCTTAGTCCAAGATTCTGTGACCTCAGCACTCCTGCTCACATCAGACACCAATGACAGGAGACTGACCAATAGCCCTCAGCACTCACTTGCAAAGCTCTGCCTGTCTATCATAGCTTCAGAGCAGGTGCTCCTCCCCTGGTCAATTCATGCCAAGGTTGCTTCCCAGTCCTGCAGCTCTTGCCAGGATTGCACGTGGTTACCTAAATAACCAACCTCATTCTTTCTAGAAATTACCATATTATTGATATTGGATTCTTAAGTAATATAAGCTACATTTGAAGCAGAAAACTACTTTGGGCATCGTTTTCTATGAGGGAAAATATTTTCCTTTTTCATTGTTGCTGAATCCAATCTTTGCTCTTAAAGAAGTACAACTCAACTCTTGGGGGTGAGGCAGGAGGATTATCAGTTCAAGGCTACCCTGGGATTAGGGTATGGGTTATGGTTATGGTTATGGCTAGGGTTAGGGTTAGAATTAGGGTTAGGGTTAGGTTTAGATTTAGGGTTAGGGTTAGAGTTACGGTTAGAGTTTGGGTTAGGTTTAGGGCTGGGCTGGGTTTGCGTTTGTGTTAGGGTTAGTTTTAGGGTTTGTGTTAGGGTTAGGTTTAGGGTTAGAGTTTGGGCTAGGGTTAGGGTTAGGGTGTGCATTTGGGTTAGGGTTAGGTTTAGGGTTAGGGTTAGGTTGAGGGATAGAGTTATGGTTTGTGTTCTGGTAATGGTTAGGGTTTGGGTTAGGGTTAGGTTTAGGGTTAGGGTTTGGGTTTGGTTTAGGGTTAAGGTTATAGTTAGGGTTTGGGTTAGTGTTAGGGTTAGGGATAGGGTTAGGTTAGGGTTACAGTTTGCGTTTGTGTTAGGGTTAGAGTTAGGTTTTGGGTTAGGGTAAGGGTTAGGGTTAGGGTTTGGGTTTGGGTTAGGGTTAGGGTTATATTTAGGGTTTGGGTTAGGGTTAGGGTTAGTGTTAGGGTTTGGGTTAGGGTTAGGGTTATAGTTAGGGTTTGGGTTAGGGTTAGGGTTAGTGTTAGGGTTTGGGTAAGGGTTAGGGTTATGGTTAGGTTTAGCATGTGCGTTTGTGTTAGGGTTATGTTTAGGGTTAGGGTTAGGATTAGGGATAGTGTTATGGTTTGGATTCTGGTTATGGTTAGGGTTTGGGTTAATGTTAGGTTTAGGTTTAGAGTTTGGGTTTGGGTTAGGATTAGGGTTAGGGTTAGGGTTTTGGTTTGGGTTAGGGTTAGGGTTTGGGTTATTGTTAGGCTTAAGTTTAGGGTTACGTTTTGGGTTTGGTTTAGGGTTAGGTATAGGGTTAGGGTGTGGGGTGGATTAGAGTTAGGGTAAGGGTTAGTTTTAGGGTTAGGTTTTGGGTTAGGTTTATGTTCAGGTTTAGTGTTCGGGTTTAGGGTTAGGGTTAGGGTTAGGGTTATTGTCAGTGTTAGGGTCAGGTTTAGGGTTAAGGTTTGGTTTAGGGTTGTGTTTAGGGATAGGGTTAGGTTTATGGGTTCGGTTAGGGTTAGGGTTAGGGTTAAGTTTAGGATTAGGCTTTGGGTTAGTGTTTGGGTTTGGGATAGGTTTAAGGTTTGGGTTAGGATTAGGTTTAGTGGTAGCGTTTGGGTTTGGGTTAGGTTTAGGGTTAATGTTTGGGTTACGGTTAGGGTTAGGGTTAGTGTTTTTGTTAGGGTTAGGGTTAGGGTTACGGTTACGGTTATGGTTACGGTTAGGGTATAGGATAGGTTTAGGTTTAGGGTTAGGATTTGGGTTTGGGTTAGGGTTAGGGTTAGGGTTAGGGTTAGGTTTTGTGTTAGGGTTAGGTTTAGGGTTAGGGTTTGGGTTAGGGTTAGGTTTAGGGTTAGGGTTTGGGTTACGGTTAGTTTTACGGTTAGGGTTTGGGTTATTGTTAGGCTTAGGTTTAGGGTTAGGTTTAGGGTTAGGGTTAGGGTTTGGGTTAGTGTTAGGTTTAGGGTTAGGGTTAGGGTTACAGTTAGAGTTTGGGTTAGGGTTAGCGTTAGGGTTTGGGTTTGGGTTAGGGTTAGGGTGAGGGTTAGGGTTTGTGTTAGGGTTAGGTTTAGGGTTAGGGTTTGGGCTAGGGTTAGGTTTAGTGTTAGGGTTTGAGTTAGGGTTAGGTTTAGGTTTAGGGTTTGGGTTTAGGTTAGGGTTAGGATTAGGGTTGGTTTTAATGTTAGGTTTAGCGTTAGGTTTTGGTCTAGGGTTCGGGTTAGGTTTAGGTTTAAGGTTTGGGTTATGGTTAGGTTTAGGCTTAGCGTTAGGGTTAGTGTTAGGTTTAAGTTTAACGTTTCGGTTAGTGTTAGGGTTAGGTATAGGGTTAGTGTTAGGTTAGGTTTAGGGTTAGGTTTTGGGTTAGGGTTAGGTTTCGGGTTAATGTTTGGATTAGCTTTAGGGTTAGAATTTGGGTTAGGGTTAGGGTTATGGTTATGGTTAGGGTTTGGGTGAGGGTTGGGTTTAGGGTTAGGGTTTGGGTTAGGGTTATGTATAGCGGTAATGTTTGGGTTTGGGTTAGGGTTAGGTATACGGTTAGGGTTTGGTTTAGTGTTAGGTTTAGTGTTAGGGTTAGAGTTAGTGTTACGCTAAGAATTTGGGTTAGGTTTACGGCTGGGTTAGGGTTTGGGTTTGTGTTAGGTTTAGGGTTAGGGTTTGTGTTAGGGTTAGGATTAGGTTTAGGGTTTGGGCTAGGGTTAGGGTTAGGGTTAGGGTTTGGGCTAGGGTTAGGTTTAGTGTTAGGGTTTGTGTTAGGGTTAGGTTTAGGTTTAGGGTTTGGGTTTGGGTTAGGGTTAGGGTTAGGGTTGGTGTTAAGTTAGGTTTAGGGTTAGGGTTTGGGCTAGTGTTAGGGATATGTTTAGGATTAAGGTTTGGGTTATGGTTAGGTTTAGGCTTAGGGTTAGGGTTAGTGTTAGGTTTAGGTTTAATGTTTGGGTTAGTGTTATGGTTAGGTATAGGGTTAGTGTTAGGTTAGGTTTAGGGTTAGGGTTAGGGTTAGTGTTAGGGTTAGGGTTAGTAGAGGTAGGCTTAGTAGTAGAGGTCCTGTTTGTGGAGGGCCTTGGCAGGGCCAGCAGGCCCACCACCTTCTCCCCTCCTCCTCCCATCTTCTCCTGGCTGCTTCTATTTGTCAAACACAAAACTTTGACCTAAAGTCAATGAAATCTCTCCAAACTGGGCACCCAAACACTACAGCCTACCACCAAGAAACCTCTGTGTTTCAGCAACTCATCTTAGAGGGCTTTGTCACCTAGCAACACCCTAAACAATGCTTTGCCATGTCACTGACTCTTCGAGTTCCAGAATCTTAGTCCAAGATTCTGTGATCCCAGCACTCCTGCTCACATCAGACACCAATGACAGGAGACTGACCAGTAGCCCTCAGCACTCACTTGCAAAGCTCTGCCTGTCTATCATAGCTTCAGAGCAGGTGCTCCTCCCCTGGTCAAGTCATGCCAATGTTGCTTCCCAGTCCTGCAGCTCTTGCCAGGATTGCACGTGGTTACCTAAATAACCAACCTCATTCTTTCTAGAAATTACCATATTATTGATATTGGATTCTTAAGTACTATAAGCTACATTTGAATCAGAAAACTACTTTCGACATCATTTTCTACGAGGGAAAATATTTTCATTTTCATTGCTGCTGAATCCAATTTGCTCTTAAAAAAGTACAACTCAACTCTTGGGGGTGAGGCAGGAGGATTATCAGTTCAAGGCTACCCTCGGATTAGGGTATGGGTTATGGTTATGGTCAGGGTAAGGGTTAGGGTTAGAATTAGGGTTAGTGTTAGATTTAGGGTTATGGTTATGGTTAGTGTTTGGGTTGGGGTTGGGTTTAGTGTCAGGGATATGAATAGGTTTAGGGATATGTTTGGGGTTAGGTTTAGGGTTAGGATTAGGGTTAGGGATAGTGTTATGGTTTGGATTCTGGTTATGGTTAGGGTTTGGGTTAATGTTAGGTTTAGGTTTAGAGTTTGGGTTTGGGTTAGGATTAGGGTTAGGATTAGTGTTTGGGTTTGGGTTAGGTTTAGGGTTAGGGTTAGAGTTTGGGTTAGGGTTAGGGTTAGGGTTTGGGTTATTCTTAGGTTTAGGTTTAGGCTTACGGTTTGTGTTTGGGTTAGGGTTAGGGTTAGTGTTAAGGTCAGTGTTAGGGTTTGGGTTTGGTTTAGGGTTAGGTATAGGGTCAGGGTGTGGGTTTGGATTAGAGTTAGGGTTAGAGTTAGTGTTAGGGTTAGGGTTTGGGTTAGGTTTATGTTCAGGTTTAGTGTTCGGGTTTAGGTTTAGGGTTAGGGTTAGGATTAGGGTTAGTGTTAGGGTCAGGTTTAGGGTTAAGGTTTGGTTTAGGGTTGTGTTTAGGGATAGGGTTAGGTTTATAAGTTCGGTTAGGGTTAGGGTTAGGGTTAGGGTTAGGGTTAGGGTTAGGATTAGGCTTAGGGTTAGGATTAGGGTTTGGGTTTGGGATAGGGTTAGGGTTTCGATTAGGGTTAGGTTTAGGGTTACGCTTTGGGTTAGGGTTAGGTTTAGGGTTAATGTTTGGGTTAGGGTTAGGCTTTGTTTTAGGTTTAGGGTTAGGATTAGGGTTAGGGTTACTGTTAGGGTTAGGATTAGGGTTTGGTTTTGTGGTACGGATAGGGTTCGGATTAGGGTTTGGGATAGGGTTAGTTTTAGGTTTAGGGTTAGGGTTAGGTTTTGGGTCACGGTTAGGTTTAGGATTAGGGTTAAGGTTAGGGTTAGATTAGTAGAGGTAGGCTTTGTAGTAGAGGTCCTGTATGTGGAGGGCCTGGGCAGGGCCAGCAGGCCACACCACCTTCTCCCCTCCTCCTCCCACCTTCTCCTGGCTGCTTCTTTTTGTCAAACACTAGAACTTTGACTTAAAGTCAACTAAATCTCTCCAAACTGGTCACCCAAACACTAGAGCCTACCACCAAGAGACCTCTGTGTTTCAGCAACTCATCTGAGAGGGCTTTGTCAGCTAGCAATACCCTAAACAATGCTTTACCAGGTCACTGCCTCTTCGAGTTCCAGAATCTTAGTCCAAGATTCTGTGACCTCAGCACTCCTGCTCACATCAGACACCAATGACAGGAGACAGACCAATAGCCCTCAGCACTCACTTGCAAAGCTCTGCCTGTCTATCCTAGCTTCAGAGCACGTGCTCCTCCCCTGGTCAAGTCATGCCAAGGTTGCTTCCCAGTCCTTCAGCTCTTGCCAGGATTTCACGTGGTTACCTAAATAACCAACCTCATTCTTTCTAGAAATTACCATATTATTGATATTGGATTCTTAAGTACTATAAGCTACATTTGAATCAGAAAACTACTTTCGACATCATTTTCTATGAGGGAAAATATTTTCATTTTCATTGCTGCTGAATCCAATCTTTGCTCTTAAAAAAGTACAACTCAACTCTTGGGGGTGAGGCAGGAGGATTATCAGTTCAAGGCTACCCTCGGATTAGGGTATGGGTTATGGTTATGGTCAGGGTTAGGGTTAGGGTTAGAATTAGGGTTAGTGTTAGGTTTAGGGTTATGGTTACGGTTAGTGTTTGGGTTAGGGTTAGGTTTAGGGTTAGGGATATGATTAGGATTAGGGTTATGGTTTGGGTTAGGGTTAGGGTTAGGATTAATGTTAGGGTTCGGGTTAGGGTGTGAGTTAGGGTTAGGGTTAGGTTTAGGGTTTCCGTTTGGGTTACGGTGAGTGTTAGAGTTAGGGTTAGTGTTAGGGTTAGTGTTAGGATTAGGGTTTGGTTTTGGGTTAGGGTTAGTGTTAGTGTTAGGGTTAGGGGTTAGGTTAGGTTTAGGGTCAGGGATTGTGAAAAGGTTAGGATTTCGGTTAAGGTTACGGTTAGGATAAGGTTTAGGGTTAGGGTTAGGTTTAACGTTTGGGTTAGGGTTAAGTTTAGTTTATGGTTAGGGTTAGGGTTTGGGATAGGGTTAGGGTTAGTGTTAGGGTTTGGGTTAGGGTTAGGGTTAGGGTTAGGGTTAGGGTTAGGGTTAGGGTTAGGGTTAGGGTTAGGTTTGTGTTAGGGTTAGAGTTAGGGTTAGGGTTAGCGTTAGGGTGTGCTTTTGGGTTAGGGTTAGGTATAGGGTTAGGGTTAGGTTTAGGGTTAGGGTTTGTGTTTGTGTTAGGATTAGGGTTAGGGTTAGTGTGTGGGTTTGGGTTAGGGTTAGGGTTAGGGTGTGCTTTTGGGTTAGGGTTAGGTTTAGGGTTAGGGTTAGGTTTAGGGAAAGTGTTATATTTTGGATTCTGGTTATGGTTAGGGTTTGGGTTAGGGTTAGGTTTAGGTTTAGGGTTTGGGTTTGTGTTAGGATTAGGGTTAGGGTTAGTATCTGGGTTTGGGTTAGGGTTAGGGTTAGGGTTAGGGTTTGGGTTAGGGTTAGGGTTAGGGTTTGGGTTATTGTTAGGCTTAAGTTTAGGGTTACGTTTTGGGTTTGGTTTAGGGTTAGGTATAGGGTTAGGGTGTGGGTTTGGATTAGAGTTAGGGTAAGGGTTAGTGTTAGGGTTAGGTTTTGGGTTAGGTTTATGTTCAGGTTTAGTGTTCGGGTTTAGGGTTAGGGTTAGGGTTAGGGTTAGGCTTAGTGTTAGGGTCAGGTTAGGGTTAAGGTTTGGTTTAGGGTTGTGTTTAGGGATAGGGTTAGGTTTATGGGTTCGGTTCGGGTTAGGGTTAGGGTTAAGTTTAGGATTAGGGTTAGGGTTAGGGTTTGGGTTTGGGATAGGTTTACGGTTTGGGTTAGTGGTGGGTTTTGGGGAGGCGTTTGGGTGTGGGTTATGTTTTGGGTTAATGTTTGGGGTACGGTGAGGGTTTGGGTGAGTGTTTTTGTTAGGGTTAGTGTTAGGGTTACGGTTACGGTTATGGTTACGGTTAGGGTATAGGATAGGTTTAGGTTTAGGTTTAGGATTTGGGTTTGGGTTAGGGTTAGGGTTAGGGTTAGGGTTAGGTTTTGTGTTAGGGTTAGGTTTAGGGTTAGGGTTTGGGTTAGGGTTAGGTTTAGGGTTAGGGTTTGGGTTACGGTTAGTTTTAAGGTTAGGGTTTGGGTTATTGTTAGGCTTAGGTTTAGGGTTAGGTTTAGGGTTAGGGTTAGGGTTTGGGTTAGTGTTAGGTTTAGGGTTAGGGTTAGGGTTACAGTTAGAGTTTGGGTTAGGGTTAGGGTTAGGGTTTGGGTTTGGGTTAGGGTTAGGGTTAGGGTTAGGGTTTGTGTTAGGGTTAGGTTTAGGGTTAGGGTTTGGGCTAGGGTTAGGTTTAGTGTTAGGGTTTGAGTTAGGGTTAGGTTTAGGTTTAGGGTTTGGGTTTGGGTTAGGGTTAGGATTAGGGTTGGTTTTAATGTTAGGTTTAGGGTTAGGGTTTGGGCTAGGGTTCGGGTTAGGTTTAGGGTTAAGGTTTGGGTTATGGTTAGGTTTAGGCTTAGGGTTAGGGTTAGGGTTAGGTTTAAGTTTAATGTTTCGGTTAGTGTTAGGGTTAGGTATAGGGTTAGTGTTAGGTTAGGTTTAGGGTTAGGTTTTGGGTTAGGGTTAGGTTTCGGGTTAATGTTTGGATTAGCTTTAGGGTTAGAGTTTGGGTTAGGGTTAGGGTTATGGTTATGGTTAGGGTTTGGGTTAGGGTTGGGTTTAGGGTTAGGGTTTGGGTTAGGGTTATGTATAGCGGTAATGTTTGGGTTTGGGTTAGGGTTAGGTATACGGTTAGGGTTTGGTTTAGTGTTAGGTTTAGTGTTAGGGTTAGAGTTAGTGTTACGCTAAGAATTTGGGTTAGGTTTACGGCTGGGTTAGGGTTTGGGTTTGTGTTAGGTTTAGGGTTAGGGTTTGTGTTAGGGTTAGGATTAGGTTTAGGGTTTGGGCTAGGGTTAGGGTTAGGGTTAGGGTTTGGGCTAGGTTTAGGTTTAGTGTTAGGGTTTGTGTTAGGGTTAGGTTTAGGTTTAGGGTTTGGGTTTGGGTTAGGGTTAGGGTTAGGGTTGGTGTTAGTGTTAGGTTTAGGGTTAGGGTTTGGGCTAGTGTTAGGGATATGTTTAGGGTTAAGGTTTGGGTTATGGTTAGGTTTAGGCTTAGGGTTAGGGTTAGTGTTAGGTTTAGGTTTAATGTTTAGGTTAGTGTTATGGTTAGGTATAGGGTTAGTGTTAGGGTTAGGGTTAGTAGAGGTAGGCTTAGTAGTAGAGGTCCTGTTTGTGGAGGGCCTGGGCAGGGCCAGCAGGCCCCACCACGTTCTCCCCTCCTCCTCCCATCTTCTCCTGGCTGCTTCTTTTTGTCAAACACAAAACTTTGACCTAAAGTCAATGAAATCTCTCCAAACTGGTCACCCAAACCCTAGAGCCTACCACCAAGAAACCTCTGTGTTTCAGCAACTCATCTTAGAGGGCTTTGTCACCTACCAACACCCTAAACAATGCTTTGCCATGTCACTGCCTCTTCGAGTTCCAGAATCTTAGTCCAAGATTCTGTGACCTCAGCACTCCTGCTCACATCAGACACCAATGACAGGAGACTGACCAGTAGCCCTCAGCACTCACTTGCAAAGCTCTGCCTGTCTATCATAGCTTCAGAGCACGTGCTCCTCCCCTGGTCAAGTCATGCCAAGGTTGCTTCCCAGTCCTGCAGCTCCTGCCAGGAATGCACGTGGTTACCTAAATAACCAACCTCATTCTTTCTAGAAATTACCATATTATTGATATTGGATTCTTAAGTACTATAAGCTACATTTGAATCAGAAAACTACTTTCGACATCATTTTCTATGAGGGAAAATATTTTCATTTTCATTGCTGCTGAATCCAATTTGCTGTTAAAAAAGTACAACTCAACTCTTGGGGGTGAGGCAGGAGGATTATCAGTTCAAGGCTACCCTCGGATTAGGGTATGGGTTATGGTTATGGTCAGGGTAAGGGTTAGGGTTAGAATTAGGGTTAGTGTTAGATTTAGGGTTATGGATATGGTTAGTGTTTGGGTTAGGGTTTGGTTTAGGGTTAGGGATATGATTAGGATTAGGGTTATGTTTTGGGTTAGGTTTAGGGTTAGGATTAGGGTTAGGGTTAGTGTTATGGTTTGGATTCTGGTTATGGTTAGGGTTTGGGTTAATGTTAGGTTTAGGTTTAGAGTTTGGGTTTGGGTTAGGATTAGGGTTAGGGTTAGTGTTTGGGTTTGGGTTAGGTTTAGGGTTAGGGTTAGAGTTTGGGTTAGGGTTAGGGTTAGGGTTTGGGTTATTCTTAGGTTTAGGTTTAGGCTTACGGTTTGTGTTTGGGTTAGGGTTAGGGTTAGTGTTAAGGTCAGTGTTAGGGTTTGGGTTTGGTTTAGGGTTAGGTATAGGGTTAGGGTGTGGGTTTGGATTAGAGTTAGGGTTAGAGTTAGTGTTAGGGTTAGGGTTTGGGTTAGGTTTATGTTCAGGTTTAGTGTTCGGGTTTAGGTTTAGGGTTAGGGTTAGGATTAGGGTTAGTGTTAGAGTCAGGTTTAGGGTTAAGGTTTGGTTTAGGGTTGTGTTTAGGGATAGGGTTAGGATTATAAGTTCGGTTAGGGTTAGGGTTAGGGTTAGGGTTATGGTTAGGGTTAGGATTAGGCTTAGGTTTAGGGTTAGGGTTTGGGTTTGGGATAGGGTTAGGGTTTGGGTTAGGGTTAGGTTTAGGGTTACGCTTTGGGTTAGGGTTAGGTTTAGGGTTAATGTTTGGGTTAGGGTTAGGGTTAGGTTTAGGGTTAATGTTTGGGTTAGGGTTAGGGTTAGTTTTAGGGTTAGGGTTTGGGTTAGGGTTAGGTTTATGGTTAATGTTTGGGTTCAGTTTAGGGTTAGGGTTTGGGTTAGGGTTAGGTTTAGGGTTAGGGTTTGGGTTAGGGTTAGGTTTAGGGTTAATGTTTGGGTTAGGGTTAGGGTTAGGGTTTGGGTTTGGGTTAGGGTTAGGGTTAGGGTTTGTGTTTGTGTTAGGTTTAGGGTTACGGTTTGGGCTAGGGTTAGGGTTACGTTTAGGGTTAATGTTTGGGTACTGGTTAGGTTTAGTCTTAGGGTTAGGGGTAGGGTTAGGTTTAGGTTTAATGTTTGGGTTAGGATTAGGGTTAGGTATAGGGTTAGTGTTAGGTTAGGTTTAGGGTTAGGGTTAGGGTTAGGGTTAGGGTTAGCGTTAGGGTTAGTAGAGGTAGGCAATTAGGGTTAGTAGTAGAGGTCGTGTATGTGGAGGTTCAGGGCATTGTCAGCAGGCCACACCACCTTCTCCCCTCCTCCTCCCATCTTCTCCTTGCTGCTTTTTTTTGTCAAACACTAGATCTTTGACCTAAAGTCAACTAAATCTCTCCAAACTGGTCACCCAAACACTAGAGCCTACCACCAAAAAACCTCTGTGTTTCAGCAACTCACCTGAGAGGGCTTTGTCACCTAGCATCACCCTAAACAATGTTTGCCTGGTCACTGCCTCTTGGAGTTCCAGAATCTTAGTCCAAGATTCTGTGACCTCAGCACTCCTGCCCACATCAGACACCAATGACAGGAGACTGACCAATAGCACTCAGCACTCACTTGCAGAGCTCTGCCTGTCTATCATAGCTTCAGAGCAGGTGCTCCTCCCATGGTCAATTCATACCAAGGTTGCTTCCCAGTCCTGCAGCTCTTGCCAGGATTGTACGTGGTTACCTAAATAAGCAACCTCATTCTTTCTAGAAATTACCATAATGTTGATATTGGATTCTTAAGTACTATAAGCTACATTTGAATTAGAAAACTACTTTGCACATCGTTTTCTATGAGGGAAAATATTTTCCTTTTTCATTGTTGCTGAATCCAATCTTTGCTCTTAAAAAAGAACAACTCAACTCTTGAGTGTGAGGCAGGAGTATTATCAGTTCAAGGCTAACCTGGTATTAGGGTATGGGTTATGGTTAGGGTTAGGGTTAGGGTTAGGGTTAGAATTAGGGTTAGGATTAGGTTTAGGGTTAGGGTTAGGGTTAGGGTTAGGGTTAGGGTTAGGGTTAGGGTTAGGGTTAGGGTTAGAATTAGGGTTAGGGTTAGGTTTAGATTTAGGGTTAGTGTTAGTGCTTGGGTTAGGTTTAGGTTTAGGGTTAGGGTTACGATTAGGATGAGGGTTATGGTTTGGGTTAGGGTTAGGGTTACGTTTAGGGTTAGGGTTAGGGTTTGGATTAGAGTTAGGTTAGGGTTAGGGTTAGGTTTAAGGTTTCCATTTGGGTTAGGGTGAGTATTAGGGTTAGGGTTAGGGTTAGTGTTAGGATTAGGGTTTGGGTTAGGGTTAGGGTTTGGTTTAAGTTTAGGGTTAGGCTTAGGGTTTGGTTTTGGTTTAGGGTTAGGTTTAGGGTTAGGGTTTGGATTAGGGTTAGGTTTAGGGTTAATGTTTGGATTAGCTTTAGGTTTAGGGTTTGGGTTAGGGTTAGGTTTAGGGTTAATGTTTGGATTAGCTTTAGGTTTAGGGTTTGGGTTAGGGTTAGGGTTATAGTTATGGTTAGCGTTTGTGTTAGGGTTAGGTTTAGGGTTAGGGTTTGGGTTATGGTTAGGTTTAGGGGTAATGTTTGGGTTAGGGTTAGGATTAGGTATAGGGTTAGGGTTTGGTTTAGTGTTAGGTTTAGTGTTAGGTTTAGGGTTCGGGTTAGGGTTACGGTTATAGTTTGGGTTAGGTTTAGGGCTGGGTTAGAGTTTGGGTTGGTGTTAGGGTTAGGGTTAGGGTTTGTTTTAGGGTTAGGTTTAGGGTTTAGATTAGGTTTAGGGTGAGGGTTTGCGATAAGGTTAGGATTTGGGTTAGGGTTAGGGTTAGGATTAGGGTTAGTGTTAGGGTTAGGTTTAGCGTTTGGATTAGGGTTAGTGTTAGGGTATGGTATAGGGTTTGGGTTAGGGTTAGGGTGTGAGTTTGGGTTAGGGTTAGGTTTAGGTTTAGGGTTAGGTTTAGGGATAGAGTTATGTTTTGGGTTCTGGTTATGGTTAGGGTTTGGGTTAGGGTTAGGTTTAGCGGTTGGGTTTGGGTTAAGGTTAGGATTAGCGTTAGGGTTTGGGTTTGGGTTTGGGTTAGGGTTAGGGTTAGTGTTAGGGTTTGGGTTTGGGTTAGGATTAGGTTTAGGGTTAGGGTTAGGTTTGGGTTACGGTTAGGGTTAGGTTAGGTTTTGAGTTTGGGTTGGGGTTAGGTTTAGGGTTAGGGTTTTGTTTTAGGGTTAGGGTTACGGTAAGAATTTGGGTTAGGTTTCGGGCTGGGTTCGGATTTGGGTTTGTGTTAGGGTTAGGGTTAGGGTTTGTGTTAGGGTTAGGATTAGGGTTAGGGTTTGGGCTAGAGTTAGGGTTAGGGTTAGGGTTTGGGCTAGTGTTAGGGTTAGGTTTAGGGTTAAGGTTTGGGTGATGGTTAGGTTTAGGCTTAGGGTTAGGGGTAGTGTTAGGTTTAGGTTTAATGTTTGGGTTAGTGTTAGGGTTAGGTGTAGGGTTAGTGTTAAGTTACGTTTAGGGTTAGGGTTAGGGTTAGGGTTAGGGTTAGGGTTATGGTTAGGGTTAGGGTTAGGGTTAGGGTTAGTAGAGGTAGGCTTAGTAGTAGAGGTCCTTTTTGTGGAGGGCCTGGGCAGGGCCAGAAGGCCCCACTACCTTCTCCCCTCCTCCTCCCATCTTCTCCTGGCTGCTTCTTTTTGTCAAACACTAGAACTTTGACCTAAAGTCAATGAAATCTCTCCAAACTGGTCACCCAAATCCTAGAGCCTACCACCAAGAAACCTCTGTGTTTCAGCTACTCATCTTAGAGGGCTTTGTCACCTAGCAACACCCTAAACAATGCTTTCCCAAGTCACTGCCTCTTCGAGTTTCAGAATCTTAGTCCAAGATTCTGTGACCTCAGCACTCCTGCTCACATTAGACACCAATGACAGGAGACTGACCAATAGCCCTCAGCACTCACTTGCAAAGCTCTGCCTGTCTATCATAGCTTCAGAGCAGGTGCTCCTCCCCTGGTTCAATTCATGCCAAGGTTGCTTCCCAGTCCTGCAGCTCTTGCCAGGATTGCACGTGGTTACCTAAATAACCAACCTCATTCTTTCTAGAAATTACCATATTATTGATATTGGATTCTTAAGTACTATAAGCTACATTTGAAGCAGAAAACTACTTTGGGCATCGTTTTCTATGAGGGAAAATATTTTCCTTTTTCATTGTTGCTGAATCCAATCTTTGCTCTTAAAAAAGTACAACTCAACTCTTGGGGGTGAGGCAGGAGGATTATCAGTTCAAGGCTACCCTGGGATTAGGGTATGGGTTATGGTTATGGTTATGGCTAGGGTTAGGGTTAGAATTAGGGTTAGGGTTAGGTTTAGATTTAGGGTTAGGGTTAGAGTTACGGTTAGAGTTTGGGTTAGGTTTAGGGCTGGGCTGGGTTTGCGTTTGTGTTACGGTTAGTTTTAGGGTTTGTGTTATGGTTAGGTTTAGGGTTAGAGTTTGGGCTAGGGTTAGGGTTAGGGTGTGGATTTGGGTTAGGGTTAGGTTTAGGGTTAGGGTTAGGTTTAGGGATAGAGTTATGTTTTGTGTTCTGGTAATGGTTAGGGTTTGGGTTAGGGTTAGGTTTAGGTTTAGGGTTTGGGTTTGGTTTAGGGTTAGGGTTAGTATTAGAGTATGGTTTGCGTTAGGATTAGGGTTAGTGTTAGGGTTAGGGATAGAGTTAGGGTTAGGGTTACAGTTTGCGTTTGGGTTAGGGTTAGAGTTAGGTTTTGGGTTAGGGTAAGGGTTAGGGTTAGGGTTTGGGTTTGGGTTAGGGTTAGGGTTATAGTTAGGGTTTGGGGTAGGGTTAGGGTTAGTGTTAGGGTTTGGGTTAGGGTTAGGGTTATAGTTAGGGTTTGGGTTAGGGTTAGGGTTAGTGTTAGGGTTTGGGTAAGGGTTAGGGTTATGGTTAGGTTTAGCATGTGCGTTTGTGTTAGGGTTATGAATAGGGTTAGGGTTAGGTTTGGGGATGGTGTTATGGTTTGGAATCTGGTTATGGTTAGGGTTTGGGTTAATGTTAGGATTAGGTTTAGAGTTTGGGTATGGGTTAGGATTAGGGTTAGGGTTAGTGTTTGGGTTTGGGTTAGGTTTAGGGTTAGGGTTAGAGTTTGGGTTAGGGTTAGGGTTAGGGTTTGGGTTATTCTTAGGTTTAGGTTTAGGCTTACGGTTTGTGTTTGGGTTAGGGTTAGGGTTAGTGTTAAGGTCAGTGTTAGGGTTTGGGTTTGGTTTAGGGTTAGGTATAGGGTTAGGGTGTGGGTTTGGATTAGAGTTAGGGTTAGAGTTAGTGATAGGGTTAGGGTTTGGGTTAGGTTTATGTTCAGGATTAGTGTTCGGGGTCAGGGTTAGGGTTAGGGTTAGGATTAGGGTTAGTGTTAGGGTCAGGTTTAGGGTTAAGGTTTGGTTTAGGGTTGTGTTTAGGGATAGGGTTAGGTTTATAAGTTCGGTTAGGGTTAGGGTTAGGGTTAGGGTTAGGGTTAGGGTTAGGGTTAGGATTAGGCTTAGGGTTAGGGTTAGGGTTAGGGTTTGGGTTTGGGATAGGGTTAGGGTTTGGGTTAGGGTTAGGTTTAGGGTTACGCTTTGGGTTAGGGTTAGGTTTAGGGTTAATGTTTGGGTTAGGGTTAGGGTTAGGTTTAGGGTTAATGTTTGGGTTAGGGTTAGGGTTAGTTTTAGGGTTAGGGTTTTGGTTAGGGTTAGGTTTTTGGTTAATGTTTGGGTTAGGTTTAGGGTTAGGGTTTGGGTTCGGGTTAGGTTTAGGGTTAGGGTTTGGGTTAGGGTTAGGTTTAGGGTTAATGTTTGGGTTAGGGTTAGGGTTAGGGTTTGGGTTTGGGTTAGGTTTAGGGTTAGGGTTTGTGTTTCTGTTAGGTTTAGGGTTACGGTTTGGGCTAGGGTTAGGGTTACGTTTAGGGTTAATGTTTGGGTAATGGTTAGGTTTAGTCTTAGGGTTAGGGTTAGGGTTAGGTTTAGGTTTAGGGTTAGGGTTAGGTTTTGGGTCACGGTTAGGGTTAGGATTAGGGTTAAGGTTAGGGTTAGGTTAGTAGAGGTAGGCTTTGTAGTAGAGGTCCTGTATGTGGAGGGCCTGGGCAGGGCCAGCAGACCACACCACCTTCTCCCCTCCTCCTCCCACCTTCTCCTGGCTGCTTCTTTTTGTCAAACACTAGAACTTTGACTTAAAGTCAACTAAATCTCTCCAAACTGGTCACCCAAACACTAGAGCCTACCACCAAGAGACCTCTGTGTTTCAGCAACTCATCTGAGAGGGCTTTGTCAGCTAGCAATACCCTAAACAATGCTTTGCCAGGTCACTGCCTCTTCGAGTTCCAGAATCTTAGTCCAAGATTCTGTGACCTCAGCACTCCTGCTCACATCAGACACCAATGACAGGAGACAGACCAATAGCCCTCAGCACTCACTTGCAAAGCTCTGCCTGTCTATCCTAGCTTCAGAGCACGTGCTCCTCCCCTGGTCAAGTCATGCCAAGGTTGCTTCCCAGTCCTTCAGCTCTTGCCAGGATTTCACGTGGTTACCTAAATAACCAACCTCATTCTTTCTAGAAATTACCATATTATTGATATTGGATTCTTAAGTACTATAAGCTACATTTGAATCAGAAAACTACTTTCGACATCATTTTCTATGAGGGAAAATATTTTCATTTTCATTGCTGCTGAATCCAATCTTTGCTCTTAAAAAAGTACAACTCAACTCTTGGGGGTGAGGCAGGAGGATTATCAGTTCAAGGCTACCCTCGAATTAGGGTATGGGTTATGGTTATGGTCAGGGTTAGGGTTAGGGTTAGAATTAGGGTTAGTGTTAGGTTTAGGGTTATGGTTACGGTTAGTGTTTGGGTTAGGGTTAGGTTTAGGGTTAGGGATATGATTAGGATTAGGGTTATGGTTTGGGTTAGGGTTAGGGTTAGGATTAGGGTTAGGATTAATGTTAGGGTTACGGTTAGGGTGTTAGTTAGGGTTAGGGTTAGGTTTAGGGTTTCCGTTTGGGTTACGGTGAATGTTAGGGTTAGGGTTAGTGTTAGGGTTAGTGTTAGGATTAGGGTTTGGTTTTGGGTTAGGGTTAGTGTTAGTGTTAGGGTTAGGGGTTAGGTTAGGTTTAGGGTCAGGGTTTGTGAAAAGGTTAGGATTTGGGTTAAGGTTACGGTTAGGATAAGGGTTAGGGTTAGGGTTAGGTTTAGCGTTTGGGTTAGGGTTAAGTTTAGTTTATGGTTAGGGTTAGGGTTTGGGATAGGGTTAGGGTTAGTGTTAGGGTTTGGGTTAGGGTTAGGGTTAGGGTTAGGGTTAGGGTTAGGGTTAGGGTTAGGGTTAGGGTTAGGGTTAGGGTTAGGTTTGTGTTAGGGTTAGAGTTAGGGTTAGGGTTAGCGTTAGGGTGTGCTTTTGGGTTAGGGTTAGGTATAGGGTTAGGGTTAGGTTTAGGGTTAGGGTTTGGGTTTGTGTTAGGATTAGGGTTAGGGTTAGTGTGTGGGTTTGGGTTAGGGTTAGGGTTAGGGTGTGCTTTTGGGTTAGGGTTAGGTTTAGGGTTAGGGTTAGGTTTAGGGAAAGTGTTATATTTTGGATTCTGGTTATGGTTAGGGTTTGGGTTAGGGTTAGGTTTAGGTTTAGGGCTTGGGTTTGTGTTAGGATTGGGTTAGGGTTAGTGTCTGGGTTTGGGTTAGGGTTAGGGTTAGGGTTAGGGTTTGGGTTAGGGTTAGGGTTAGGGTTTGGGTTATTGTTAGGCTTAAGTTTATGGTTACGTTTTGGGTTTGGTTTAGGGTTAGGTATAGGGTTAGGGTGTGGTTTTGGATTAGAGTTAGGGTAAGGGTTAGTGTTAGGGTTAGGTTTTGGGTTAGGTTTATGTTCAGGTTTAGTGTTCGGGTTTAGGGTTAGGGTTAGGGTTAGGGTTAGGGTTAGTGTTAGGGTCAGGTTTAGGGTTAAGGTTGGGTTTAGGGTGGTGTTTAGGGATAGGGTTAGGTTTATGGGTTCGGTTAGGGTTAGGGTTAGGGTTAAGTTTAGGATTAGGCTTTGGGTTAGTGTTTGGGTTTGGGATAGGTTTAAGGTTTGGGTTAGGGTTAGGTTTAGGGGTAGCGTTTGGGTTTGGGTTAGGTTTAGGGTTAATGTTTGGGTTACGGTTAGGGTTAGGGTTAGTGTTTTTGTTAGGGTTAGTGTTAGGGTTACGGTTACGGTTATGGTTACGGTTAGGGTATAGGATAGGTTTAGGTTTAGGGTTAGGATTTGGGTTTGGGTTAGGGTTAGGGTTAGGGTTGGGTTAGGTTTTGTGTTAGGGTTAGGTTTAGGGTTAGGGTTTGGGTTAGGGTTAGGTTTAGGGTTAGGGTTTGGGTTACGGTTAGTTTTACGGTTAGGGTTTGGGTTATTGTTAGGCTTACGTTTAGGGTTAGGTTTAGGGTTAGGGTTAGGGTTTGGGTTAGTGTTAGGTTTAGGGTTAGGGTTAGGGTTACAGTTAGAGTTTGGGTTAGGGTTAGGGTTAGGGTTTGGGTTTGGGTTAGGGTTAGGGTTAGGGTTAGGGTTTGTGTTAGGGTTAGGTTTAGGGTTAGGGTTTGGGCTAGGGTTAGGTTTAGTGTTAGGGTTTGAGTTAGGGGTAGGTTTAGGTTTAGGGTTTGGGTTTGGGTTAGGGTTAGGATTAGGGTTGGTTTTAATGTTAGGTTTAGGGTTAGGGTTTGGGCTAGGGTTCGGGTTAGGTTTAGGGTTAAGGTTTGGGTTATGGTTAGGTTTAGGCTTAGGGTTAGGGTTAGGTTTAGGTTTAAGTTTAATGTTTCGGTTAGTGTTAGGGTTAGGTATAGGGTTAGTGTTAGGTTAGGTTTAGGGTTAGGTTTTGGGTTAGGGTTAGGTTTCGGGTTAATGTTTGGATTAGCTTTAGGGTTAGAATTTGGGTTAGGGTTAGGGTTATGGTTATGGTTAGGGTTTGGGTTAGGGTTGGGTTTAGGGTTAGGGTTTGGGTTAGGGTTATGTATAGCGGTAATGTTTGGGTTTGGGTTAGGGTTAGGTATACGGTTAGGGTTTGGTTTAGTGTTAGGTTTAGTGTTAGGGTTAGAGTTAGTGTTACGCTAAGAATTTGGGTTAGGTTTACGGCTGGGTTAGGGTTTGGGTTTGTGTTAGGTTTAGGGTTAGGGTTTGTGTTAGGGTTAGGATTAGGTTTAGGGTTTGGGATAGGGTTAGGGTTAGGGTTAGGGTTTGGGCTAGGGTTAGGTTTAGTGTTAGGGTTTGTGTTAGGGTTAGGTTTAGGTTTAGGGTTTGGGTTTGGGTTAGGGTTAGGGTTAGGGTTGGTGTTAGTGTTAGGTTTAGGGTTAGGGTTTGGGCTAGTGTTAGGGATATATTTAGGGTTAAGGTTTGGGTTATGGTTAGGTTTAGGCTTAGGGGTAGGGTTAGTGTTAGGTTTAGGTTTAATGTTTAGGTTAGTGTTATGGTTAGGTATAGGGTTAGTGTTAGGTTAGGTTTAGGGTTAGTGTTAGGGTTAGTGTTAGGGTTAGGGTTAGTAGAGGTAGGCTTAGTAGTAGAGGTCCTGTTTGTGGAGGGCCTGGGCAGGGCCAGCAGGCCCCACCACCTTCTCCCCTCCTCCTCCCATCTTCTCCTGGCTGCTTCTTTTTGTCAAACACAAAACTTTGACCTAAAGTCAATGAAATCTCTCCAAACTGGTCACCCAAACCCTAGAGCCTACCACCAAGAAACCTCTGTGTTTCAGCAACTCATCTTAGAGGGCTTTGTCACCTAGCAACACCCTAAACAATGCTTTGCCATGTCACTGACTCTTCGAGTTCCAGAATCTTAGTCCAAGATTCTGTGACCTCAGCACTCCTGTTCACATCAGACACCAATGACAGGAGACTGACCAGTAGCCCTCAGCACTCACTTGCAAAGCTCTGCCTGTCTATCATAGCTTCAGAGCACGTGCTCCTCCCCTGGTCAAGTCATGCCAAGGTTGCTTCCCAGTCCTGCAGCTCTTGCCAGGAATGCACGTGGTTACCTAAATAACCAACCTCATTCTTTCTAGAAATTACCATATTATTGATATTGGATTCTTAAGTACTATAAGCTACATTTGAATCAGAAAACTACTTTCGACATCATTTTCTATGAGGGAAAATATTTTCATTTTCATTGCTGCTGAATCCAATTTGCTCTTAAAAAAGTACAACTCAACTCTTGGGGGTGAGGCAGGAGGATTATCAGTTCAAGGCTACCCTCGGATTAGGGTATGGGTTATGGTTATTGTCAGGGTAAGGGTTAGGGTTAGAATTAGGGTTAGTGTTAGATTTAGGGTTATGGATATGGTTAGTATTTGGGTTAGGTTTTGGTTTAGGGTTAGGGATATGATTAGGATTAGGGTTATGTTTTGGGTTAGGTTTAGGGTTAGGATTAGGGTTAGGGTTAGTGTTATGGTTTGGATTCTGGTTATGGTTAGGGTTTGGGTTAATGTTAGGTTTAGGTTTAGAGTTTGGGTTTGGGTTAGGATTAGGGTTAGGGTTAGTGTTTGGGTTTGGGTTAGGTTTAGGGTTAGGGTTAGAGTTTGGGTTAGGGTTAGGGTTAGGGTTTGGGTTATTCTTAGGTTTAGGTTTAGGCTTACGGTTTGTGTTTGGGTTAGGGTTAGGGTTAGTGTTAAGGTCAGTGTTAGGGTTTGGGTTTGGTTTAGGGTTAGGTATAGGGTTAGGGTGTGGGTTTGGATTAGAGTTAGAGTTAGAGTTAGTGTTAGGGTTAGGGTTTGGGTTAGGTTTATGTTCAGGTTTAGTGTTCGGGTTTAGGTTTAGGGTTAGGGTTAGGATTAGGGTTAGTGTTAGGGTCAGGTTTAGGGTTAAGGTTTGGTTTAGGGTTGTGTTTAGGGATAGGGTTAGGTTTATAAGTTCGGTTAGGGTTAGGGTTAGGGTTAGGGTTATGGTTAGGGTTAGGATTAGGCTTAGGGTTAGGGTTAGGGTTTGGGTTTGGGATAGGGTTAGGGTTTGGGTTAGGGTTAGGTTTAGGGTTACGCTTTGGGTTAGGGTTAGGTTTAGGGTTAATGTTTGGGTTAGGGTTAGGGTTAGGTTTAGGGTTAATGTTTGGGTTAGGGTTAGGGTTAGTTTTAGGGTTAGGGTTTGGGTTAGGGTTAGGTTTATGGTTAATGTTTGGGTTAGGTTTAGAGTTAGGGTTTGGGTTAGGGTTAGGTTTAGGGTTAGGGTTTGGGTTAGGGTTAGGTTTAGGGTTAATGTTTGGGTTAGGGTTAGGGTTAGGGTTTGGGTTTGGGTTAGGTTTAGGGTTAGGGTTTGTGTTTGTGTTAGGTTTAGGGTTACGGTTTGGGCTAGGGTTAGGGTTACGTTTAGGTTTAATGTTTGGGTACTGTTTAGGTTTAGTCTTAGGGTTAGGGTTAGGGTTAGGTTTAGGTTTAATGTTTGGGTTAGGATTAGGGTTAGGTATAGGGTTAGTGTTAGGTTAGGTTTAGGGGTAGGGTTAGGGTTAGGGTTAGGGTTAGCGTTAGGGTTAGTAGAGGTAGGCAATTAGGGTTAGTAGTAGAGGTCGTGTATGTGGAGGTTCAGGGCATTGTCAGCAGGCCCCACCACCTTCTCCCCTCCTCCTCCCAACTTCTCCTGGCTGCTTCTTTTTGTCAAACACTAGAACTTTGACCTAAAGTCAGTGAAATCTCTCCAAACTGGTCACCCAAACCCTAGAGCCTACCACCAAGAAACCTCTGTGTTTCAGCTACTCATCTTAGAGGGCTTTGTCACCTAGCAACACCCTAAACTATGCTTTCCCAAGTCACTGCCTCTTGGAGTTCCAGAATCTTAGTCCAAGATTCTGTGACCTCAGCACTCCTGCCCACATCAGACACCAATGACAGGAGACTGACCAATAGCACTCAGCACTCACTTGCAGAGCTCTGACTGTCTATCATAGCTTCAGAGCAGGTGCTCCTCCCATGGTCAAATCATACCAAGGTTGCTTCCCAGTCCTGCAGCTCTTGCCAGGATTGCACGTGGTTACCTAAATAACCAACCTCATTCTTTCTAGAAATTACCATAATGTTGATATTGGATTCTTAAGTACTATAAGCTACATTTGAATTAGAAAACTACTTTGCACATCGTTTTCTATGAGGGAAAATATTTTCCTTTTTCATTGTTGCTGAATCCAATCTTTGCTCTTAAAAAAGGACAACTCAACTCTTGAGTGTGAGGCAGGAGTATTATCAGTTCAAGGCTAACCTGGTATTAGGGTATGGGTTATGGTTAGGGTTAGGGTTAGGGTTAGGGTTAGAATTAGGGTTAGGATTAGGTTTAGGGTTAGGGTTAGGGTTAGGGTTAGGGTTAGGGTTAGGGTTAGGGTTAGAATTAGGGTTAGGGTTAGGTTTAGATTTAGGGTTAGTGTTAGTGTTTGGGTTAGGTTTAGGTTTAGGGTTAGGGTTACGATTAGGATGAGGGTTATGGTTTGGGTTAGGGTTAGGGTTACGTTTAGGGTTAGGGTTAGGGTTTGGATTAGAGTTAGGTTAGGGTTAGGGTTAGGTTTAAGGTTTCCATTTGGGTTAGGGTGAGTATTAGGGTTAGGGTTAGGGTTAGTGTTAGGATTAGGGTTTGGGTTAGGGTTAGGGTTTGGTTTAAGTTTAGGGTTAGGCTTAGGGTTTGGTTTTGGGTTAGGGTTAGGTTTAGGGTTAGGGTTTGGATTAGGGTTAGGTTTAGGGTTAATGTTTGGATTAGCTTTAGGTTTAGGGTTAGGGTTGGGGTTAGGTTTAGGGCTAATGTTTGGATTAGCTTTAGGTTTAGGGTTTGGGTTAGGGTTAGGGTTATAGTTATGGTTAGCGTTTGTGTTAGGGTTAGGTTTAGGGTTAGGGTTTGGGTTATGGTTAGGTTTAGGGGTAATGTTTGGGTTAGGGTTAGGATTAGGTATAGGGTTAGGGTTTGGTTTAGTGTTAGGTTTAGTGTTAGGTTTAGGGTTCGGGTTAGTGTTACGGTTATAGTTTGGGTTAGGTTTAGGGCTGGGTTAGAGTTTGGGTTTGTGTTAGGGTTAGGGTTAGGGTTTGTTTTGGGGTTAGGTTTAGGGTTTAGATTAGGTTTAGGGTGAGGGTTTGCGAAAAGGTTAGGATTTGGGTTAGGGTTAGGGTTAGGATTAGGGTTAGTGTTAGGGTTAGGTTTAGCGTTTGGATTAGGGTTAGTGTTAGGGTATGGTATAGGGTTTGGGTTAGGGTTAGGGTGTGAGTTTGGGTTAGGGTTAGGTTTAGGTTTAGGGTTAGGTTTAGGGATAGAGTTATGTTTTGGGTTCTGGTTATGGTTAGGGTTTGGGTTAGGGTTAGGTTTAGCGGTTGGGTTTGGGTTACGTTTAGGATTAGCGTTAGGGTTTGGGTTTGGGTTTGGGTTAGGGTTAGGGTTAGGGTTAGGGTTTGGGTTTGGGTTAGGATTAGGTTTAGGGTTAGGGTTAGGTTTGGGTTACGGTTAGGGTTAGGTTAGGTTTTGAGTTTGGGTTAGGGTTAGGTTTAGGGTTAGGGTTTGGGTTAGGGTTAGGGTTAGGGTTACGGTAAGAATTTGGGTTAGGTTTCGGGCTGGGTTCGGATTTGGGTTTGTGTTAGGGTTAGGGTTAGGGTTTGTGTTAGGGTTAGGATTAGGGTTAGGGTTTGGGCTAGAGTTAGGGTTAGGGTTAGGGTTTGGGCTAGTGTTAGGGTTAGGTTTAGGGTTAAGGTTTGGGTGATGGTTAGGTTTAGGCTTAGGGTTAGGGTTAGTGTGAGGTTTAGGTTTAATGTTTGGGTTAGTGTTAGGGGTAGGTATAGGGTTAGTGTTAGGTTACGTTTAGGGTTAGGGTTAGGGTTAGGGTTAGGGTTAGGGTTAGGGTTAGTAGAGGTAGGCTTAGTAGTAGAGGTCCTTTTTGTGGAGGGCCTGGGCAGGGCCAGCAGGCCCCACCACCTTCTCCCCTCTCCTCCCATCTTCTCCTGGCTGCTTCTTTTTGTCAAACACTAGAACTTTGACCTAAAGTCAATGAAATCTCTCCAAACTGATCACCCAAATCCTAGAGCCTACCACCAAGAAACCTCTGTGTTTCAGCTACTCATCTTAGAGGGCTTTGTCACCTAGCAACACCCTAAACTATGCTTTCCCAAGTCACTGCCTCTTCGAGTTTCAGAATCTTAGTCCAAGATTCTGTGACCTCAGCACTCCTGCTCACATCAGACACCAATGACAGGAGACTGACCAATAGCCCTCAGCACTCACTTGCAAAGCTCTGCCTGTCTATCATAGCTTCAGAGCAGGTGCTCCTCCCCTGGTTCAATTCATGCCAAGGTTGCTTCCCAGTCCTGCAGCTCTTGCCAGGATTGCACGTGGTTACCTAAATAACCAACCTCATTCTTTCTAGAAATTACCATATTATTGATATTGGATTCTTAAGTACTATAAGCTACATTTGAAGCAGAAAACTACTTTGGGCATCGTTTTCTATGAGGGAAAATATTTTCCTTTTTCATTGTTGCTGAATCCAATCTTTGCTCTTAAAAAAGTACAACTCAACTCTTGGGGGTGAGGCAGGATTATTATCAGTTCAAGGCTACCCTGGGATTAGGGTATGGATTATGGTTATGGTTATGGCTAGGGTTAGGGTTAGAATTAGGGTTAGGGTTAGGTTTAGATTTAGGGTTAGGGTTAGAGTTACGGTTAGAGTTTGGGTTAGGTTTAGGGCTGGGCTGGGTTTGCGTTTGTGTTAGGGTTAGTTTTAGGGTTTGTGTTAGGGTTAGGTCTAGGGTTAGAGTTTGGGCTAGGGTTAGGGCTAGGGTGTGCATTTGGGTTAGGGTTAGGTTTAGGGTTAGGGTTAGGTTTAGGGATAGAGTTATGGTTTGTGTTCTGGTAATGGTTAGGGTTTGGGTTAGGGTTAGGTTTAGGGTTAGGGTTTGGGTTTGGTTTAGGGGTAGTGTTAGTATTACGGTAGGGTTTGCGTTAGGATTAGGGTTAGGGTTAGGGTTAGGGATAGGGTTAGAGTTAGGGTTACAGTTTGCGTTTGGGTTAGGGTTAGAGTTAGGTTTTGGGTTAGGGTAAGGGTTAGGGTTAGGGTTTGGGTTTGGGTTAGGGTTAGGGTTATAGTTAGGGTTTGGGTTAGGGTTAGGGTTAGTGTTAGGGTTTGGGTTAGGGTTAGGGTTATAGTTAGGGTTTGGGTTAGGGTTAGGGTTAGTGTTAGGGTTTGGGTAAGGGTTAGGGTTATGGTTAGGTTTAGCATGTGCGTTTGTGTTAGGGTTATGTTTAGGGTTAGGGTTAGGTTTAGGGATAGTGTTATGGTTTGGATTCTGGTTATGGTTAGGGTTTGGGTTAATGTTAGGTTTAGGTTTAGAGTTTGGGTTTGGGTTAGGATTAGGGTTAGGGTTAGTGTTTGGGTTTGGGTTAGGTTTAGGGTTAGGGTTAGAGTTTGGGTTAGGGTTAGGGTTAGGGTTTGGGTTATTCTTAGGTTTAGGTTTAGGCTTAAGGTTTGTGTTCGGGTTAGGGTTAGGGTTAGTGTTAAGGTCAGTGTTAGGGTTTGGGTTTGGTTTAGGGTTAGGTATAGGGTTAGGGTGTGGGTTTGGATTAGAGTTAGGGTTAGAGTTAGTGTTAGGGTTAGGGTTTGGGTTAGGTTTATGTTCAGGTTTAGTGTTCCGGTTTAGGTTTAGGGTTAGGGTTAGGATTAGGGTTAATGTTAGGGTCAGGTTTAGGGTTAAGGTTTGGTTTAGAGTTGTGTTTAGGGATAGGGTTAGGTTTATAAGTTCGGTTAGGGTTAGTGTTAGGGTTAGGGTTAGGGTTAGGGTTAGGGTTAGGATTAGGCTTAGGGTTAGGGTTAGGGTTTGGGTTTGGGATTGGGTTGGGGTTTGGGTTAGGGTTAGGTTTAGGGTTACGCTTTGGGTTAGGGTTAGGTTTATGGTTAATGTTTGGGTTAGGGTTAGGGTTAGTTTTAGGGTTAGGGTTAGGGTTAGGGTTAGGGTTACGGTTAGGGTATGGGTTAGGGTTAGGTTTAGGGTTACGATTAGGGTTTGGGTTAGGGTTAGGGTTAGGGTTAGGTTTTGTGGTAGGGTTAGGTTTCGGGTTAGGGTTTGGGTTAGGGTTAGGTTTAGGTTTAGGGTTAGGGTTAGGTTTTGGGTCACGGTTAGGGTTAGGATTAGGGTTAAGGTTAGGGTTAGGGTAGTAGAGGTAGGCTTTGTAGTAGACGTCCTGTATGTGGAGGGCCTGGGCAGGGCCAGCAGGCCACACCACCTTCTCCCCTCCTCCTCCCACCTTCTCCTGGCTGTTAGGTTTAGGGTTATGGTTACGGTTAGTGTTTGGGTTAGGGTTAGGTTTAGCGTTAGGGATATGATTAGGATTAGGGTTATGGTTTGGGTTAGGGTTAGGGTTAGGATTAATGTTAGCGTTAGGGTTAGGGTGTGAGTTAGGGTTAGGGTTAGGGTTAGCGTTTCCGTTTGGGTTACGGTGAGTGTTAGGGTTAGGGTTAGTGTTAGAGTTAGTGTTACGATTAGGGTTTGGTTTTGGGTTAGGGTTAGTGTTAGTGCTAGGGTTAGGGGTTAGGTTAGGTTTAGGGTCAGGGTTTGTGAAAAGTTTAGGATTTGGGTTAAGGTTACGGTTAGGATAAGGGTTAGGGTTAGGGTTAGGTTTAGCGTTTGGGTTAGGGTTAAGTTTAGTTTATGGTTAGGGTTAGGGTTTGGGATAGGGTTAGGGTTAGTGTTAGGGTTTGGGTTAGCGTTAGGGTTAGGGTTAGGGTTAGGGTTAGGGTTAGGGTTAGGTTTGTGTTAGGGTTAGGGTTAGGGTTAGGGTTAGGGTTTGGCTGTGCTTTTGGGTTAGGGTTAGGTTTAGGGTTAGGGTTAGGTTTAGGGAAAGTGTTATATTTTGGATTCTGGTTATGGTTAGGGTTTGGGTTAGGGTTTGGTTTAGGTTTAGGGTTTGGGTTTGTGTTAGGATTAGGGTTAGGGTTAGGGTTTGGGTTAGGGTTAGGGTTAGGGTTAAGGTTAGGGTTAGGGTTAGGGTTAGGGTTAGGGTTTGGGTTAGGGTTAGGGTTAGGGTTTGGGTTATTGTTAGGCTTAAGTTTAGGGTTACGTTTTGGGTTTGGTTTAGGGTTAGGTATAGGGTTAGGTTGTGGGTTTGGATTAGAGTTAGGGTAAGGGTTAGTGTTAGGGTTAGGTTTTGGGTTAGGTTTATGTTCATGTTTAGTGTTCGGGTTTAGGGTTCGGGTTAGGGTTAGGGTTAGGGTTAGGGTTAGTAGAGGTAGGCTTAGTAGTAGAGGTCCTGTTTGTGGAGGGCCTGGGCAGGGCCAGCAGGCCCCACTACCTTCTCCCCTCCTCCTTCCATCTTCTCCTGGCTGCTTCTTTTTGTCAAACACAAAACTTTGACCTAAAGTCAATGAAATCTCTTCAAACTGGCCACCCAAACACTACAGCCTACCACCAAGAAACCTCTGTGTTTCAGCAACTCATCTTAGAGGGCTTTGTCACCTAGCAACACCCTAAACAATGCTTTGCCATGTCACTGACTCTTCGAGTTCCAGAATCTTAGTCCAAGATTCTGTGACCCCAGCACTCCTGCTCACATCAGACACCAATGACAGGAGACTGACCAGTAGCCCTCAGCACTCACTTGCAAAGCTCTGCCTGTGTATCATAGCTTCAGAGCAGGTGCTCCTCCCCTGGTCAAGTCATGCCAATGTTGCTTGCCAGTCCTGCAGCTCTTGCCAGAATTGCACGTGGTTACCTAAATAACCAACCTCATTCTTTCTAGAAATTACCATATTATTGATATTGGATTCTTAAGTACTATAAGCTACATTTGAATCAGAAAACTACTTTCGACATCATTTTCTATGAGGGAAAATATTTTCATTTTCATTGCTGCTGAATCCAATTTGCTCTTAAAAAAGTACAACTCAACTCTTGGGGGTGAGGCAGGAGGATTATCAGTTCAAGGCTACCCTCGGATTAGGGTATGGGTTATGGTTATGGTCAGGGTTAGGGTTAGGGTTAGAATTAGGGTTAGTGTTAGGTTTAGGGTTATGGTTATGGTTAGTGTTTGGGTTAGGGTTAGGTTTAGGGTTAGGGATATGATTAGGATTAGGGTTATGGTTTGGGTTAGTGTTAGGGTTAGGATTAGGGTTAGGGTTAACGTTAGGGTTCGGGTTAGGGTGTGAGTTAGGGTTAGGGTTAGGTTTAGGGTTTCCGTTTGGGTTACGGTGAGTGTTTGGGTTAGGGTTAGTGTTAGGGTTAGTGTTAGGATTAGGGTTTGGTTTTGGGTTAGGGTTAGTGTTAGTGCTAGGGTTAGGGGTTAGGTGAGGTTTAGGGTCAGGGTTTGTGAAAAGGTTAGGATTTGGGTTAAGGTTACGGTTAGGATAAGGGTTAGGGTTAGGGTTAGGGTTAACGTTTGGGTTAGGGTTAAGTTTAGTTTATGGTTAGGGTTAGGGTTTGGGATAGGGTTAGGGTTAGTGTTAGGGTTTGGGTTAGGGTTAGGGTTAGGATTAGGGTTAGGGTTAGGGTTAGGGTTTGGGTTAGGGTTAGGGTTAGGATTAGGTTTGTGTTAGGGTTAGGGTTAGGGTTAGGGTTAGGGTTAGGGTTAGGCTGTGCTTTTGGGTTAGGGCTAGGTTTAGGGTTAGGGTTAGGTTTAGGGATAGTGTTATAGTTTGGATTCTGGTTATGGTTAGGGTTTGGGTTAGGGTTAGGTTTAGGTTTAGGGTTTGGGTTTGTGTTAGGATTAAGGTTAGGGTTAGTGTTTGGGTTTGGGTTAGGGTTAGGGTTAGGGTTAGGGTTACGGTGTGCTTTTGGGTTAGGGTTAGGTTTAGGGTTAGGTTAGGTTTAGGGAAAGTGTTATAGTTTGTATTATAGTTATGGTTAGGGTTTGCGTTAGGGTTAGGTTTAGGTTTAGGGTTTGGGTTTGTGTTAGGATTAGGGTTAGGGTTAGTGTTTGGGTTTGGGTTAGGGTTATGGTTAGGGTTAGGGTTTGGGTTAGGGTTAGGGTTAGGGTTTGGGTTATTTTTAGGCTTAGGTTTAGGGTTACGTTTTGGGTTTGGTTTAGGGTTAGGTATAGGCTTAGGGTGTGGGTTTGGATTAGAGTTAGGGTTAGGGTTAGTGTTAGGGTTAGGTTTTGGGTTAGGTTTATGTTCAGGTTTAGTGTTCGGGTTTAGGGTTAGGGTTAGGGTTAGGGTTAGGGTTAGTGTTAGGTTCAGGTTTAGGGTTAAGGTATGGTTTAGGGTTGTGTTTAGGGATAGGGTTAGGTTTATGGGTTCGGTTAGAGTTAGGGTTAGGGTTAGGGTTAGGATTAGGCTTAGGGTTAGTGTTTGGGTTTGGGATAGGTTTAAGGTTTGGGTTAGGGTTAGGTTTAGGGGTAGGGTTTGGGTTAGGGTTAGGTTTAGGGTTAATGTTTGGGTTACGGTTAGGGTTAGGGTTAGTATTTTTGTTACGGTTAGGGTTAGGGTTACGGTTATGATTAGGGTTACGGTTAGGGTATAGGATAGGTTTAGGTTTAGGGTTAGGATTTGGGTTTGGGTTAGGGTTAGGGTTAGGGTTAGGGTTAGGTTTTGTGTTAGGGTTAGGTTTAGGGTTAGGGTTTGGGTTAGGGTTAGGTTTAGGGTTAGGGTTTGGGTTACGGTTAGGTTTACGGTTAGGGTTTGGTTTAGGGTTAGGGTTAGGGTTACAGTTAGAGTTTGGGTTAGGGTTAGGGTTAGGGTTTGGGTTTGGGTTAGGGTTAGGGTTTGTGTTAGGGTTAGGTTTAGGGTTAGGGTTTGGGCTAGGGTTAGGTTTAATGTTAGGGTTTGAGTTAGGGTTAGGTTTAGGTTTAGGGTTTGGGTTTGAGTTAGGGTTAGGGTTAGGGTTGTTGTTAGTGTTAGGTTTAGGGTTAGGGTTTGGGCTAGTGTTAGGGTTATGTTAAGGTTAAGGTTTGGGTTATGGTTCGGTTTAGTCTTAGGGTTAGGGTTAGTGTTAGGTTTAGGTTTAATGTTTGGGTTAGTGTTAGGGTTAGGTATAGGGTTAGTGTTATGTTAGGTTTAGGGTTAGGGTTAGGGTTAGTGTTAGGGTTAGGGTTAGTAGAGGTAGGCTTAGTAGTAGAGGTCCTGTTTGTGGAGGGCCTGGGCAGGGCCAGCAGGCCCCACCACCTTCTCCCCTCCTCCTCCCATCTTCTCCTGGCTGCATGTTTTTGTCAAACACTAGAACTTTGACCTAAAGTCAATGAAATCTCTCCAAACTGGTCACCCAAACCCTAGAGCCTACCACCAAGAAACCTCTGTGTTTCAGCTACTCATCTTAGAGGGCTTTGTCACCTAGCAACACCCTAAACAATGCTTTCCCAAGTCACTGCCTCTTCGAGTTCCGGAATCTTAGTCCAAGATTCTGTGACCTCAGCACTCCTGCTCACATCAGACACCAATGACAGGAGACTGACCAATAGCCCTCAGCACTCACTTGCAAAGCTCTGCCTGTCTATCATAGCTTCAGAGCAGGTGCTCCTCCCCTGGTCAATTCATGCCAAGGTTGCTTCCCAGTCCTGCAGCTCTTGCCAGGATTGCACGTGGTTACCTAAATAACCAACCTCATTCTTTCTAGAAATTACCATATTATTGATATTGGATTCTTAAGTATTATAAGCTACATTTGAAGCAGAAAACTACTTTGGGCATCGTTTTCTATGAGGGAAAATATTTTCCTTTTTCGTTGTTGCTGAATCCAATCTTTGCTCTTAAAAAAGTACAACTCAACTCTTGGGGGTGAGGCAGGAGGATTATCAGTTCAAGGCTACCCTGGGATTAGGGTATTGGTTATGGTTATGGTTATGGTTAGGGTTAGGGTTAGAATTAGGGTTAGGGTTAGGTTTAGATTTAGGGTTAGGGTTAGGGTTACGGTTAGAGTTTGGGTTAGGTTTAGGGCTGGGCTGGGTTTGCGTTTGTGTTAGGGTTAGTTTTAGGGTTTGTGTTAGGCTTAGGTTTAGGGTCAGAGTTTGGGCTAGGGTTAGGGTTAGGGTGTGCATTTGGGATATGGTTAGGTTTAGGGTTAGGGTTAGGTTTAGGGATAGAGTTATGGTTTGTGTTCTGGTAATGGTTAGGGTTTCGGTTAGGGTTAGGTTTAGGGTTAGGGTTTGGGTTTGGTTTAGGGTTAGGGTTAGTATTAGGGTATGGTTTGCGTTAGGATTAGGGTTAGGGTTAGGGTTAGGGATAGGGTTAGGGTTAGGGTTATAGTTTGCGTTTGGGTTAGGGTTAGGGTTAGGTTTTGGTTTAGGGTTAGGGTTAGGGTTAGGGTTTGGGTTTGGGTTAGAGTTAGGGTTATAGTTAGGGTTTGGGTTAGGGTTAGGGTTATGGTTAGGTTTAGCATGTGCGTTTGGGTTAGGGTTATGTTTAGGGTTAGGGTTAGGTTTAGGGATAGTGTTATGGTTTGCATTCTGGTTATGGTTAGGGTTTGGGTTAGGGATAGGTTTAGGTTTAGAGTTTGGGTTTGGGTTAGGATTAGGGTTAGGGTTAGTGTTTGGGTTTGGGTCAGGTTTAGGGTTAGGGTTAGAGTTTGGGTTAGGGTTAGGGTTAGGGTTTGGGTTATTCTTAGGTTTAGGTTTAGGCTTACGGTTTGTGTTTGGGTTAGGGTTAGGGTTAGTGTTAAGGTCAGTGTTAGGGTTTGTGTTTGGTTTAGGGTTAGGTATAGGGTTAGGGTGTGGGTTTGGATTAGAGTTAGGGTTAGAGTTAGTGTTAGGGTTAGGGTTTGGGTTAGGTTTATGTTCAGGTTTAGTGTTCGGGTTTAGGGTTAGGGTTAGGGTTAGGATTATGGTTAGTGTTAGGGTCAGGTTTAGGGTTAAGGTTTGGTTTAGGGTTGTGTTTAGGGATAGGGTTAGGTTTATGAGTTCGGTTAGGGTTAGGGTTAGGGTTAGGGTTAGTGTTAGGATTAGGCTTAGGGTTAGGGTTAGGGTTTGGGTTTGGGATAGGGTTAGGGTTTGGGTTAGGGTAAGGTTTAGGGTTACGCTTTGGGTTAGGGTTAGGTTTAGGGTTAATGTTTGGGTTAGGGTTAGGGTTAGTTTTAGGGTTAGGGTTAGGGTTAGGGTTACGGTTGGGGTATGGTTTAGGGTTAGGGTTAGCGTTAGGGTTACGATTTGGGTTTGGGTTAGGGTTAGGGTTAGGGTTAGGTTTTGTGGTAGGGTTAGGTTTCGGGTTAGGGTTTGGATTAGGGTTAGGTTTAGGTTTAGGTTTAGGGCTAATTTTTGGGTCACGGTTAGGGTTAGGATTAGGGTTAAGGTTAGGGTTAGGTTAGTAGAGGTAGGCTTTGTAGTAGAGGTCCTGTATGTGGAGGGCCTGGGCAGGGCCAGCAGGCCACACCACCTTCTCCCCTCCTCCTCCCACCTTCTCCTGGCTGCTTCTTTTTGTCAAACACTAGAACTTTGACTCAAAGTCAACTAAATCTCTTCAAACTGGTCACCCAAACACTAGAGCCTACCATCAAGAGACCTCTGTGTTTCAGCAACTCATCTGAGAGGGCTTTGTCAGCTAGCAATACGCTAAACAATGCTTTGCCAGGTCACTGCCTCTTCGAGTTCCAGAATCTTAGTCCAAGATTCTGTGACGTCAGCACTCCTGCTCACATCAGACACCAATGACAGGAGACTGACCAATAGCCCTCAGCACTCACTTGCAAAGCTCTGCCTGTCTATCCTAGCTTCAGAGCACGTGCTCCTCCCCTGGTCAAGTCATGCCAAGGTTGCTTCCCAGTCCTGCAGCTCTTGCCAGGATTTTACGTGGTTACCTAAATAACCAACCTCATTCTTTCTAGAAATTACCATATAATTGATATAGGATTCTTAAGTACTATGAGCTACATTTGAATCAGAAAACTACTTTCGACATCATTTTCTATGAGGGAAAATATTTTCATTTTCATTGCTGCTGAATCCAATCTTTGCTCTTAAAAAAGTACAACTCAACTCTTGGGGGTGAGGCAGGAGGAGTATCAGTTCAAGGCTACCCTCGGATTAGGGTATGGGTTATGGTTATGGTCAGGGTTAGGGTTAGGGTTAGAATTAGGGTTAGTGTTAGGTTTAGGGTTATGGTTACGGTTAGTGTTTGGGTTAGGGTTAGGTTTAGCGTTAGGGATATGATTAGGATTAGGGTTATGGTTTGGGTTAGGGTTAGGGTTAGAATTAATGTTAGCGTTAGGGTTAGGGTGTGAGTTAGGGTTAGGGTTAGGGTTAGCGTTTCCGTTTGGGTTACGGTGAGTGTTAGGGTTAGGGTTAGTGTTAGGGTTAGTGTTAGGATTAGGGTTTGGTTTTGGGTTAGGGTTAGTGTTAGTGTTAGGGTTAGGGGTTAGGTTAGGTTTAGGGTCAGGGTTTGTGAAAAGTTTAGGATTTGGGTTAAGGTTACGGTTAGGATAAGGGTTAGGGTTAGGGTTAGGTTTAGCGTTTGGGTTAGGGTTAAGTTTAGTTTATGGTTAGGGTTAGGGTTTGGGATAGGGTTAGGGTTAGTGTTAGGGTTTGGGTTAGGGTTAGGGTTAGGGTTAGGGTTAGGGTTAGGGTTAGGGTTAGGGTTAGGTTTGTGTTAGGGTTAGGGTTAGGGTTAAGGTTAGGGTTTGGCTGTGCTTTTGGGTTAGGGTTAGGTTTAGGGTTAGGGTTAGGTTTAGGGAAAGTGTTATATTTTGGATTCTGGTTATGGTTAGGGTTTGGGTTAGGGTTTGGTTTAGGTTTAGGGTTTGGGTTTGTGTTAGGATTAGGGTTAGGGTTAGTGTTTGGGTTTGGGTTAGGTTTAGGGTTAGGGTTAGGGTTAGGGTTAGGGTTAGGGTTAGGGTTAGGGTTTGGGTTAGGGTTAGGGTTAGGGTTTGGGTTATTGTTAGGCTTAAGTTTAGGGTTACGTTTTGGGTTTGGTTTAGGGTTAGGTATAGGGTTAGGTTGTGGGTTTGGATTAGAGTTAGGGTAAGGGTTAGTGTTAGGGTTAGGTTTTGGGTTAGGTTTATGTTCAGGTTTAGTGTTCGGGTTTAGGGTTCGGGTTAGGGTTAGGGTTAGGGTTAGGGTTAGTAGAGGTAGGCTTAGTAGTAGAGGTCCTGTTTGTGGAGGGCCTGGGCAGGGCCAGCAGGCCCCACTACCTTCTCCCCTCCTCCTTCCATCTTCTCCTGGCTGCTTCTTTTTGTCAAACACAAAACTTTGACCTAAAGTCAATGAAATCTCTTCAAACTGGCCACCCAAACACTACAGCCTACCACCAAGAAACCTCTGTGTTTCAGCAACTCATCTTAGAGGGCTTTGTCACCTAGCAACACCCTAAACAATGCTTTGCCATGTCACTGACTCTTCGAGTTCCAGAATCTTAGTCCAAGATTCTGTGACCCCAGCACTCCTGCTCACATCAGACACCAATGACAGGAGACTGACCAGTAGCCCTCAGCACTCACTTGCAAAGCTCTGCCTGTGTATCATAGCTTCAGAGCAGGTGCTCCTCCCCTGGTCAAGTCATGCCAATGTTGCTTGCCAGTCCTGCAGCTCTTGCCAGGATTGCACGTGGTTACCTAAATAACCAACCTCATTCTTTCTAGAAATTACCATATTATTGATATTGGATTCTTAAGTACTATAAGCTACATTTGAATCAGAAAACTACTTTCGACATCATTTTCTATGAGGGAAAATATTTTCATTTTCATTGCTGCTGAATCCAATTTGCTCTTAAAAAAGTACAACTCAACTCTTGGGGGTGAGGCAGGAGGATTATCAGTTCAAGGCTACCCTCGGATTAGGGTATGGGTTATCGTTATGGTCAGGGTTAGGGTTAGGGTTAGAATTAGGGTTAGTGTTAGGTTTAGGGTTATGGTTATGGTTAGTGTTTGGGTTAGGGTTAGGTTTAGGGTTAGGGATATGATTAGGATTAGGGTTATGGTTTGGGTTAGTGTTAGGGTTAGGATTAGGGTTAGGGTTAATGTTAGGGTTCGGGTTAGGGTGTGAGTTAGGGTTAGGGTTAGGTTTAGGGTTTCCGTTTGGGTTACGGTGAGTGTTTGGGTTAGGGTTAGTGTTAGGGTTAGTGTTAGGATTAGGGTTTGGTTTTGGGTTAGGGTTAGTGTTAGTGCTAGGGTTAGGGGTTAGGTTAGGTTTAGGGTCAGGGTTTGTGAAAAGGTTAGGATTTGGGTTAAGGTTACGGTTAGGATAAGGGTTAGGGTTAGGGTTAGGGTTAACGTTTGGGTTAGGGTTAAGTTTAGTTTATGGTTAGGGTTAGGGTTTGGGATAGGGTTAGGGTTAGTGTTAGGGTTTGGGTAAGGGTTAGGGTTAGGGTTAGGGTTAGGGTTTGGGTTAGGGTTAGGGTTAGGATTAGGTTTGTGTTAGGGTTAGGGTTAGGGTTAGGGTTAGGGTTAGGGTTAGGCTGTGCTTTTGGGTTAGGGTTAGGTTTAGGGTTAGGGTTAGGTTTAGGGATAGTGTTATAGTTTGGATTCTGGTTATGGTTAGGGTTTGGGTTAGGGTTAAGTTTAGGTTTAGGGTTTGGGTTTGTGTTAGGATTAGGGTTAGGGTTAGTGTTTGGGTTTGGGTTAGGGTTAGGGTTAGGGTTAGGGTTAGGGTTACGGTGTGCTTTTGGGTTAGGGTTAGGTTTAGGGTTAGGGTTAGGTTTAGGGAAAGTGTTATAGTTTGTATTATAGTTATGGTTAGGGTTTGCGTTAGGGTTAGGTTTAGGTTTAGGGTTTGTGTTAGGATTAGGGTTAGGGTTAGTGTTTGGGTTTGGGTTAGGGTTATGGTTAGGGTTAGGGTTTGGGTTAGGGTTAGGGTTAGGGTTTGGGATATTTTTAGGCTTAGGTTTAGGGTTACGTTTTGGGTTTGGTTTAGGGTTAGGTATAGGCTTAGGGTGTGGGTTTGGATTAGAGTTAGGGTTAGGGTTAGTGTTAGGGTTAGGTTTTGGGTTAGGTTTATGTTCAGGTTTAGTGTTCGGGTTTAGGGTTAGGGTTAGGGTTAGGGTTAGGGTTAGGGTTAGTGTTAGGGTCAGGTTTAGGGTTAAGGTATGGTTTAGGGTTGTGTTTAGGGATAGGGTTAGGTTTATGGGTTCGGTTAGGGTTAGGGTTAGGGTTAGGGTTAGGATTAGGCTTAGGGTTAGTGTTTGGGTTTGGGATAGGTTTAAGGTTTGGGTTAGGGTTAGGTTTAGGGGTAGGGTTTGGGTTAGGGTTAGGTTTAGGGTTAATGTTTGGGTTACGGTTAGGGTTAGGGTTAGTGTTTTTGTTAGGGTTAGGGTTAGGGTTACGGTTATGATTAGGGTTACGGTTAGGGTATAGGATAGGTTTAGGTTTAGGGTTAGGATTTGGGTTTGGGTTAGGGTTAGGGTTAGGGTTAGGGTTAGGTTTTGTGTTAGGGTTAGGTTTAGGGTTCGGGTTTGGGTTAGGGTTAGGTTTAGGGTTAGGGTTTGGGTTACGGTTAGGTTTACGGTTAGGGTTTGGTTTAGGGTTAGGGTTAGGGTTACAGTTAGAGTTTGGGTTAGGGTTAGGGTTAGGGTTTGGGTTTGGGTTAGGGTTAGGATTTGTGTTAGGGTTAGGTTTAGGGTTAGGGTTTGGGCTAGGGTTAGGTTTAGTGTTAGGGTTTGAGTTAGGGTTAGGTTTAGGTGTAGGGTTTGGGTTTGGGTTAGGGTTAGGATTAGGGTTGGTGTTAGTGTTAAGTTTAGGGTTAGGGTTTGGGCTAGGGTTAGGGTTAGGTTTAGGGTTAAGGTTTGGGTTATGGTTAGGTTTATGCTTAGGGTTAGGGTTAGGGTTAGGGTTAGGTTTAAGTTTAATGTTTGGGTTAGTGTTAGGGTTAGGTATAGGGTTAGTGTTAGGTTAGGTTTAGGGTTAGGTTTTGGGTTAGGGTTAGGTTTCGGGTTAATGTTTGGATTAGCTTTAGGGTTAGGGTTTGGGTTAGGATTAGGGTTATGGTTATGGTTAGGGTTTGGGTTAGTGTTGGGTTTAGGGTTAGGGTTAGGTTTAGCAGTAATGTTTGGGTTAGGGTTAGGGTTAGGTATACGGTTAGGGTTTGTTTAATGTTAGGTTTAGTGTTAGGGTTAGGGTTAGGGTTACGGTAAGAATTTGGGTTAGGTTTACGGCTGGGTTAGGGTTTGGGTTTGTGTTAGGGTTAGGGTTAGGGTTTGTGTTAGGATTAGGATTAGGTTTAGGGTTTGGGCTAGGGTTAGGGTTAGGGTTAGGGTTTGGGCTAGGGTTAGGTTTAGTGTTAGGGTTTGTGTTAGGGTTAGGTTTAGGTTTAGGGTTTGGGTTTGGGTTAGGGTTAGGGTTAGGGTTGGTGTTAGTGTTAGGTTTAGGGTTAGAGTTTGGGCTAGTGTTAGGGTTATGTTTAGGGTTAAGGTTTGGGTTATGGTTAGGTTTAGGCTTAGGGTTAGGTTTAGAGTTAGGTTTAGGTTTAATGTTTGGGTTAGTGTTATGGTTAGGTATAGGGTTAGTGTTAGGTTAGGTTTAGGGTTAGGGTTAGGGTTAGTGTTAGGGTTAGGGTTAGGGTTAGTAGAGGTAGGCTTAGTAGTAGAGGTCCTGTTTGTGGAGTGCCTGGGCAGGGCCAGCAGGCCCCACCACCTTCTCCCCTCCTCAACCCATCTTCTCCTGGCTGCTTCTTTTTGTCAAACACAAAACTTTGACCTAAAGTCAATGAAATCTCTCCAAACTGTGCACCCAAACCCTAGAGCCTACCACCAAGAAACCTCTGTGTTTCAGCAACTCATCTTAGAGGGCTTTGTCACCTAGCAACACCCTAAACAATGCTTTGCCATGTCACTGACTCTTCGAGTTCCAGAATCTTAGTCCAAGATTCTGTGACCTCAGCACTCCTGCTCACATCAGACACCAATGACAGGAGACTGACCAGTAGCCCTCAGCACTCACTTGCAAAGCTCTGCCTGTCTATCATAGCTTCAGAGCACGTGCTCCTCCCCAGGTCAAGTCATGCCAAGGTTGCTTCCCAGTCCTGCAGCTCTTGCCAGGAATGCACGTGGTTACCTAAATAACCAACCTCATTCTTTCTAGAAATTACCATATTATTGATATTGGATTCTTAAGTACTATAAGCTACATTTGAATCAGAAAACTACTTTCGACATCATTTTCTATGAGGGAAAATATTTTCATTTTCATTGCTGCTGAATCCAATTTGCTCTTAAAAAAGTACAACTCAACTCTTGGGGTGAGGCAGGAGGATTATCAGTTCAAGGCTACCCTCGGATTAGGGTATGGGTTATGGTTATGGTCAGGGTTAGGGTTAGGGTTAGAATTAGGGTTAGTGTTAGGTTTAGGGTTATGGTTATGGTTACTGTTTGGGTTAGGGTTAGGTTTAGGGTTAGGGATATGATTAGGATTAGGGTTATGGTTTGGATTAGGGTTAGGGTTAGGATTAGGGTTAGGGTTAATGTTGGGGTTTGGGTTAGGGTGTGAGTTAGGGTTAGGTTTAGGTTTAGGGTTTCCGTTTGGGTTACGGTGAGTGCTAGGGTTAGGGTTAGTGTTAGGGTTAGTGTTAGGATTAGGGTTTGGTTTTGGGTTAGGGTTAGTGTTAGTGCTAGGTTTAGGGGTTAGGTTAGGTTTAGGGTCAGGGTTTGTGAAAAGGTTAGGATTTGGGTTAAGGTTACGGTTAGGATAAGGGTTAGGGTTAGGGTTAGCGTTTGGGTTAGGGTTAAGTTTAGTTTATGGTTAGGGTTAGG
>JAJHUQ010000053.1:3470000-3522500 GCA_035773235.1 Eospalax fontanierii | reverse complement strand
GGGTTACGGTTAGAGTTTGGGTTAGGTTTAGGGCTGGGCTGGGTTTGCGTTTGTGTTAGGGTTAGTTTTAGGGTTTGTGTTAGGCTTAGGTTTAGGGTTAGAGTTTGGGCTAGGGTTAGGGTTAGGGTGTGCATTTGGGATATGGTTAGGTTTAGGGTTAGGGTTAGGTTTAGGGATAGAGTTATGGTTTGTGTTCTAGTAATGGTTAGGGTTTGGGTTAGGGTTAGGTTTAGGGTTAGGGTTTGGGTTTGGTTTAGGGTTAGGGTTAGTATTAGGGTATGGTTTGCGTTAGGATTAGGGTTAGGGTTAGGGTTAGGGATAGGGTTAGGGTTAGGGTTATAGTTTGCGTTTGGGTTAGGGTTAGGGTTAGGTTTTGGTTTAGGGTTAGGGTTAGGGTTAGGGTTTGGGTTTGGGTTAGAGTTAGGGTTATAGTTAGGGTTTGGGTTAGGGTTAGGGTTATGGATAGGTTTAGCATGTGCGTTTGGGTTAGGGTTATGTTTAGGGTTAGGGTTAGGTTTAGGGATCGTGTTATGGTTTGCATTCTGGTTATGGTTAGGGTTTGGGTTAGGGATAGGTTTAGGTTTAGAGTTTGGGTTTGGGTTAGGATTAGGGTTAGGGTTAGTGTTTGGGTTTGGGTCAGGTTTAGGGTTAGGGTTAGAGTTTGGGTTAGGGTTAGGGTTAGGGTTTGGGTTATTCTTAGGTTTAGGTTTAGGCTTACGGTTTGTGTTTGGGTTAGGGTTAGGGTTAGTGTTAAGGTCAGTGTTAGGGTTTGTGTTTGGTTTAGGGTTAGGTATAGGGTTAGGGTGTGGGTTTGGATTAGAGTTAGGGTTAGAGTTAGTGTTAGGGTTAGGGTTTGGGTTAGGTTTATGTTCAGGTTTAGTGTTCGGGTTTAGGGTTAGGGTTAGGGTTAGGATTATGGTTAGTGTTAGGGTCAGGTTTAGGGTTAAGTTTTGGTTTAGGGTTGTGTTTAGGGATAGGGTTAGGTTTATGAGTTCGGTTAGGGTTAGGGTTAGGGTTAGGGTTAGTGTTAGGATTAGGCTTAGGGTTAGGGTTAGGGTTTGGGTTTGGGATAGGGTTAGGGTTTGGGTTAGGGTAAGGTTTAGGGTTACGCTTTGGGTTAGGGTTAGGTTTAGGGTTAATGTTTGGGTTAGGGTTAGGGTTAGTTTTAGGGTTAGGGTTAGGGTTAGGGTTACGGTTGGGGTATGGTTTAGGGTTAGGGTTAGGGTTAGCGTTACGATTTGCGTGTGGGTTACGGTTAGGGTTAGGGGTAGGTTGGGGGGTAGGGTTAGGGGTCGGGTTAGGGGTTGGATTAGGGTTAGGTTTAGGTTTAGGTTTAGGGCTAATTTTTGGGTCACGGTTAGGGTTAGGATTAGGGTTAAGGTTAGGGTTAGGTTAGTAGAGGTAGGCTTTGTAGTAGAGGTCCTGTATGTGGAGGGCCTGGGCAGGGCCAGCAGGCCACACCACCTCCCCTCCTCCTCCCACCTTCTCCTGGCTGCTTCTTTTTGTCAAACACTAGAACTTTGACTTAAAGTCAACTAAATCTCTTCAAACTGGTCACCCAAACACTAGAGCCTACCATCAAGAGACCTCTGTGTTTCAGCAACTCATCTGAGAGGGCTTTGTCAGCTAGCAATACGCTAAACAATGCTTTGCCAGGTCACTGCCTCTTCGAGTTCCAGAATCTTAGTCCAAGATTCTGTGACGTCAGCACTCCTGCTCACATCAGACACCAATGACAGGAGACTGACCAATAGCCCTCAGCACTCACTTGCAAAGCTCTGCCTGTCTATCCTAGCTTCAGAGCACGTGCTCCACCCCTGGTCAAGTCATGCCAAGGTTGCTTCCCAGTCCTGCAGCTCTTGCCAGGATTTTACGTGGTTACCTAAATAACCAACCTCATTCTTTCTAGAAATTACCATATAATTGATATTGGATTCTTAAGTACTATGAGCTACATTTGAATCAGAAAACTACTTTCGACATCATTTTCTATGAGGGAAAATATTTTCATTTTCATTGCTGCTGAATCCAATCTTTGCTCTTAAAAAAGTACAACTCAACTCTTGGGGGTGAGGCAGGAGGAGTATCAGTTCAAGGCTACCCTCGGATTAGGGTATGGGTTATGGTTATGGTCAGGGTTAGGGTTAGGGTTAGAATTAGGGTTAGTGTTAGGTTTGGGGTTATGGTGTTGGTTAGTGTTTGGGTTAGGGTTAGGTTTAGCGTTAGGGATATGATTAGGATTAGGGTTATGGTTTGGGTTAGGGTTAGGGTTAGAATTAATGTTAGCGTTAGGGTTAGGGTGTGAGTTAGGGTTAGGGTTAGGGTTAGCGTTTCCGTTTGGGTTACGGTGAGTGTTAGGGTTAGGGTTAGTGTTAGGGTTGGTGTTAGGATTGGGGTTTGGTTGTGGGTTAGGGGTAGTGTTAGTGTTAGGGTTAGGGGTTAGGTTAGGTTTAGGGTCAGGGTTTGTGAAAAGTTTAGGATTTGGGTTAAGGTTACGGTTAGGATAAGGGTTAGGGTTAGGGTTAGGTTTAGCGTTTGGGTTAGGGTTAAGTTTAGTTTATGGTTAGGGTTAGGGTTTGGGATAGGGTTAGGGTTAGTGTTAGGGTTTGGGTTAGGGTTAGGGTTAGGGTTAGGGTTAGGGTTAGGGTTAGGGTTAGGGTTAGGTTTGTGTTAGGGTTAGGGTTAGGGTTAGGGTTAGGGTTTGGCTGTGCTTTTGGGTTAGGGTTAGGTTTAGGGTTAGGATTAGGTTTAGGGAAAGTGTTATATTTTGGATTCTGGTTATGGTTAGGGTTTGGGTTAGGGTTTGGTTTAGGTTTAGGGTTTGGGTTTGTGTTAGGATTAGGGTTAGGGTTAGTGTTTGGGTTTGGGTTAGGTTTAGGGTTAGGGTTAAGGTTAGGGTTAGGGTTAGGGTTAGGGTTAGGGTTTGGGTTAGGGTTAGGGTTAGGGTTTGGGTTATTGTTAGGCTTAAGTTTAGGGTTACGTTTTGGGTTTGGTTTAGGGTTAGGTATAGGGTTAGGTTGTGGGTTTGGATTAGAGTTAGGGTAAGGGTTAATGTTAGGGTTAGGTTTTGGGTTAGGTTTATGTTCAGGTTTAGTGTTCGGGTTTAGGGTTCGGGTTAGGGTTAGGGTTAGGGTTAGGGTTAGTAGAGGTAGGCTTAGTAGTAGAGGTCCTGTTTGTGGAGGGCCTGGGCAGGGCCAGCAGGCCCCACTACCTTCTCCCCTCCTCCTTCCATCTTCTCCTGGCTGCTTCTTTTTGTCAAACACAAAACTTTGACCTAAAGTCAATGAAATCTCTTCAAACTGGCCACCCAAACACTACAGCCTACCACCAAGAAACCTCTGTGTTTCAGCAACTCATCTTAGAGGGCTTTGTCACCTAGCAACACCCTAAACAATGCTTTGGCATGTCACTGACTCTTCGAGTTCCAGAATCTTAGTCCAAGATTCTGTGACCCCAGCACTCCTGCTCACATCAGACACCAATGACAGGAGACTGACCAGTAGCCCTCAGCACTCACTTGCAAAGCTCTGCCTGTGTATCATAGCTTCAGAGCAGGTGCTCCTCCCCTGGTCAAGTCATGCCAATGTTGCTTCCCAGTCCTGCAGCTCTTGCCAGGATTGCACGTGGTTACCTAAATAACCAACCTCATTCTTTCTAGAAATTACCATATTATTGATATTGGATTCTTAAGTACTATAAGCTACATTTGAATCAGAAAACTACTTTCGACATCATTTTCTATGAGGGAAAATATTTTCATTTTCATTGCTGCTGAATCCAATTTGCTCTTAAAAAAGTACAACTCAACTCTTGGGGGTGAGGCAGGAGGATTATCAGTTCAAGGCTACCCTCGGATTAGGGTATGGGTTATGGTTATGGTCAGGGTTAGGGTTAGGGTTAGAATTAGGGTTAGTGTTAGGTTTAGGGTTATGGTTATGGTTAGTGTTTGGGTTAGGGTTAGGTTTAGGGTTAGGGATATGATTAGGATTAGGGTTATGGTTTGGGTTAGTGTTAGGGTTAGGATTAGGGTTAGGGTTAACGTTAGGGTTCGGGTTAGGGTGTGAGTTAGGGTTAGGTTTAGGTTTAGGGTTTCCGTTTGGGTTACGGTGAGTGTTTGGGTTAGGGTTAGTGTTAGGGTTAGTGTTAGGATTAGGGTTTGGTTTTGGGTTAGGGTTAGTGTTAGTGCTAGGGTTAGGGGTTAGGTGAGGTTTAGGGTCAGGGTTTGTGAAAAGGTTAGGATTTGGGTTAAGGTTACGGTTAGGATAAGGGTTAGGGTTAGGGTTAGGGTTAACGTTTGGGTTAGGGTTAAGTTTAGTTTATGGTTAGGGTTAGGGTTTGGGATAGGGTTAGGGTTAGTGTTAGGGTTTGGGTTAGGGTTAGGGTTAGGATTAGGGTTAGGGTTAGGGTTAGGGTTTGGGTTAGGGTTAGGGTTAGGATTAGGTTTGTGTTAGGGTTAGGGTTAGGGTTAGGGTTAGGGTTAGGGTTAGGCTGTGCTTTTGGGTTAGGGTTAGGTTTAGGGTTAGGGTTAGGTTTAGGGATAGTGTTATAGTTTGGATTCTGGTTATGGTTAGGGTTTGGGTTAGGGTTAGGTTTAGGTTTAGGGTTTGGGTTTGTGTTAGGATTAGGGTTAGGGTTAGTGTTTGGGTTTGGGTTAGGGTTAGGGTTAGGGTTAGGGTTACGGTGTGCTTTTGGGTTAGGGTTAGGTTTAGGGTTAGGGTTAGGTTTAGGGAAAGTGTTATAGTTTGTATTATAGTTATGGTTAGGGTTTGCGTTAGGGTTAGGTTTAGGTTTAGGGTTTGGGTTTGTGTTAGGATTAGGGTTAGGGTTAGTGTTTGGGTTTGGGTTAGGGTTATGGTTAGGGTTAGGGTTTGGGTTAGGGTTAGGGTTAGGGTTTGGGTTATTTTTAGGCTTAGGTTTAGGGTTACGTTTTGGGTTTGGTTTAGGGTTAGGTATAGGCTTAGGGTGTGGGTTTGGATTAGAGTTAGGGTTAGGGTTAGTGTTAGGGTTAGGTTTTGGGTTAGGTTTATGTTCAGGTTTAGTGTTCGGGTTTAGGGTTAGGCTTAGGGTTAGGGTTAGGGTTAGTGTTAGGGTCAGGTTTAGGGTTAAGGTATGGTTTAGGGTTGTGTTTAGGGATAGGGTTAGGTTTATGCATTCGGTTAGGGTTAGGGTTAGGGTTAGGGTTAGGGTTAGGATTAGGCTTAGGGTTAGTGTTTGGGTTTGGGATAGGTTTAAGGTTTGGGTTAGGGTTAGGTTTAGGAATAGGGTTTGGGTTAGGGTTAGGTTTAGGGTTAATGTTTGGGTTACGGTTAGGGTTAGGGTTAGTGTTTTTGTTAGGGTTAGGGTTAGGGTTACGGTTATGATTAGGGTTACGGTTAGGGTATAGGATAGGTTTAGGTTTAGGGTTAGGATTTGGGTTTGGGTTAGGGTTAGGGTTAGGGTTAGGGTTAGGTTTTGTGTTAGGGTTAGGTTTAGGGTTAGGGTTTGGGTTAGGGTTAGGTTTAGGGTTAGGGTTTGGGTTACGGTTAGGTTTACGGTTAGGGTTTGGTTTAGGGTTAGGGTTAGGGTTACAGTTAGAGTTTGGGTTAGGGTTAGGGTTAGGGTTTGGGTTTGGGTTAGGGTTAGGGTTTGTGTTAGGGTTAGGTTTAGGGTTAGGGTTTGGGCTAGGGTTAGGTTTAGTGTTAGGGTTTGAGTTAGGGTTAGGTTTAGGTGTAGGGTTTGGGTTTGGGTTAGGGTTAGGATTAGGGTTGGTGTTAGTGTTAAGTTTAGGGTTAGGGTTTGGGCTAGGGTTAGGGTTAGGTTTAGGGTTAAGGTTTGGGTTATGGTTAGGTTTATGCTTAGGGTTAGGGTTAGGGTTAGGGTTAGGTTTAAGTTTAATGTTTGGGTTAGTGTTAGGGTTAGGTATAGGGTTAATGTTAGGTTAGGTTTAGGGTTAGGTTTTGGGTTAGGGTTAGGTTTCGGGTTAATGTTTGGATTAGCTTTAGGGTTAGGGTTTGGGTTAGGATTAGGGTTATGGTTATGGTTAGGGTTTGGGTTAGGGTTGGGTTTAGGGTTAGGGTTAGGTTTAGCGGTAATGTTTGGGTTAGGGTTAGGGTTAGGTATACGGTTAGGGTTTGGTTAATGTTAGGTTTAGTGTTAGGGTTAGGGTTAGGGTTACGGTAAGAATTTGGGTTAGGTTTACGGCTGGGTTAGGGTTTGGGTTTGTGTTAGGGTTAGGGTTAGGGTTTGTGTTAGGGTTAGGATTAGGTTTAGGGTTTGGGCTAGGGTTAGGGTTAGGTTTAGGGTTTGGGCTAGGGTTAGGTTTAGTGTTAGGGTTTGTGTTAGGGTTAGGTTTAGGTTGAGGGTTTGGGTTTGGGTTAGGGTTAGGGTTAGGGTTGGTGTTAGTGTTAGGTTTAGGGTTAGAGTTTGGGCTAGTGTTAGGGTTATGTTTAGGGTTAAGGTTTGGGTTATGGTTAGGTTTAGGCTTAGGGTTAGGTTTAGAGTTAGGTTTAGGTTTAATGTTTGGGTTAGTGTTATGGTTTGGTATAGGGTTAGTGTTCGGTTAGGTTTAGGGTTAGGGTTAGGGTTAGTGTTAGGGTTAGGGTTAGGGTTAGTAAAGGTAGGCTTAGTAGTAGAGGTCCTGTTTTTGAAGTGCCTGGGCAGGGCCAGCAGGCCCCACCACCTTCTCCCCTCCTCAACCCATCTTCTCCTGGCTGCTTCTTTTTGTCAAACACAAAACTTTGACCTAAAGTCAATGAAATCTCTCCAAACTGTGCACCCAAACCCTAGAGCCTACCACCAAGAAACCTCTGTGTTTCAGCAACTCATCTTAGAGGGCTTTGTCACCTAGCAACACCCTAAACAATGCTTTGCCATGTCACTGACTCTTCGAGTTCCAGAATCTTAGTCCAAGATTCTGTGACCTCAGCACTCCTGCTCACATCAGACACCAATGACAGGAGACTGACCAGTAGCCCTCAGCACTCACTTGCAAAGCTCTGCCTGTCTATCATAGCTTCAGAGCACGTGCTCCTCCCCAGGTCAAGTCATGCCAAGGTTGCTTCCCAGTCCTGCAGCTCTTGCCAGGAATGCACGTGGTTACCTAAATAACCAACCTCATTCTTTCTAGAAATTACCATATTATTGATATTGGATTCTTAAGTACTATAAGCTACATTTGAATCAGAAAACTACTTTCGACATCATTTTCTATGAGGGAAAATATTTTCATTTTCATTGCTGCTGAATCCAATTTGCTCTTAAAAAAGTACAACTCAACTCTTGGGGTGAGGCAGGAGGATTATCAGTTCAAGGCTACCCTCGGATTAGGGTATGGGTTATGGTTATGGTCAGGGTTAGGGTTAGGGTTAGAATTAGGGTTAGTGTTAGGTTTAGGGTTATGGTTATGGTTACTGTTTGGGTTAGGGTTAGGTTTAGGGTTAGGGATATTATTAGGATTAGGGTTATGGTTTGGGTTAGGGTTAGGGTTAGGATTAGGGTTAGGGTTAATGTTAGGGTTCGGGTTAGGGTGTGAGTTAGGGTTAGGTTTAGGTTTAGGGTTTCCGTTTGGGTTACGGTGAGTGCTAGGGTTAGGGTTAGTGTTAGGGTTAGTGTTAGGATTGGGGTTTGGTTTTGGGTTAGGGTTAGTGTTAGTGCTAGGTTTAGGGGTTAGGTTAGGTTTAGGGTCAGGGTTTGTGAAAAGGTTAGGATTTGGGTTAAGGTTACGGTTAGGATAAGGGTTAGGGTTAGGGTTAGGGTTAGCGTTTGGGTTAGGGTTAAGTTTAGTTTATGGTTAGGGTTAGGGTTTGGGATAGGGTTAGCTTTAGTGTTAGGGTTTGGGTTAGGGTTAGGTTTACGGTTAGGGTTAGGGTTAGGGTTAGGGTTAGGGTTAGGATTAGGGTTAGGTTTTTGTTTGGCTTAGGGTTATGGTTAGGGTTAGGGTTAGGTTTAGGGTGTGCTTTTGGGTTAGGGTTAGGTTTAGGGTTAGGGTTAGGTTTAGGGATAGTGTTATAGTTTGGATTCTGGTTATGGTTAGGGATTGGGTTAGGGTTAGGTTTAGGTTTAGGGTTTGGGTTTGTGTTAGGATTAGGGTAAGGGTTAGTGTTTGGGTTTGGGTTAGGGTTAGGGTTAGGGTGTGCTTTTGGGTTAGGGTTAGGTTTAGGGTTAGGGTTAGGTTTAGGGAAAGTGTTATAGTTTGGATTCTCTTTATGGTTAGGGTTTGGGTTAGGGTTAGGTTTAGGTTTAGGGTTTGGGTTTGTGTTATGATTAGGGTTACGGTTAGTGTTTGGGTTTGGGTTAGGGTTAGGGTTAGGGTTAGGGTTTGGGTTAGGCTGTGCTTTTGGGTTAGGGTTAGGTTTAGGGTTAGGGTTAGGTTTAGGGAAAGTGTTATATTTTGGATTCTGGTTATGGTTAGGGTTGGGTTAGGGTTTGGTTTAGGTTTAGGGTTTGGGTTTGTGTTAGGATTAGGGTTAGGGTTAGTGTTTGGTTTAGGGTTAGGGTTAGGGTTAGGGTTAGGGTTAGGGTTAGGGTTAGGGTTAGGGTTATGGTTAGGGTTAGGGATTGGTTTAGGGTTAGGGTTAGGGTTTGGGTTATTGTTAGGCTTAGGTTTAGGGTTACGTTTTGAGTTTGGTTTAGGGTTAGGTATAGGGTTAGGGTGTGGGTTTGGATTAGAGTTAGGGTTAGGGTTAGTGTTAGGGTTAGGTTTTGGGTTAGGTTTATGTTCAGGTTTAGTGTTCGGGTTTAGGGTTAGGGTTAGGGTTAGGGTTAGGGTTAGTGTTAGCGTCAGGTTTAGGGTTAAGGTTTGGTTTAGGGTTGTGTTTAGGGATAGGGTTAGGTTTATGAGTTCGGTTAGTGTTAGGGTTAGGGTTAGGGTTAGGGTTAGGGTTAGGATTAGGCTTAGGGTTAGTGTTTGGTTTTGGGATAGGTTTAAGGTTTGGGTTAGGTTTAGGTTTAGGGGTAGGGTTTGGGTTAGGTTTAGGTTTAGGGTTAATGTTTGGGTTACGGTTAGGGTTAGGGTTAGTGTTTTTGTTAGGGTTAGGGTTAGGGTTACGGTTATGGTTAGGGTTACGGTTAGGATATAGGATAGGTTTAAATTTAGGGTTAGGATTTGGGTTTGGGTTAGGGTTAGGGTTAGGGTTAGGGTTAGGTTTTGTGTTAGGGTTAGGTTTAGGGTTAGGGTTTGGGTTAGGGTTAGGTTTAGGGTTAGGGTTAGGGTTTGGGTTACGGTTAGGTTTACGGTTAGGGTTTGGGTTACTGTTAGGCTTACCTTTAGGGTTAGGTTTAGGGTTAGGGTTAGGGTTTGGGTTAGTGTTAGGTTTAGGGTTAGGGTTAGGGTAACAGTTAGAGTTTGGGTTAGGGTTAGGGTTAGGGTTAGGGTTTGTGTTTGGGTTAGGGTTATGGTTTGTGTTAGGGTTAGGTTTAGGGTTAGGGTTTGGGCTAGGGTTAGGTTTAGTGTTAGGGTTTGAGTTAGGGTTAGGTTTAGGTTTAGGGTTTGGGTTTGGGTTAGGGTTAGGATTAGGGTTGGTGTTAGTGTTAGGTTTAGGGTTAGGGTTTGGGCTCGGGTTAGGGTTAGGTTTAGGGTTAAGGTTTGTGTTATGGTTAGGTTTAGGCTTAGGGTTAGGGTTAGGGTTAGGTTTAAGTTTAATGTTTGGGTTAGTGTTAGGGTTAGGTATAGGGTTAGTGTTAGGTTAGGTTTAGGGTTAGGTTTTGGGTTAGGGTTAGGTTTCGGGTTAATGTTTGGATTAGCTTTAGGGTTAGGGTTTGGGTTAGGGTTAGGGTTATGGTTATGGTTAGGGTTTGGGGTAGGGTTGGGTTTAGGGTTAGGGTTTGGGTTAGGGTTAGGTTTAGCGGTAATGTTTGCATTAGGGTTAGGGTTAGGTATACGGTTAGGGTTTGGTTTAGTGTTAGGTTTAGTGTTAGGGTTAGGGTTTTGGTTACGGTAAGAATTTGGGTTAGGTTTACGGCTGGGTTAGGGTTTGGGTTTGTGTTAGGTTTAGGGTTAGGGTTTGTGTTAGGATTAGGATTAGGTTTAGGGTTTGGGCTAGGGTTAGGGTTAGGGTTAGGGTTTGGGCTAGGGTTAGGTTTAGTGTTAGGGTTTGTGTTAGGGTTAGGTTTAGGTTTAGGGTTTGGGTTTGTGTTATAGTTAGGGTTAGGGTTGGTGTTAGTGGTAGGTTTAGTGTTAGGGTTTGGCCTAGTGTTAGGGTTATGTTTAGGGTTAAGGTTTGGGTTATGGTTAGGTTTAGGCTTAGGGTTAGGGTTAGTGTTAGGTTTAGGTTTAATGTTTGGGTTAGTGTTAGGGTTAGGTATAGGGTTAGTGTTAGGTTAGGTTTAGGGTTAGGGTTAGGGTTAGTGTTAGGGTTAGGGTTAGTAGAGGTAGGCTTAGTAGTAGAGGTCCTGTTTGTGGAGGGCCTGGGTAGGGACAGCAGGCCCCACCACCTTCTCCCCTCCTCCTCCCATCTTCTCCTGGCTGCTTCTTTTAGTCAAACACTAGAACTTTGACCTAAAGTCAGTGAAATCTCTCCAAACTGGTCACCCAAACCCTAGAGCCTACCACCAAGAAATCTCTGTGTTTCAGCTACTCATCTTAGAGGGCTTTGTCACCTAGCAACACCCTAAACTATGCTTTCCCAAGTTCCTGCCTCTTCGAGTTCCAGAATCTTAGTCCAAGATTCTGTGACCTCAGCACTCCTGCTCACATCAGACACCAATGACAGGAGACTGACCAATAGCCCTCAGCACTCACTTGCAAAGCTCTGCCTGTCTATCATAGCTTCAGAGCAGGTGCTCCTCCCCTGGTCAATTCATGTCAAGGTTGCTTCCCAGTCCTGCAGCTCTTGCCAGGATTGCACGTGGTTACCTAAATAACCAACCTCATTCTTTCTAGAAATTACCATATTATTGATATTGGATTCTTAAGTACTATAAGCTACATTTGAAGCAGAAAACTACTTTGGGCATCGTTTTCTATGAGGGAAAATATTTTCCTTTTTCATTGTTGCTGAATCCAATCTTTGCTCTTAAAAAAGTACATCTCAACTCTTGGGGGTGACGCAGGAGGATTTTCAGTTCAAGGCTACCCTGGGATTAGGGTATGGGTTATGGTTATGGTTATGGTTAGGGTTAGGGTTAGGTTTAGATTTAGGGTTAGGGTTAGGGTTACGGTTATAGTTTGGGTTAGGTTTAGGGCTGAGCTGGGTTTGCGTTTGTGTTAGGGTTAGTTTTAGTGTTTGTGTTAGGGTTAGGTTTAGGGTTAGAGTTTGGGCTAGGGTTAGGGTTAGGGTGTGCATTTGGGTTAGCGTTAGGTTTAGGGTTAGGGTTAGGTTTAGGGATAGAGTTATGGTTTGTGTTCTGGTAATGGTTAGGGTTTGGGTTAGTGTTAGGTTTAGGGTTAGGGTTTGGGTTTGGTTTAGGGTTAGGGTTAGTATTAGGGTATGGTTTGCGTTAGGATTAGGGTTAGGGTTAGGGTTAGGGTTAGGGATATGGTTAGGGTTAGGGTTACAGTTTGCGTTTGGGTTAGGGTTAGTGTTAGGTTTTGGGTTAGGGTTAGGGTTAGGGTTAAGGTTTGGGTTTGGGTTAGGGTTAGGGTTATAGTTAGGGTTTGGGTTAGGGTTAAGGTTAGTGTTAGGGTTTGGGTTAGGGTTAGGGTTATGGTTAGGGTTAGCATGTGCGTTTGGGTTAGGGTTATGTTTAGGGTTAGGGTTAGGTTTAGGGATAGTGTTATGATTTGGATTCTGGTTATGGTTAGGGTTTGGGTTAGGGTTAGGTTTAGGTTCAGAGTTTGGGTTTGGGTTAGGATTAGAGTTAGGCTTAGTGTTTGGGTTTGGGTTAGGTTTAGGGTTAGGGTTAGAGTTTGGGTTAGGGTTAGGGTTAGGGTTTGGGTTATTCTTAGGTTTAGGTTTAGGGTTACGGTTTGTGTTTGGGTTAGGGTTAGGGTTAGTGTTAAGGTCAGTGTTAGGGTTTGGGTTTGGTTTAGAGTTAGGTATAGGGTAGAGTTTAGGTTAGGGTTAGGGTTAGGGTTTGGGTTATTCTTAGGTTTAGGTTTAGGGTTACGGTTTGTGTTTGGGTTAGGGTTAGGGTTAGTGTTAAGGTCAGTGTTAGGGTTTGGGTTTGGTTTAGAGTTAGGTATAGGGTTAGGGTGTGGGTTTGGATTAGAGTTAGGGTTAGAGTTAGTGTTAGGGTTAGGGTTTGGGTTAGGTTTATGTTCAGGTTTAGTGTTCTGGTTTAGGGTTATTGTTAGGGTTAGGATTAGGGTTAGTGTTAGGGTCAGGTTTAGGGTTAAGGTTTGGGTTAGGGTTGTGTTTAGGGATAGGGTTAGGTTTATGAGTTCGGTTAGGGTTAGGGTTAGGGTTAGGGTTAGGGTTAGGGTTAGGATTAGGCTTAGGGTTAGTGTTAGGGTTTGGTTTTGGGATAGGGTTAGGGTTTGGGTTAGGGTTAGGTTTAGGGTTACGCTTTGGGTTAGGGTTAGGTTTAGGGTTAATGTTTGGGTTAGGGTTAGGGTTAGTTTTAGGGTTAGCGTTAGGGTTAGGGTTACGATTTGGGTTTGGCTTAAGGTTAGGGTTAGAGTTAGGTTTTGTGGTAGGGTTAGGTTTCGGGTTAGGATTAAGGTTAGGGTTAGGTTAGTAGAGGTAGGCTTTGTAGTAGAGGTCCTGTATGTGGAGGGCCTGGGCAGGGCCAGCAGGCCACACCACCTTCTCCCCTCCTCCTCCCACCTTCTCCTGGCTGCTTCTTTTTGTCAAACACTAGAACTTTGACTTAAAGTCAACTAAATCTCTCCAAACTGGTCACCCAAACACTAGAGCCTACCACCAAGAGACCTCTGTGTTTCAGCAACTCATCTGAGAGGGTTTGTCAGCTAGCAATACCCTAAACAATGCTTTGCCAGGTCACTGCCTCTTCGAGTTCCAGAATCTTAGTCCAAGATTCTGTGACCTCAGCACTCCTGCTCACATCAGACACCAATGACAGGAGACTGACCAATAGCCCTCAGCACTCACTTGCAAAGCTCTGCCTGTCTATCATAGCTTCAGAGCACGTGCTCCTCCCCTGGTCAAGTCATGCCAAGGTTGCTTCCCAGTCCTTCAGCTCTTGCCAGGATTGCACGTGGTTACCTAAATAACCAACCTCATTCTTTCTAGAAATTACCATATTATTGATATTGGATTCTTAAGTACTATAAGCTACATTTGAATCAGAAAACTACTTTCGACATCATTTTCTATGAGGGAAAATAATTTCATTTTCATTGCTGCTGAATCCAATCTTTGCTCTTAAAAAAGTACAACTCAACTCTTGGGGGTGAGGCAGGAGGATTATCAGTTCAAGGCTACCCTCGGATTAGGGTATGGGTTATGGTTATGGTCAGGGTTAGGGTTAGGGTTAGAATTAGGGTTAGTGTTAGGTTTAGGGTTATGGTTACGGTTACTGTTTGGGTTAGGATTAGGTTTAGGGTTAGGGATATGATTAGGATTAGGGTTATGGTTTGGGTTAGGGTTAGGATTAGGAATAATATTAGGGTTAGGGTTAGGGTGTGAGTTAGGGTTAGGGTTAGGGTTAGCGTTTCCGTTTGGGTTACGGTGAGTGTTAGGGTTAGGGTTATTGTTAGGGTTAGTGTTAGGATTAGGGTTTGGTTTTGGGTTAGGGTTAGTGTTAGTGTTAGGGTTAGGAGTTAGGTTAGGTTTAGGGTCAGGGTTTGTGAAAAGGTTAGGATTTGGGTTAAGGTTACGGTTAGGATAAGGGTTAGGGTTAGGGTTAGGTTTAGCGTTTGGGTTAGGGTTAAGTTTAGTTTATGGTTAGGGTTAGGGTTTGGGATAGGGTTAGGGTTAGTGTTAGGGTTTGGGTTAGGGTTAGGGTTAGGGTTAGGGTTAGGGTTAGGGTTAGGTTTGTGTTAGGGTTAGGGTTAGGGTTAGGGTTAGGGTTAGGCTGTGCTTTTGGGTTAGGGTTAGGTTTAGGGTTAGGGTTAGGTTTAGGGAAAGTGTTATATTTTGGATTCTGGTTATGGTTAGGGTTTGGGTTAGGGTTTGGTTTAGGTTTAGGGTTTGGGTTTGTGTTAGGATTAGGGTTAGGGTTAGGTTTTGGGTTAGGGTTAGGGTTATGGTTTAGGTTATTGTTAGGCTTAAGTTTAGGGTTACGTTTTGGGTTTGGTTTAGGGTTAGGTATAGGGTTAGGTTGTGGGTTTGGATTAGAGTTAGGGTAAGGGTTAGTGTTAGGGTTAGGTTTTGGGTTAGGTTTATGTTCAGGTTTAGTGTTCGGGTTTAGGGTTAGGGTTAGGGTTAGGGTTAGGGTTAGGGTTAGGGTCAGGTTTAGGGTTAAGGTTTGGTTTAGGGTTGTGTTTAGGGATAGGGTTAGGTTTATGGGTTCGGTTAGGGTTAGGGTTAGGGTTAAGGTTAGTATTAGGCTTAGGGTTAGTGTTTGGGTTTGGGATAGGTTTAAGGTTTGGGTTAGGGTTAGGTTTAGGGGTAGGGTTTGGGTTTGGGTTAGGTTTAGGTTTAATGTTTGGGTTACGCTTAGGGTTAGGTTTAGTGTTTTTGTTAGGGTTAGGGTTAGGGTTACGGTTACGGTTAGGGTTACGGTTAGGGTATAGGATAGGTTTAGGTTTAGGGTTAGGATTTGGGTTTGGGGTAGGGTTAGGGTTAGGGTTAGGGTTAGGTTTTGTGTTAGGGTTAGGTTTAGGGGTAGGGTTTTTGTTAGGGTTAGGTTTAGGGTTAGGGTTTGGGTTACGGTTAGGTTTACGGTTAGTGTTTGGGTTATTGTTAGGCTTAGGTTTAGGGTTAGGTTTAGGGTTAGGGTTAGGGTTTGGGTTAGTGTTAGATTTAGGGTTAGGGTTAGGGTTACAGTTAGAGTTTGGGTTAGGGTTAGGGTTAGGGTTTGTGTTTGGGTTAGTGTTAGGGTTGGTGTTAGGGTTAGGTTTAGGGTTAGGGTTTGGGCTTGGGTTAGGTTTAGTGTTAGGGTTTGAGTTAGGGTTAGGTTTAGGTTTAGGGTTTGGGTTTGGGTTAGGGTTAGGATTAGGGTTGGTGTTAGTGTTAGGTTTAGGGTTAGGGTTTGGGCTAGGGTTAGGGTTAGGTTTAGGGTTAAGGTTTGGGTTATGGTTAGGTTTAGGCTTAGGGTTAGGTTTAGGGTTAGGTTTAAGTTTAATGTTTGGGTTAGTGTTAGGGTTAGGTATAGGGTTAGTGTTAGGTTAGGTTTAGGGTTAGGTTTTGGGTTAGGGTTAGGTTTCGGATTAATGTTTGGATTAGCTTTAGGCTTAGGGTTTGGGTTAGGGTTAGGGTTATGGTTATGGTTAGGGTTTGGGTTAGGGTTGGGTTTAGGGTTGGGGTTTGGGTTAGGGTTAGGTTTAGCTTTAATGTTTGCATTAGGGTTAGGGTTAGGTATACGGTTAGGGTTTGGTTTAGTTTTAGGTTTAGTGTTAGGGTTAGGGTTAGGGTTACGGTAAGAATTTGGGTTAGGTTTACGGCTGGGTTTGGGTTTGGGTTTGTGTTAGGGTTAGGGTTAGGGTTTGTGTTAGGGATAGGATTAGGTTTAGGGTTTGGGGTATGGTTAGGGATCGGGTTAGGGTTTGGGCTAGGGTTAGGTTTAGTGTTATTGTTTGTGTTAGGGTTAGGTTTAGGTTTAGGGTTTGGGTTTGGGTTAGGGTTAGGGTTAGGGTTGGTGTTAGGGTTAGTGTTAGGATTAGGGTTTGGTTTTGGGTTAGGGTTAGTGTTAGTGCTAGGGTTAGGGGTTAGGTTAGGTTTAGGGTCAGGGTTTGTGAAAAGGTTAGGATTTGGGTTAAGGTTACGGTTAGGATAAGGGTTAGGGTTAGGGTTAGGGTTAACGTTTGGGTTAGGGTTAAGTTTAGTTTATGGTTAGGGTTAGGGTTTGGGATAGGGTTAGGGTTAGTGTTAGGGTTTGGGTTAGGGTTAGGGTTAGGGTTAGGGTTAGGGTTAGGGTTAGGGTTAGGTTTGTGTTAGGGTTAGGGTTAGGGTTAGGGTTAGGGTTAGGGTTAGGGTGTGCTTTTGGGTTAGGGTTAGGTTTAGGGTTAGGGTTATGTTTAGGGATAGTGTTATAGTTTGGATTCTGGTTATGGTTAGGGTTTGGGTTAGGGTTAGGTTTTAGGTTTAGGGTTTGGGTTTGTGTTAGGATTAGGGTTAGGGTTAGTGTTTGGGTTAGGGTTAGGGTTAGGGTTAGGGTTAGGTTTAGGGTGTGCTTTTGGGTTAGGGTTAGGTTTAGGGTTAGGGTTAGGTTTAGGGAAAGTGTTATAGTTTGTATTATAGTTATGGTTAGGGTTTGGGTTAGGGTTAGGTTTAGGTTTAGGGTTTGGGTTTGTGTTAGCATTAGGGTTAGGGTTAGTGTTTGGGTTTGGGTTAGGGTTATGGTTAGGGTTAGGGTTTGGGTTAGGGTTAGGGTTAGGGTTTGGGTTATTTTTAGGCTTAGGTTTAGGGTTACGTTTTGGGTTTGGTTTAGGGTTAGGTATAGGGTTAGGGTGTGGGTTTGGATTAGAGTTAGGGTTAGGGTTAGTGTTAGGGTTAGGTTTTGGGTTAGGTTTATGTTCAGGTTTAGTGTTCGGGTTTAGCGTTAGGGTTAGGGTTAGGGTTAGGGTTAGTGTTAGGGTCAGGTTTAGGGTTAAGGTTTGGTTTAGGGTTGTGTTTAGGGATAGGGTTAGGTTTATGGGTTCAGTTAGGGTTAGGGTTAGGGTTAGGGTTAGGATTAGGCTTAGGGTTAGTGTTTGGGTTTGGGATAGGTTTAAGGTTTGGGTTAGGGTTAGGTTTAGGGGTAGGGTTTGGATTAGGGTTAGGTTTAGGGTTAATGTTTGTGTTACGGTTAGGGTTAGGGTTAGTGTTTTTGTTAGGGTTAGGGTTAGGGTTACGGTTATGATTAGGGTTACGGTTAGGGTATAGGATAGGTTTAGGTTTAGGGTTAGGATTTGGGTTTGGGGAAGGGTTAGGGTTAGGGTTAGGGTTAGGTTTTGTGTTAGGGTTAGGTTTAGGGTTAGGGTTTGGGTTAGGGTTAGGTTTAGGGTTAGGGTTTGGGTTACGGTTAGGTTTACGGTTAGGGTTTGGGTTAGGGTTAGGGTTAGGGTTACAGTTAGATTTTGGGTTAGGGTTAGGGTTAGGGTTTGTGTTTGGGTTAGGGTTAGGGTTTGTGTTAGGGTTAGGTTTAGGTTTAGGGTTTGGGCTAGGGTTAGGTTTAGGTGTAGGGTTTGGGTTTGGGTTAGGGTTAGGATTAGGGTTGGTGTTAGTGTTAAGTTTAGGGTTAGGGTTTGGGCTAGGGTTAGGGTTAGGTTTAGGGTTAAGGTTTGGGTTAGGGTTAGGTTTATGCTTAGGGTTAGGGTTAGGGTTAGGGTTAGGTTTAAGTTTAATGTTTGGGTTAGTGTTAGGGTTAGGTATAGGGTTTTCTGTAAGGTTAGGTTTAGGGTTAGGTTTTGGGTTAGGGTTAGGTTTCGGGTTAATGTTTGGATTAGCTTTAGGGTTAGGGTTAGGTTTAAGTTTAATGTTTGGGTTAGTGTTAGGGTTAGGTATAGGGTTAGTGTTAGGTTAGCTTTAGGGTTAGGTTTTGGGTTAGGTTTAGGTTTCCGGTTAATGTTTGGATTAGCTTTAGGGTTAGGGTTTGGGTTAGGATTAGGGTTATGGTTATGGTTAGGGTTTGGGTTAGTGTTGGGTTTAGGGTTAGGGTTTGGGTTAGGGTTAGGTTTAGCGGTAATGTTTGGGATAGGGTTAGGGTTAGGTATACGGTTACGTTTTTGTTTAGTGTTAGGTTTAGTGTTAGTGTTAGGGTTAGGGTTACGGTAAGAATTTGGGTTAGGTTTACGGCTGGGTTAGGGTTTGGGTTTGTGTTAGGGTTAGGGTTAGGGTTTGTGTTAGGGTTAGGATTAGGTTTAGGGTTTGGGCTAGGGTTAGGGTTAGGGTTAGGGTTTGGGCTAGGGTTAGGTTTAGTGTTAGGGTTTGTGTTAGGGTTAGGTTTATGTTTAGGGTTTGGGTTTGGGTTAGAGTCTGGGTTAGAATTGGTGTTAGAATTAGGTCTAGGGTTAGGTTTTGGGCTAGTGTTAGGGTTATGTTTAAGGTTAAGGTTTGGGGTATGGTTAGGTTTAGGCTTAGGGTTAGGGTTAGGGTTAGGTTTAGGTTTAATGTTTGGATTAGTGTTATGGTTAGGTATAGGGTTAGTGTTAGGTTAGGTTTAGGGTTAGGGTTAGGGTTAGTGTTAGGGTTAGGGTTAGGGTTAGTAGAGGTAGGCTTAGTAGTAGAGGTCCTGTTTGTGGAGTGCCTGGGCAGGGCCAGCAGGCCCCACCACCTTCTCCCCTCCTCCTCCCATCTTCTCCTGGCTGCTTCTTTTTGTCAAACACAAAACTTTGACCTAAAGTCAATTAAATCTCTCCAAACTGTTCACCCAAACCCTAGAGCCTACCACCAAGAAACCTCTGTGTTTCAGCAACTCATCTTAGAGGGCTTTGTCACCTAGCAACACCCTAAACAATGCTTTGCCATGTCACTGACTCTTCGAGTTCCAGTATCTTAGTCCAAGATTCTGTGACCTCAGCACTCCTGCTCACATCAGACACCAATGACAGGAGACTGACCAGTAGCCCTCAGCACTCACTTGCAAAGCTCTGCCTGTCTATCATAGCTTCAGAGCACGTGCTCCTCCCTAGGTCAAGTCATGCCAAGGTTGCTTCCCAGTCCTGCAGCTCTTGCCAGGAATGCACGTGGTTACCTAAATAACCAACCTCATTCTTTCTAGAAATTACCATATTATTGATATTGGATTCTTAAGTACTATAAGCTACATTTGAATCAGAAAACTACTTTCGACATCATTTTCTATGAGGGAAAATATTTTCATTTTCATTGCTGCTGAATCCAATTTGCTCTTAAAAAAGTACAACTCAACTCTTGGGGGTGAGGCAGGAGGATTATCAGTTCAAGGCTACCCTCGGATTAGGGTATGGGTTATGATTATGGTCAGGGTTAGGGTTAGGGTTAGAATTAGGGTTAGTGTTAGGTTTAGGGTTATGGTTATGGTTAGTGTTTGGGTTAGGGTTAGGTTTAGGGTTAGGGATATGATTAGGATTAGGTTTATGGTTTGGGTTAGGGTTAGGGTTAGGATTAGGGTTAGGGTTAATGTTAGGGTTCGGGTTAGGGTGTGAGTTAGGGTTAGGTTTAGGTTTAGGGTTTCCGTTTGTGTTACGGTGAGTGCTAGGGTTAGGGTTAGTGTTAGGGTTAGTGTTAGGATTAGGGTTTGGTTTTGGGTTAGGGTTAGTGTTAGTGCTAGGTTTAGGGGTTAGGTTAGGTTTAGGGCCAGGGTTTGTGAAAAGGTAAGGATTTGGGTTAAGGTTACGGTTAGGATAAGGGTTAGGGTTAGGGTTAGGGTTAGCGTTTGGGTTAGGGTTAAGTTTAGTTTATGGTTAGTGTTAGGGTTTGGGATAGGGTTAGGGTTAGTGTTAGGGTTTGGGTTAGGGTTAGGTTTAGGGTTAGGGTTAGGGTTAGGGTTAGGGTTAGGGTTAGGATTAGGGTTAGGTTTGTGTTAGGCTTAGGGTTAGGGTTAGGGTTAGGGTTAGGGTTAGGGTTAGGGTGTGCTTTTGGGTTAGGGTTAGGTTTAAGGTTAGGGTTAGGTTTAGGGATAGTGTTATAGTTTGGATTCTGGTTATGGTTAGGGTTTGGGTTAGGATTAGGTTTAGGTTTTGGGTTTGGGTTTGTGTCAGGATTAGGGTTACGGTTAGTGTTTGGGTTTGGGTTAGGTTTAGGGTTAGGGTTAGGGTTTGGGTTAGGGTTAGGGTTAGGGTTTGGGTTATTGTTAGGCTTAGGTTTAGGGTTACGTTTTGAGTTTGGTTTAGGGTTAGGTATAGGGTTAGGGTGTGGTTTTGGATTAGAGTTAGGGTTAGGGTTAGTGTTAGGGTTAGGTTTTGGGTTAGGTTTATGTTCAGGTTTAGTGTTCGGGTTTAGGGTTAGGGTGAGGGTTAGGGTTAGGGTTAGTGTTAGGGTCAGGTTTAGGGTTAAGGTTTGGGTTAGGGTTGTTTTTAGTGATAGGGTTAGGTTTATGGATTCGGTTAGGGTTAGGGTTAGGGTTAGGGTTAGGATTAAGCTTAGGGTTAGTGTTTGGGTTTGGGTTTGGGATAGGGTTAGGGTTTGGGTAAAGGTTAGGTTTAGGGTTACGCTTTGGGTTAGGGTTAGGTTTAGGCTTAATGTTTCGGTTAGGGTTAGGGTTAGTTTTAGGGTTAGCGTTAGGGTTAGGGTTACGATTTGGGTTTGGCTTAGGGTTAGGGTTAGGGTTAGGTTTTGTGGTAGGGTTAGGTTTCGGGTTAGGATTAAGGTTAGGGTTAGGTTAGTAGAGGTAGGCTTTGTAGTAGAGGTCCTGTATTTGGAGGGCCTGGGCAGGGCCAGCAGGCCACACCACCTTCTCCCCTCCTCCTCCCACCTTCTCCTGGCTGCTTCTTTTTGTCAAACACTAGAACTTTGACTTAAAGTCAACTAAATCTCTCCAAACTGGTCACCCAAACACTAGAGCCTACCACCAAGAGACCTCTGTGTTTCAGCAACTCATCTGAGAGGGCTTAGTCAGCTAGCAATACCCTAAACAATGCTTTGCCAGGTCACTGCCTCTTCGAGTTCCAGAATCTTAGTCCAAGATTCTGTGACCTCAGCACTCCTGCTCACATCAGACACCAATGACAGGAGACTGACCAATAGCCCTCAGCACTCACTTGCAAAGCTCTGCCTGTCTATCATAGCTTCAGAGCACGTGCTCCTCCCCTGGTCAAGTCATGCCAAGGTTGCTTCCCAGTCCTGCAGCTCTTGCCAGGATTGCACGTGGTTACCTAAATAACCAACCTCATTCTTTCTAGAAATTACCATATTATTGATATTGGATTCTTAAGTACTATAAGCTACATTTGAATCAGAAAACTACTTTCGACATCATTTTCTATGAGGGAAAATAATTTCATTTTCATTGCTGCTGAATCCAATCTTTGCTCTTAAAAAAGTACAACTCAACTCTTGGGGGTGAGGCAGGAGGATTATCAGTTCAAGGCTACCCTTGGATTAGGGTATGGGTTATGGTTATGGTCAGGGTTAGGGTTAGGGTTAGAATTAGGGTTAGTGTTAGGTTTAGGGTTATGGTTACGGTTAGTGTTTGGGTTAGGGTTAGGTTTAGGGTTAGGGATATGATTAGGATTAGGGTTATGGTTTGGGTTAGGGTTAGGATTAGGATTAATGTTAGGGTTAGGGTTAGGGTGTGAGTTAGGGTTAGGGTTAGGGTTAGCGTTTCCGTTTGGGTTACGGTGAGTGTTAGGGTTAGGGTTAGTGTTAGGGTTAGTGTTAGGATTAGGGTTTGGTTTTGGGTTAGGGTTAGTGTTAGTGTTAGTGTTAGGGGTTAGGTTAGGTTTAGGGTCAGGGTTTGTGAAAAGGTTAGGTTTTGGGTTAAGGTTACGGTTAGGATAAGGGTTAGGGTTAGGGTTAGGTTTAGCGTTTGGGTTAGGGTTAAGTTTAGTTTATGGTTAGGGTTAGGGTTTGGGATAGGGTTAGGGTTAGTGTTAGGGTTTGGGTTAGGGTTAGGGTTAGGGTTAGGGTTAGGGTTAGGGTTAGGTTTGTGTTAGGGTTAGGGTTAGGGTTAGGGTTAGGGTTAGGCTGTGCTTTTGGGTTAGGGTTAGGTTTATGGTTAGGGTTAGGTTTAGGGAAAGTCTTATATTTTGGATTCTGGTTATGGTTAGGGTTTGGGTTTGGGTTTGGTTTAGGTTTAGGGTTTGGGTTTGTGTTAGGATTAGGGTTAGGGTTAGTGTTAGGGTTTGGGTTAGGGTTAGGGTTAGGGTTAGGGTTTGGGTTAGGGTTAGGGTTATGGTTTAGGTTATTGTTAGGCTTAAGTTTAGGGTTACGTTTTGGGTTTGGTTTAGGGTTAGGTATAGTGTTAGGTTGTGGGTTTGGATTAGAGTTAGGTTAAGGGTTAGTGTTAGGGTTAGGTTTTGGGTTAGGTTTATGTTCAGGTTTAGTGTTCGGGTTTAGGGTTAGGGTTAGGGTTAGGGTTAGGGTTAGTGTTAGGGTCAGGTTTAGGGTTAAGGTTTGGTTTATGGTTGTGTTTAGGGATATGGTTAGGTTTATGGGTTCGGTTACTGTTAGGGTTAGGGTTAAGGTTAGGATTAGGCTTAGGGTTAGTGTTTGGGTTTGGGATAGGTTTAAGGTTTGGGTTAGGGTTAGGTTTAGGGGTAGGGTTTGGGTTTGGGTTAGGTTTAGGGTTAATGTTTGGGTTACGCTTAGGGTTAGGTTTAGTGTTTTTGTTAGGGTTAGGGTTAGGGTTACGGTTACGGTTAGGGTTACGGTTAGGGTATAGGATAGGTTTAGGTTTAGGGTTAGGATTTGGGTTTGGGGTAGGGTTAGGGTTAGGGTTAGGGTTAGGTTTTGTGTTAGGGTTAGGTTTAGGGTTAGGGTTTTTGTTAGGGTTAGGTTTAGGGTTAGGGTTTGGGTTACGGTTAGGTTTACGGTTAGGGTTTGGGTTATTGTTAGGCTTAGGTTTAGGGTTAGGTTTAGGGTTAGGGTTAGGGTTTGGGTTAGTGTTAGATTTAGGGTTAGGGTTAGGGTTACAGTTAGAGTTTGGGTTAGGGTTAGGGTTAGGGTTTGTGTTTGGGTTAGGGTTAGGGTTGGTGTTAGGGTTAGGTTTAGGGTTAGGGTTTGGGCTTGGGTTAGGTTTAGTGTTAGGGTTTGAGTTAGGGTTAGGTTTAGGTTTAGGGTTTGGGTTTGGGTTAGGGTTAGGATTAGGGTTGGTGTTAGTGTTAGGTTTAGGGTTAGGGTTTGGGCTAGGGTTAGGTTTAGGTTTAGGGTTAAGGTTTGGGTTATGGTTAGGTTTAGGCTTAGGGTTAGGGTTAGGGTTAGGTTTAAGTTTAATGTTTGGGTTAGTGTTAGGGTTAGGTATAGGGTTAGTGTTAGGTTAGGTTTAGGGTTAGGTTTTGGGTTAGGGTTACGTTTCGGATAAATGTTTCGATTAGCTTTAAGCTTAGGGTTTGGTTTAGTGTTAGGGTTAGGGTTATGGTTAGGGTTTGGGTTAGGGTTGGGTTTAGGGTTGGGGTTTGGGTTAGGGTTAGGTTTAGCTTTAATGTTTGCATTAGGGTTAGGGTTAGGTATACGGTTAGGGTTTGGTTTAGTGTTAGGTTTAGTGTTAGGGTTAGGGTTAGGGTTACGGTAAGAATTTGGGTTAGGTTTACGGCTGGGTTAGGGTTTGGGTTTGTGTTAGGGTTAGGGTTAGGGTTTGTGTTAGCGTTAGGATTAGGTTTAGGATTTGGGCTATTGTTAGGGATAGGGTTAGGGTTTGGGCTAGGGTTAGGTTTAGTGTTATTGTTTGTGTTAGGGTTAGGTTTAGGTTTAGGGTTTGGGTTTGGGTTAGGGTTAGGGTTAGGGTTGGTGTTAGTGTTAGGTTTAGAGTTAGGGTTTGGGCTAGTGTTAGGGTTATGTTTATGGTTAAGGTTTGGGTTATGGTTAGGTTTAGGCTTAGGGTTAGGGTCAGTGTTAGGTTTACGTTTAATGTTTGGGTTAGTGTTATGGTTAGGTATAGGGTTAGTGTTAGGTTAGGTTTAGGGTTAGGGTTAGGGTTAGTGTTAGGGTTAGGGTTAGTAGAGGTAGGCTTAGTAGTAGAGGTCCTGTTTGTGGAGGGCCTTGGCAGGGCCAGCAGGCCCACCACCTTCTCCCCTCCTCCTCCCATCTTCTCCTGGCTGCTTCTATTTGTCAAACACAAAACTTTGACCTAAAGTCAATGAAATCTCTCCAAACTGGGCACCCAAACACTACAGCCTACCACCAAGAAACCTCTGTGTTTCAGCAACTCATCTTAGAGGGCTTTGTCACCTAGCAACACCCTAAACAATGCTTTGCCATGTCACTGACTCTTCGAGTTCCAGAATCTTAGTCCAAGATTCTGTGATCCCAGCACTCCTGCTCACATCAGACACCAATGACAGGAGACTGACCAGTAGCCCTCAGCACTCACTTGCAAAGCTCTGCCTGTCTATCATAGCTTCAGAGCAGGTGCTCCTCCCCTGGTCAAGTCATGCCAATGTTGCTTCCCAGTCCTGCAGCTCTTGCCAGGATTGCACGTAGTTACCTAAATAACCAACCTCATTCTTTCTAGAAATTACCATATTATTGATATTGGATTCTTAAGTACTATAAGCTACATTTGAATCAGAAAACTACTTTCGACATCATTTTCTATGAGGGAAAATATTTTCATTTTCATTGCTGCTGAATCCAATTTGCTCTTAAAAAAGTACAACTCAACTCTTGGGGGTGAGGCAGGAGGATTATCAGTTCAAGGCTACCCTCGGATTAGGGTATGGGTTATGGTTATGGTCAGGGTTAGGGTTAGGGTTAGAATTAGGGTTACTGTTAGGTTTAGGGTTATGGTTATGGTTAGTGTTTGGGTTAGGGTTAGGTTTCGGGTTAGGGATATGATTAGGATTAGGGTTATGGTTTGGGTTAGTGTTAGGGTTAGGATTAGGGTTAGGGTTAATGTTAGGATTCGGGTTAGGGTGTGAGTTAGGGTTAGGGTTAGGTTTAGGGTTTCCGTTTGGGTTACGGTGAGTGTTAGTGTTAGGGTTAGTGTTAGGGTTAGTGTTAGGATTAGGGTTTGGTTTTGGGTTAGGGTTAGTGTTAGTGCTAGGGTTAGGGGTTAGGTTAGGTTTAGGGTCAGGGTTTGTGAAAAGGTTAGGATTTGGGTTAAGGTTACGGTTAGGATAAGGGTTAGGGTTAGGGTTAGGGTTAACGTTTGGGTTAGGGTTAAGTTTAGTTTATGGTTAGGGTTAGGGTTTGGGATAGGGTTTGGGTTAGTGTTAGGGTTTGTGTTAGGGTTAGGGTTAGGGTTAGGGTTAGGGTTAGGGTTAGGGTTAGGGTTAGGGTTAGGTTTGTGTTAGGGTTAGGGTTAGGGTTAGGGTTAGGGTTAGGGTGTGCTTTTGGGTTAGGTTTAGGTTTAGGGTTAGGGTTAGGTTTAGGGATAGTGTTATAGTTTGGATTCTGGTTATGGTTAGGGTTTGGGTTAGGGTTAGGTTTAGGTTTAGGGTTTGGGTTTGTGTTAGGATTAGGGTTAGGGTTAGTGTTTGGGTTAGGGTTAGGGTTAGGGTTAGGGTTAGGGTTAGGGTTAGGGTGTGCTTTTGGGTTAGGGTTAGGTTTAGGGTTAGGGTTAGGTTTAGGGAAAGTGTTATAGTTTGTATTATAGTTATGGTTAGGGTTTGCGTTAGGGTTAGGTTTAGGTTTAGGGTTTGGGTTTGTGTTAGGATTAGGGTTAGGGTTAGTGTTTGGGTTTGGGTTAGGGTTATGGCTAGGGTTAGGGTTTGGGTTAGGGTTAGGGTTAGGGTTTGGGTTATTTTTAGGCTTAGGTTTAGGGTTACGTTTTGTGTTTGGTTTAGGGTTAGGTATAGGGTTAGGGTGTGGGTTTGGATTAGAGTTAGGGTTAGGGTCGTGTTAGGGTTAGGTTTTGGGTTAGGTTTATGTTCAGGTTTAGTGTTCGGGATAAGGGTTAGGGTTAGGGTTAGGGTTAGGGTTAGTGTTAGGGTCAGGTTTAGGGTTATGTTTAGGGATAGGGTTAGGTTTAGGGGTTCGGTTGGGGTTGGGGTTAGGGTTAGGGTTAGGATTAGGCTTAGGGTTAGTGTTTGGGTTTGGGATAGGTTTAAGGTTTGGGTTAGGGTTAGGTTTAGGGGTAGGGTTTGGATTAGGGTTAGGTTTAGGGTTAATGTTTGGGTTACGGTTAGGGTTAGGGTTAGTGTTTTTGTTAGGGTTAGGGTTAGGGTTACGGTTATGATTAGGGTTACGGTTAGGGTATAGGACAGGTTTAGGTTTAGGGTTAGGATTTGGGTTTGGGTTAGGGTTAGGGTTAGGGTTAGGTTTTGTGTTAGGGTTAGGTTTAGGGTTAGGGTTTGGGTTAGGGTTAGGTTTAGGGTTAGGGTTTGGGTTACGGTTAGGTTTACGGTTAGGGTTTGGGTTAGGGTTAGTGTTAGTGTTACAGTTAGAGTTTGGGTTAGGGTTAGGTTTAGGGTTTGGGTTTGGGTTAGGGTTAGGGTTTGTGTTAGGGTTAGGTTTAGGGTTAGGCTTAGGTTTAGGTTTAATGTTTGGATTAGTGTTATGATTAGGTATAGGGTTAGTGTTAGGTTAGGTTTAGGGTTAGGGTTAGGGTTAGTGTTAGGGTTAGGGTTAGGGTTAGTAGAGGTAGGCTTAGTAGTAGAGGTCCTGTTTGTGGAGTGCCTGGGCAGGGCCAGCAGGCCCCACCACCTTCTCCCCTCCTCCTCCCATCTTCTCCTGGCTGCTTCTTTTTGTCAAACACAAAACTTTGACCTAAAGTCAATTAAATCTCTCCAAACTGTTCACCCAAACCCTAGAGCCTACCACCAAGAAACCTCTGTGTTTCAGCAACTCATCTTAGAGGGCTTTGTCACCTAGCAACACCCTAAACAATGCTTTGCCATGTCACTGACTCTTCGAGTTCCAGTATCTTAGTCCAAGATTCTGTGACCTCAGCACTCCTGCTCACATCAGACACCAATGACAGGAGACTGACCAGTAGCCCTCAGCACTCACTTGCAAAGCTCTGCCTGTCTATCATAGCTTCAGAGCACGTGCTCCTCCCTAGGTCAAGTCATGCCAAGGTTGCTTCCCAGTCCTGCAGCTCTTGCCAGGAATGCACGTGGTTACCTAAATAACCAACCTCATTCTTTCTAGAAATTACCATATTATTGATATTGGATTCTTAAGTACTATAAGCTACATTTGAATCAGAAAACTACTTTCGACATCATTTTCTATGAGGGAAAATATTTTCATTTTCATTGCTGCTGAATCCAATTTGCTCTTAAAAAAGTACAACTCAACTCTTGGGGGTGAGGCAGGAGGATTATCAGTTCAAGGCTACCCTCGGATTAGGGTATGGGTTATGATTATGGTCAGGGTTAGGGTTAGGGTTAGAATTAGGGTTAGTGTTAGGTTTAGGGTTATGGTTATGGTTAGTGTTTGGGTTAGGGTTAGGTTTAGGGTTAGGGATATGATTAGGATTAGGTTTATGGTTTGGGTTAGGGTTAGGGTTAGGATTAGGGTTAGGGTTAATGTTAGGGTTCGGGTTAGGGTGTAAGTTAGGGTTAGGTTTAGGTTTAGGGTTTCCGTTTGTGTTACGGTGAGTGCTAGGGTTAGGGTTAGTGTTAGGGTTAGTGTTAGGATTAGGGTTTGGTTTTGGGTTAGGGTTAGTGTTAGTGCTAGGTTTAGGGGTTAGGTTAGGTTTAGGGTCAGGGTTTGTGAAAAGGTAAGGATTTGGGTTAAGGTTACGGTTAGGATAAGGGTTAGGGTTAGGGTTAGGGTTAGCGTTTGGGTTAGGGTTAAGTTTAGTTTATGGTTAGTGTTAGGGTTTGGGATAGGGTTAGGGTTAGTGTTAGGGTTTGGGTTAGGGTTAGGTTTAGGGTTAGGGTTAGGGTTAGGGTTAGGGTTAGGGTTAGGATTAGGGTTAGGTTTGTGTTAGGCTTAGGGTTAGGGTTAGGGTTAGGGTTAGGGTTAGGGTGTGCTTTTGGGTTAGGGTTAGGTTTAAGGTTAGGGTTAGGTTTAGGGATAGTGTTATAGTTTGGATTCTGGTTATGGTTAGGGTTTTGGTTAGGATTAGGTTTAGGTTTTGGGTTTGGGTTTGTGTCAGGATTAGGGTTACGGTTAGTGTTTGGGTTTGGGTTAGGTTTAGGGTTAGGGTTAGGGTTTGGGTTAGGGTTAGGGTTAGGGTTTGGGTTATTGTTAGGCTTAGGTTTAGGGTTACGTTTTGAGTTTGGTTTAGGGTTAGGTATAGGGTTAGGGTGTGGGTTTGGATTAGAGTTAGGGTTAGGGTTAGTGTTAGGGTTAGGTTTTGGGTTAGGTTTATGTTCAGGTTTAGTGTTCGGGTTTAGGGTTAGGGTGAGGGTTAGGGTTAGGGTTAGTGTTAGGGTCAGGTTTAGGGTTAAGGTTTGGGTTAGGGTTGTTTTTAGTGATAGGGTTAGGTTTATGGATTCGGTTAGGGTTAGGGTTAGGGTTAGGGTTAGGATTAAGCTTAGGGTTAGTGTTTGGGTTTGGGTTTGGGATAGGGTTAGGGTTTGGGTAAAGGTTAGGTTTAGGGTTACGCTTTGGGTTAGGGTTAGGTTTAGGGTTAATGTTTGGGTTAGGGTTAGGGTTAGTTTTAGGGTTAGCGTTAGGGTTAGGGTTACGATTTGGGTTTGGCTTAGGGTTAGGGTTAGGGTTAGGTTTTGTGGTAGGGTTAGGTTTCGGGTTAGGATTAAGGTTAGGGTTAGGTTAGTAGAGGTAGGCTTTGTAGTAGAGGTCCTGTATTTGGAGGGCCTGGGCAGGGCCAGCAGGCCACACCACCTTCTCCCCTCCTCCTCCCACCTTCTCCTGGCTGCTTCTTTTTGTCAAACACTAGAACTTTGACTTAAAGTCAACTAAATCTCTCCAAACTGGTCACCCAAACACTAGAGCCTACCACCAAGAGACCTCTGTGTTTCAGCAACTCATCTGAGAGGGCTTAGTCAGCTAGCAATACCCTAAACAATGCTTTGCCAGGTCACTGCCTCTTCGAGTTCCAGAATCTTAGTCCAAGATTCTGTGACCTCAGCACTCCTGCTCACATCAGACACCAATGACAGGAGACTGACCAATAGCCCTCAGCACTCACTTGCAAAGCTCTGCCTGTCTATCATAGCTTCAGAGCACGTGCTCCTCCCCTGGTCAAGTCATGCCAAGGTTGCTTCCCAGTCCTGCAGCTCTTGCCAGGATTGCACGTGGTTACCTAAATAACCAACCTCATTCTTTCTAGAAATTACCATATTATTGATATTGGATTCTTAAGTACTATAAGCTACATTTGAATCAGAAAACTACTTTCGACATCATTTTCTATGAGGGAAAATAATTTCATTTTCATTGCTGCTGAATCCAATCTTTGCTCTTAAAAAAGTACAACTCAACTCTTGGGGGTGAGGCAGGAGGATTATCAGTTCAAGGCTACCCTTGGATTAGGGTATGGGTTATGGTTATGGTCAGGGTTAGGGTTAGGGTTAGAATTAGGGTTAGTGTTAGGTTTAGGGTTATGGTTACGGTTAGTGTTTGGGTTAGGGTTAGGTTTAGGGTTAGGGATATGATTAGGATTAGGGTTATGGTTTGGGTTAGGGTTAGGATTAGGATTAATGTTAGGGTTAGGGTTAGGGTGTGAGTTAGGGTTAGGGTTAGGGTTAGCGTTTCCGTTTGGGTTACGGTGAGTGTTAGGGTTAGGGTTAGTGTTAGGGTTAGTGTTAGGATAAGGGTTTGGTTTTGGGTTAGGGTTAGTGTTAGTGTTAGTGTTAGGGGTTAGGTTAGGTTTAGGGTCAGGGTTTGTGAAAAGGTTAGGATTTGGGTTAAGGTTACGGTTAGGATAAGGGTTAGGGTTAGGGTTAGGTTTAGCGTTTGGGTTAGGGTTAAGTTTAGTTTATGGTTAGGGTTAGGGTTTGGGATAGGGTTAGGGTTAGTGTTAGGGTTTGGGTTAGGGTTAGGGTTAGGGTTAGGGTTAGGGTTAGGGTTAGGTTTGTGTTAGGGTTAGGGTTAGGGTTAGGGTTAGGGTTAGGCTGTGCTTTTGGGTTAGGGTTAGGTTTATGGTTAGGGTTAGGTTTAGGGAAAGTCTTATATTTTGGATTCTGGTTATGGTTAGGGTTTGGGTTTGGGTTTGGTTTAGGTTTAGGGTTTGGGTTTGTGTTAGGATTAGGGTTAGGGTTAGTGTTAGGGTTTGGGTTAGGGTTAGGGTTAGGGTTAGGGTTTGGGTTAGGGTTAGGGTTATGGTTTAGGTTATTGTTAGGCTTAAGTTTAGGGTTACGTTTTGGGTTTGGTTTAGGGTTAGGTATAGTGTTAGGTTGTGGGTTTGGATTAGAGTTAGGTTAAGGGTTAGTGTTAGGGTTAGGTTTTGGGTTAGGTTTATGTTCAGGTTTAGTGTTCGGGTTTAGGGTTAGGGTTAGGGTTAGGTTTAGGGTTTGTGTTAGGGTCAGGTTTAGGGTTAAGGTTTGGTTTATGGTTGTGTTTAGGGATATGGTTAGGTTTATGGGTTCGGTTAGTGTTAGGGTTAGGGTTAAGGTTAGGATTAGGCTTAGGGTTAGTGTTTGGGTTTGGGATAGGTTTAAGGTTTGGGTTAGGGTTAGGTTTAGGGGTAGGGTTTGGGTTTGGGTTAGGTTTAGGGTTAATGTTTGGGTTACGCTTAGGGTTAGGTTTAGTGTTTTTGTTAGGGTTAGGGTTAGGGTTACGGTTACGGTTAGGGTTACGGTTAGGGTATAGGATAGGTTTAGGTTTAGGGTTAGGATTTGGGTTTGGGGTAGGGTTAGGGTTAGGGTTAGGGTTAGGTTTTGTGTTAGGGTTAGGTTTAGGGTTAGGGTTTTTGTTAGGGTTAGGTTTAGGGTTAGGGTTTGGGTTACGGTTAGGTTTACGGTTAGGGTTTGGGTTATTGTTAGGCTTAGGTTTAGGGTTAGGTTTAGGGTTAGGGTTAGGGTTTGGGTTAGTGTTAGATTTAGGGTTAGGGTTAGGGTTACAGTTAGAGTTTGGGTTAGGGTTAGGGTTAGGGTTTGTGTTTGGGTTAGGGTTAGGGTTGGTGTTAGGGTTAGGTTTAGGGTTAGGGTTTGGGCTTGGGTTAGGTTTAGTGTTAGGGTTTGAGTTAGGGTTAGGTTTAGGTTTAGGGTTTGGGTTTGGGTTAGGGTTAGGATTAGGGTTGGTGTTAGTGTTAGGTTTAGGGTTAGGGTTTGGGCTAGGGTTAGGTTTAGGTTTAGGGTTAAGGTTTGGGTTATGGTTAGGTTTAGGCTTAGGGTTAGGGTTAGGGTTAGGTTTAAGTTTAATGTTTGGGTTAGTGTTAGGGTTAGGTATAGGGTTAGTGTTAGGTTAGGTTTAGGGTTAGGTTTTGGGTTAGGGTTAGGTTTCGGATAAATGTTTCGATTAGCTTTAAGCTTAGGGTTTGGGTTAGGGTTAGGGTTAGGGTTATGGTTAGGGTTTGGGTTAGGGTTGGGTTTAGGGTTGGGGTTTGGGTTAGGGTTAGGTTTAGCTTTAATGTTTGCATTAGGGTTAGGGTTAGGTATACGGTTAGGGTTTGGTTTAGTGTTAGGTTTAGTGTTAGGGTTAGGGTTAGGGTTACGGTAAGAATTTGGGTTAGGTTTACGGCTGGGTTAGGGTTTGGGTTTGTGTTAGGGTTAGGGTTAGGGTTTGTGTTAGCGTTAGGATTAGGTTTAGGATTTGGGCTATTGTTAGGGATAGGGTTAGGGTTTGGGCTAGGGTTAGGTTTAGTGTTATTGTTTGTGTTAGGGTTAGGTTTAGGTTTAGGGTTTGGGTTTGGGTTAGGGTTAGGGTTAGGGTTGGTGTTAGTGTTAGGTTTAGAGTTAGGGTTTGGGCTAGTGTTAGGGTTATGTTTATGGTTAAGGTTTGGGTTATGGTTAGGTTTAGGCTTAGGGTTAGGGTTAGTGTTAGGTTTACGTTTAATGTTTGGGTTAGTGTTATGGTTAGGTATAGGGTTAGTGTTAGGTTAGGTTTAGGGTTAGGGTTAGGGTTAGTGTTAGGGTTAGGGTTAGTAGAGGTAGGCTTAGTAGTAGAGGTCCTGTTTGTGGAGGGCCTTGGCAGGGCCAGCAGGCCCACCACCTTCTCCCCTCCTCCTCCCATCTTCTCCTGGCTGCTTCTATTTGTCAAACACAAAACTTTGACCTAAAGTCAATGAAATCTCTCCAAACTGGGCACCCAAACACTACAGCCTACCACCAAGAAACCTCTGTGTTTCAGCAACTCATCTTAGAGGGCTTTGTCACCTAGCAACACCCTAAACAATGCTTTGCCATGTCACTGACTCTTCGAGTTCCAGAATCTTAGTCCAAGATTCTGTGATCCCAGCACTCCTGCTCACATCAGACACCAATGACAGGAGACTGACCAGTAGCCCTCAGCACTCACTTGCAAAGCTCTGCCTGTCTATCATAGCTTCAGAGCAGGTGCTCCTCCCCTGGTCAAGTCATGCCAATGTTGCTTCCCAGTCCTGCAGCTCTTGCCAGGATTGCACGTAGTTACCTAAATAACCAACCTCATTCTTTCTAGAAATTACCATATTATTGATATTGGATTCTTAAGTACTATAAGCTACATTTGAATCAGAAAACTACTTTCGACATCATTTTCTATGAGGGAAAATATTTTCATTTTCATTGCTGCTGAATCCAATTTGCTCTTAAAAAAGTACAACTCAACTCTTGGGGGTGAGGCAGGAGGATTATCAGTTCAAGGCTACCCTCGGATTAGGGTATGGGTTATGGTTATGGTCAGGGTTAGGGTTAGGGTTAGAATTAGGGTTACTGTTAGGTTTAGGGTTATGGTTATGGTTAGTGTTTGGGTTAGGGTTAGGTTTCGGGTTAGGGATATGATTAGGATTAGGGTTATGGTTTGGGTTAGTGTTAGGGTTAGGATTAGGGTTAGGGTTAATGTTAGGATTCGGGTTAGGGTGTGAGTTAGGGTTAGGGTTAGGTTTAGGGTTTCCGTTTGGGTTACGGTGAGTGTTAGTGTTAGGGTTAGTGTTAGGGTTAGTGTTAGGATTAGGGTTTGGTTTTGGGTTAGGGTTAGTGTTAGTGCTAGGGTTAGGGGTTAGGTTAGGTTTAGGGTCAGGGTTTGTGAAAAGGTTAGGATTTGGGTTAAGGTTACGGTTAGGATAAGGGTTAGGGTTAGGGTTAGGGTTAACGTTTGGGTTAGGGTTAAGTTTAGTTTATGGTTAGGGTTAGGGTTTGGGATAGGGTTTGGGTTAGTGTTAGGGTTTGTGTTAGGGTTAGGGTTAGGGTTAGGGTTAGGGTTAGGGTTAGGGTTAGGGTTAGGGTTAGGTTTGTGTTAGGGTTAGGGTTAGGGTTAGGGTTAGGGTTAGGGTGTGCTTTTGGGTTAGGTTTAGGTTTAGGGTTAGGGTTAGGTTTAGGGATAGTGTTATAGTTTGGATTCTGGTTATGGTTAGGGTTTGGGTTAGGGTTAGGTTTAGGTTTAGGGTTTGGGTTTGTGTTAGGATTAGGGTTAGGGTTAGTGTTTGGGTTAGGGTTAGGGTTAGGGTTAGGGTTAGGGTTAGGGTTAGGGTGTGCTTTTGGGTTAGGGTTAGGTTTAGGGTTAGGGTTAGGTTTAGGGAAAGTGTTATAGTTTGTATTATAGTTATGGTTAGGGTTTGCGTTAGGGTTAGGTTTAGGTTTAGGGTTTGGGTTTGTGTTAGGATTAGGGTTAGGGTTAGTGTTTGGGTTTGGGTTAGGGTTATGGCTAGGGTTAGGGTTTGGGTTAGGGTTAGGGTTAGGGTTTGGGTTATTTTTAGGCTTAGGTTTAGGGTTAGGTTTTGTGTTTGGTTTAGGGTTAGGTATAGGGTTAGGGTGTGGGTTTGGATTAGAGTTAGGGTTAGGGTCGTGTTAGGGTTGGGTTTTGGGTTAGGTTTATGTTCAGGTTTAGTGTTCGGGATAAGGGTTAGGGTTAGGGTTAGGGTTAGGGTTAGTGTTAGGGTCAGGTTTAGGGTTGTGTTTAGGGATAGGGTTAGGTTTATGGGTTCGGTTAGGGTTAGGGTTAGGGTTAGGGTTAGGATTAGGCTTAGGGTTAGTGTTTGGGTTTGAGATAGGTTTAAGGTTTGGGTTAGGTTTAGGTTTAGGGGTAGGGTTTGGATTAGGGTTAGGTTTAGGGTTAATGTTTGGGTTACGGTTAGGGTTATGGTTAGTGTTTTTGTTAGGGTTAGGGTTAGGGTTACGGTTATGATTAGGGTTACGGTTAGGGTATAGGACAGGTTTAGGTTTAGGGTTAGGATTTGGGTTTGGGTTAAGGTTAGGGTTAGGGTTAGGTTTTGTGTTAGGGTTAGGTTTAGGGTTAGGGTTTGGGTTAGGGTTAGGTTTAGGGTTAGGGTTTGGGTTACGGTTAGGTTTACGGTTAGGGTTTGGGTTAGGGTTAGGGTTAGTGTTACAGTTAGAGTTTGGGTTAGGGTTAGGTTTAGGGTTTGGGTTTGGGTTAGGGTTAGGGTTTGTGTTAGGGTTAGGTTTAGGGTTAGGGTTAGGGTTAGGTTTAATGTTTGGATTAGTGTTATGGTTAGGTATAGGGTTAGTGTTAGGTTAGGTTTAGGGTTAGGGTTAGGGTTAGTGTTAGGGTTAGGGTTAGGGTTAGTAGAGGTAGGCTTAGTAGTAGAGGTCCTGTTTGTGGAGTGCCTGGGCAGGGCCAGCAGGCCCCACCACCTTCTCCCCTCCTCCTCCCATCTTCTCCTGGCTGCTTCTTTTTGTCAAACACAAAACTTTGACCTAAAGTCAATTAAATCTCTCCAAACTGTTCACCCAAACCCTAGAGCCTACCACCAAGAAACCTCTGTGTTTCAGCAACTCATCTTAGAGGGCTTTGTCACCTAGCAACACCCTAAACAATGCTTTGCCATGTCACTGACTCTTCGAGTTCCAGTATCTTAGTCCAAGATTCTGTGACCTCAGCACTCCTGCTCACATCAGACACCAATGACAGGAGACTGACCAGTAGCCCTCAGCACTCACTTGCAAAGCTCTGCCTGTCTATCATAGCTTCAGAGCACGTGCTCCTCCCTAGGTCAAGTCATGCCAAGGTTGCTTCCCAGTCCTGCAGCTCTTGCCAGGAATGCACGTGGTTACCTAAATAACCAACCTCATTCTTTCTAGAAATTACCATATTATTGATATTGGATTCTTCAGTACTATAAGCTACATTTGAATCAGAAAACTACTTTCGACATCATTTTCTATGAGGGAAAATATTTTCATTTTCATTGCTGCTGAATCCAATTTGCTCTTAAAAAAGTACAACTCAACTCTTGGGGGTGAGGCAGGAGGATTATCAGTTCAAGGCTACCCTCGGATTAGGGTATGGGTTATGATTATGGTCAGGGTTAGGGTTAGGGTTAGAATTAGGGTTAGTGTTAGGTTTAGGGTTATGGTTATGGTTAGTGTTTGGGTTAGGGTTAGGTTTAGGGTTAGGGATATGATTAGGATTAGGTTTATGGTTTGGGTTAGGGTTAGGGTTAGGATTAGGGTTAGGGTTAATGTTAGGGTTCGGGTTAGGGTGTGAGTTAGGGTTAGGTTTAGGTTTAGGGTTTCCGTTTGTGTTACGGTGAGTGCTAGGGTTAGGGTTAGTGTTAGGGTTAGTGTTAGGATTAGGGTTTGGTTTTGGGTTAGGGTTAGTGTTAGTGCTAGGTTTAGGGGTTAGGTTAGGTTTAGGGTCAGGGTTTGTGAAAAGGTAAGGATTTGGGTTAAGGTTACGGTTAGGATAAGGGTTAGGGTTAGGGTTAGGGTTAGCGTTTGGGTTAGGGTTAAGTTTAGTTTATGGTTAGTGTTAGGGTTTGGGATAGGGTTAGGGTTAGTGTTAGGGTTTGGGTTAGGGTTAGGTTTAGGGTTAGGGTTAGGGTTAGGGTTAGGGTTAGGGTTAGGGTTAGGATTAGGGTTAGGTTTGTGTTAGGCTTAGGGTTAGGGTTAGGGTTAGGGTTAGGGTTAGGGTGTGCTTTTGGGTTAGGGTTAGGTTTAAGGTTAGGGTTAGGTTTAGGGATAGTGTTATAGTTTGGATTCTGGTTATGGTTAGGGTTTGGGTTAGGATTAGGTTTAGGTTTTGGGTTTGGGTTTGTGTCAGGATTAGGGTTACGGTTAGTGTTTGGGTTTGGGTTAGGTTTAGGGTTAGGGTTAGGGTTTGGGTTAGGGTTAGGGTTAGGGTTAGGGTTTGGGTTATTGTTAGGCTTAGGTTTAGGGTTACGTTTTGAGTTTGGTTTAGGGTTAGGTATAGGGTTAGGGTGTGGGTTTGGATTAGAGTTAGGGTTAGGGTTAGTGTTAGGGTTAGGTTTTGGGTTAGGTTTATGTTCAGGTTTAGTGTTCGGGTTTAGGGTTAGGGTGAGGGTTAGGGTTAGGGTTAGTGTTAGGGTCAGGTTTAGGGTTAAGGTTTGGGTTAGGGTTGTTTTTAGTGATAGGGTTAGGTTTATGGATTCGGTTAGGGTTAGGGTTAGGGTTAGGGTTAGGATTAAGCTTAGGGTTAGTGTTTGGGTTTGGGTTTGGGATAGGGTTAGGGTTTGGGTAAAGGTTAGGTTTAGGGTTACGCTTTGGGTTAGGGTTAGGTTTAGGGTTAATGTTTGGGTTAGGGTTAGGGTGAGTTTTAGGGTTAGCGTTAGGGTTAGGGTTACGATTTGGGTTTGGCTTAGGGTTAGGGTTAGGGTTAGGTTTTGTGGTAGGGTTAGGTTTCGGGTTAGGATTAAGGTTAGGGTTAGGTTAGTAGAGGTAGGCTTTGTAGTAGAGGTCCTGTATTTGGAGGGCCTGGGCAGGGCCAGCAGGCCACACCACCTTCTCCCCTCCTCCTCCCACCTTCTCCTGGCTGCTTCTTTTTGTCAAACACTAGAACTTTGACTTAAAGTCAACTAAATCTCTCCAAACTGGTCACCCAAACACTAGAGCCTACCACCAAGAGACCTCTGTGTTTCAGCAACTCATCTGAGAGGGCTTAGTCAGCTAGCAATACCCTAAACAATGCTTTGCCAGGTCACTGCCTCTTCGAGTTCCAGAATCTTAGTCCAAGATTCTGTGACCTCAGCACTCCTGCTCACATCAGACACCAATGACAGGAGACTGACCAATAGCCCTCAGCACTCACTTGCAAAGCTCTGCCTGTCTATCATAGCTTCAGAGCACGTGCTCCTCCCCTGGTCAAGTCATGCCAAGGTTGCTTCCCAGTCCTGCAGCTCTTGCCAGGATTGCACGTGGTTACCTAAATAACCAACCTCATTCTTTCTAGAAATTACCATATTATTGATATTGGATTCTTAAGTACTATAAGCTACATTTGAATCAGAAAACTACTTTCGACATCATTTTCTATGAGGGAAAATAATTTCATTTTCATTGCTGCTGAATCCAATCTTTGCTCTTAAAAAAGTACAACTCAACTCTTGGGGGTGAGGCAGGAGGATTATCAGTTCAAGGCTACCCTTGGATTAGGGTATGGGTTATGGTTATGGTCAGGGTTAGGGTTAGGGTTAGAATTAGGGTTAGTGTTAGGTTTAGGGTTATGGTTACGGTTAGTGTTTGGGTTAGGGTTAGGTTTAGGGTTAGGGATATGATTAGGATTAGGGTTATGGTTTGGGTTAGGGTTAGGATTAGGATTAATGTTAGGGTTAGGGTTAGGGTGTGAGTTAGGGTTAGGGTTAGGGTTAGCGTTTCCGTTTGGGTTACGGTGAGTGTTAGGGTTAGGGTTAGTGTTAGGGTTAGTGTTAGGATTAGGGTTTGGTTTTGGGTTAGGGTTAGTGTTAGTGTTAGTGTTAGGGGTTAGGTTAGGTTTAGGGTCAGGGTTTGTGAAAAGGTTAGGATTTGGGTTAAGGTTACGGTTAGGATAAGGGTTAGGGTTAGGGTTAGGTTTAGCGTTTGGGTTAGGGTTAAGTTTAGTTTATGGTTAGGGTTAGGGTTTGGGATAGGGTTAGGGTAGTGTTAGGGTTTGGGTTAGGGTTAGGGTTAGGGTTAGGGTTAGGGTTAGGGTTAGGTTTGTGTTAGGGTTAGGGTTAGGGTTAGGGTTAGGGTTAGGCTGTGCTTTTGGGTTAGGGTTAGGTTTATGGTTAGGGTTAGGTTTAGGGAAAGTCTTATATTTTGGATTCTGGTTATGGTTAGGGTTTGGGTTTGGGTTTGGTTTAGGTTTAGGGTTTGGGTTTGTGTTAGGATTAGGGTTAGGGTTAGTGTTAGGGTTTGGGTTAGGGTTAGGGTTAGGGTTAGGGTTTGGGTTAGGGTTAGGGTTATGGTTTAGGTTATTGTTAGGCTTAAGTTTAGGGTTACGTTTTGGGTTTGGTTTAGGGTTAGGTATAGTGTTAGGTTGTGGGTTTGGATTAGAGTTAGGTTAAGGGTTAGTGTTAGGGTTAGGTTTTGGGTTAGGTTTATGTTCAGGTTTAGTGTTCGGGTTTAGGGTTAGGGTTAGGGTTAGGTTTAGGGTTTGTGTTAGGGTCAGGTTTAGGGTTAAGGTTTGGTTTATGGTTGTGTTTAGGGATATGGTTAGGCTTATGGGTTCGGTTAGTGTTAGGGTTAGGGTTAAGGTTAGGATTAGGCTTAGGGTTAGTGTTTGGGTTTGGGATAGGTTTAAGGTTTGGGTTAGGGTTAGGTTTAGGGGTAGGGTTTGGGTTTGGGTTAGGTTTAGGGTTAATGTTTGGGTTACGCTTAGGGTTAGGTTTAGTGTTTTTGTTAGGGTTAGGGTTAGGGTTACGGTTACGGTTAGGGTTACGGTTAGGGTATAGGATAGGTTTAGGTTTAGGGTTAGGATTTGGGTTTGGGGTAGGGTTAGGGTTAGGGTTAGGGTTAGGTTTTGTGTTAGGGTTAGGTTTAGGGTTAGGGTTTTTGTTAGGGTTAGGTTTAGGGTTAGGGTTTGGGTTACGGTTAGGTTTACGGTTAGGGTTTGGGTTATTGTTAGGCTTAGGTTTAGGGTTAGGTTTAGGGTTAGGGTTAGGGTTTGGGTTAGTGTTAGATTTAGGGTTAGGGTTAGGGTTACAGTTAGAGTTTGGGTTAGGGTTAGGGTTAGGGTTTGTGTTTGGGTTAGGGTTAGGGTTGGTGTTAGGGTTAGGTTTAGGGTTAGGGTTTGGGCTTGGGTTAGGTTTAGTGTTAGGGTTTGAGTTAGGGTTAGGTTTAGGTTTAGGGTTTGGGTTTGGGTTAGGGTTAGGATTAGGGTTGGTGTTAGTGTTAGGTTTAGGGTTAGGGTTTGGGCTAGGGTTAGGGTTAGGTTTAGGGTTAAGGTTTGGGTTATGGTTAGGTTTAGGCTTAGGGTTAGGGTTAGGGTTAGGTTTAGGTTTAATTTTTGGGTTAGGGTTGTGTTTAGGGATAGGGTTAGGTTTATGAGTTTGTTTAGGATTACCCTTAGGGTTAGGGTTAGGATTAGGGTTAGGTTAGGGTTAGGGTTAAGGTTATTGTTAGGGTTTTTGTTAGGGTTAGGTTTAGGCTTAAGGCTTGGGTTAGGGTTAGGTTTAGGATTAATGTTTGGGTTAGGGTTAGGGTTAGGTATAGGGTTAGTGTTAGGTTAGGTTTATGGTTAGGGTTAGGGTTAGGATTAGGGTCAGGTTTAGTAGAGGTAGGCGTTTTAGTAGATGTCCTGTATGTGGAGGGCCTGGGCAGGGCCAGCAGGCCACACCACCTTCTCCGCTGCTCCTCCCATCTTCTCCTGGTTGCTTCTTTTTGTCAAACACTAGAACTTTGACCTAAAGTCAACTAAATCTCTCCTAACTGGTCACCCAAACACTAGAGCCTACCACCAAGACACCTCTGTTTTCAGCAACTCATCTGAGAGGGCTTTGTCAGCTAGCAATACCCTAAACAATGCTTTGCCAGGTCACTGCCTCTTCGAGTTCCAGAATCTTAGTCCAAGATTCTTTGACCTCAGCACTCCTCCCCACATCAGACACCAATGACAGGAGACTGACCAATAGCACTCAGCACTCACTTGCAAAGCTCTGCCTGTCTATCATAGCTTCAGAGCAGGTGCTCCTCCCCTGGGCAAGTCATGCCAAGGTTGCTTCCCAGTCCTGCAGCTCTTGCCAGTATTGCACGTGGTTACATAAATAACCAATCTCATTCTTTCTAGAAATTACCATATTATTGATATTGGATTCTTAAGTACTATAAGCTACATTTGAATCAGAAAACTACTTTGGACATCGTTTTCTATAAGGGAAAATATTTTCCTTTTTCATTGTTGCTGAATCCAATCTTTGCTCTTAAAAAAGTACAACTCACCTCTTGGGGGTGAGGCAGGAAGATTATCAGTTCAAGGCTACCCTGGGATTAGGTTATGGGTTATGGTTATCGTTATGGTTAGGGTTAGGGTTAGAATTAGGGTTAGGGTTAGGTTTAAGGTTAGGGTTAGGGTTAGTGTTTGGGTTAGTGTTAGGTTTAGGGTTAGGGTTATGATTAGGATTAGGGTTATGGTTTGGGTTAGGGTTAGGATTAGGGTTAGGGTTAGGGTTATGTTTAGGGAGAGTGTTATGGTTTGGATTCTGGTTATGGTTAGGGTTTGGGTTAGGGTTAGGGTTAGGTTTAGGTTTAGGTTTAGAGTTTGGTTTGGGTTAGGTTAGTGTTAGCATTAGGGTTAGGGTTAGAGTTTGGATTTGGGTTAGGGTGAGGGTTAAGTTTAGGTTTAGGGTTTGTTTTGGGTTAGTGTTAGGGTTAGGTTTAGGGTTTATTGTAGGATTTGGGTTACGGTTAGTTTTAGGGTTAGGGTTAGGGTTTGGTTTTGGGTTAGGGTTATGGTTAGGGTTAGGTTTAGGTTTAGGTTTAGGTTTAAGGTTAGAGTTAGGTTTTGGTTTAGGGTCAGGGTTAGGGTTAGTCTTATGGTTTGAGTTTGGATAAGGTTAGGATTAGGGTTTGGGTTTGGGTTAGGGTTAGGGTTAGGCTTAGGGTTAGGGTTAGGGTTAGGGTTTTTTTTGGGTTAGTGTTAACTTTAGTGTTTGGGTTAGGGTTTGTGTTAGGATTTGGGTTAGGGTTAGGGTTAGGGTTAGTGTCTGTGTCAGGGTCAGGGACAGGGTTTTGGTTAGGATTAGGGTTAGGCTTAGTGTTGGGGTTTGGGTTAGGGATCGTGTTAGGGTTAGGGTTTGGATTAGTGTTAGGGTTAGGGTTAAGGATGTGTGTTAGAGGTAGTTTTAGTGTTAGGCTTATGGTTAGGGTTTGGGTTAGGGTTAGTGTTAGGTTTAGGTTTTGGTGTGGGGTTAGGATTTGGGTTTCGTTTAGTTTTAGGGTTAGGGTTCGGGTTAGGGTTAGGGTTAGGGTTTGTGTTAGGGTTAGGTTTAAGTTTAGGTTTAGGGTTAGGGTTAGCGTTTGGTTTAGTGTTAAGGTTAGGGTTAGGGTTCGGGTTAGGGTACGGGTTTTGGTTTGGGTTAGGTTAGGGTTAGGGAATGGGTTTGGGTAAGGGTTAGAATTAGGGTTTGGGTTAGGTTTAGGGTTTGGGTTTGGGTTTTGGTTAGGGTTAGGGTTTGGGTTAGGCTTAAGGTTAGGGTTAGCATTAGGGTTTCGGTTTTCGTTAGGGATAGGGTTAGGTTTAGGTTTTAGTTCGGGTTAGGGTTAGGGTTAGATTTAGGGTTTGGATATGGGTTAGGGTTAGGGATTGGGTTTGGGTTAGGCTTTGCATTAGGTTTAGGGTTTGAGTTTGGGTTAGGGTTAGGGTTAGGGTTGGGGTTAGGGTTAGGGTTAGGGTTAGGGTTAGGGTTAGGGTTAGTTTTAGGGTTAGGTTTACGGTTAGGGTTTGGGTTTGGGTTAGTGTTTTGGTTAGGGTTAGGGTTTGGATTTGGGTTAGGGTTAAGGTTAGGGTTTGGGTGTGTGTTAGGTTTAGGTTTAGTGTGAGGATTTGGGTTAGGGTCAGGTTTCAGTTTAGGCTTTGGGTTTGGGTTAGGGTTAGGGTGAGGATTAGTGTAAGGGTTTGGGTTTGGGTTATGGTTAAGGTTAGGGTTTGGTTTCGGTTAGGGTTAATGTTAGGGTTAGGGTTAGGTTTAGAGTTTGAGTTATGGTTTAGTTTGGGTTAGGGTTAGGGTTAGGTTTAGGGTTAGAGTTAGTGTTAGCGTTAGGGTTAGGGTTTGAGTTAGGGTTAGGGTTAGGGCTTGGGTTTGGATTAGGGTTAGGGTTTGGGTTAGGGTTAGAGTTATGGTTAAAGTTTGGGTTAGGGTTAGGGTTAGGTTTAGGGTTTGGGTTTGGGTTAGGGTTAGGGTTTGTGTTAGGGTTATGTTTAGGGTTTGGTTTTGGGCTAGGGTTAGGTTTAGGGTTTGCGTTACTCTTAGCGTTAGGTGTAGGGTTAATGTTTGGGTTAGGGTTAGGTTTAGGTTTAGGGTTTGGGTTAGGGTTAGTGTTAGGGTCAGGGTTTGGGTTAGGTTTAGGTTTTGGTTCGGGTTAGTGTTAGGGTTAGATTTAGGGTTTGGATAAGGGTTAGGGTTAGGGATAGGGTTTGTGTTAGGGTTAGCATTAGGTTTAGGGTTTGAGTTTGGGTTAGGGTTAGGGTTACGGTTAGGGTTAGGTTTAGGGTTAGGTTTTGTGTTAGGGTTAGGTTTAGGCTTAGGCTTACGGATAGGGTTAGGTTTAGGGTTTGTGTTAGGTTTACTGTTAGGGTTTGGGTATGGGTTAGGGTTAGGGTTAGGGTTTGCGTTTGGGTTAGGGTTAAGTTTAGGTTTAGGTTTAGGGTTAGGGTTAGGGTTAGGGTTAGGTTTAGGGATAGGGTTAGGTTTAGGGTTTGGGTTTGGGTTAGGGTTAGGATTAGGGTTTGGGTTATGGTTAGAGTTAGGGTTTGTGTTAGCGTTAGGGTTAGGGTTAGGGTTAACGTTCGGGTTTCGGTTAGGTTTAGGGTTAGGATTAGGGTTATGGTTTGGCTGAGGGTTCCGGTAATGGTTTGGGTTAGGGTAAGGTATAGGGTATGGGTTTGTCTTAGCGTTAGGGTTAGGGTGAGGGAAACGGTAAGGGATTGGGTAAGGTTTATGGTTAGAGTTAGGGTTAGGGTTTGCGTTTGGGTTAGGGTTACTTTTAGGTTTAGGTTTAGGCTTAGGGATAGGGTTAGGGTTTGTTTTAGGGTTAGGTTTTGTGTTAGGGTTTGGGTTTGGGTTTGGGTTAGGGTTAGGGTTAGGGTTAGGGTCAGAGTTAGGTTTAGTGTTAGGGTTAGTGTTAGGGTTAAGTTTTGGGTTTGGTTTAGGTTTAAGGTTAGGTTTTGGGATAGAGTTTTGGTTTGGGTTAGGGTTAGTGTTAGGTTTTCGCTTAGGGTTACGTTGAGAATTAGGGTTATTGTTTGGGTTTGGTTTAGGATTAGGCTTGGGGTTAGGGTTAGTGTAAGGGTTAGGTTTTGGTTTGGTTAGGGTTAAGGTTTGGGTTAGGGTTAGGGTTTGGATTAGGGTGCTGGTTAGGGTTAGTGTTTGGGTTAGGGTTAGGGTTAGGGTTAGTTTTAGGGTTAGGTTTACGGTTAGGGTTTGGGTTTGGGTTAGTGTTTTGGTTAGGGTTAGGGTTTGGATTTGGGTTAGGGTTAAGGTTAGGGTTTGGGTGTGTGTTAGGTTTAGGTTTAGTGTGAGGATTTGGGTTAGGGTCAGGTTTCAGTTTAGGCTTTGGGTTTGGGTTAGGGTTAGGGTGAGGATTAGTGTAAGGGTTTGGGTTTGGGTTATGGTTAAGGTTAGGGTTTGGTTTCGGTTAGGGTTAATGTTAGGGTTAGGGTTAGGTTTAGAGTTTGAGTTAGGGTTTAGTTTGGGTTAGGGTTAGGGTTAGGTTTAGGGTTAGAGTTAGTGTTAGCGTTAGGGTTAGGGTTTGAGTTAGGGTTAGGGTTAGGGTTTGGGTTTGGATTAGGGTTAGGGTTTGGGTTAGGGTTAGAGTTATGGTTAAAGTTTGGGTTAGGGTTAGGGTTAGGTTTAGGGTTTGGGTTTGGGTTTGGGTTAGGGTTAGGGTTTGTGTTAGGGTTATGTTTAGGGTTTGGTTTTGGGCTAGGGTTAGGTTTAGGGTTTGCGTTACTGTTAGCGTTAGGTGTAGGGTTAATGTTTGGGTTAATGTTAGGTTTAGGTTTAGGGTTTGGGTTAGGGTTAGTGTTAGGGTCAGGGTTTGGGTTAGGTTTAGGTTTTGGTTCGGGTTAGTGTTAGGGTTAGATTTAGGGTTTGGATAAGGGTTAGGGTTAGGGATAGGGTTTGTGTTAGGGTTAGCATTAGGTTTAGGGTTTGAGTTTGGGTTAGGGTTAGGGTTAGGGTTAGGGTTAGGTTTAGGGTTAGGTTTTGGGCTAGGGTTAGGTTTAGTGTTAGCGTTTGGGTTAGGGTTACGTTTAGGGTTAATGTTTGGGTTAGGGTTAGGGTTAGGGTTAGGGTTTGGGTTAGGGTTAGGTTTAGGGTTAGGGTTTGGGTTAGGGTTATTTTTAGTTTTAATGTTTGGGTTAGGGTAAGGGTTAGGTATAGGGTTAGGCTTTTGTTTAGTATTAGGTTTAGTGTTAGGGTTAGGGTACGGGTAGAGGATGGGTTAGGGTTATGGTTATGATTAGGGTTTGGGTTTGGGTTAGGGTTAAGGTTAGGGTTAGGGTATGTGTTAGGTTTAGGTTTAGTGTGAGGATTTGGGTTAGGGTTAGGTTTCGGTTTAGGCTTTGGGTTTGGGTTAGGGTTAGGGTGAGGATTAGCGTAAGGGTTTGGGTTTGGGTTAGGGTTAAGGTTAGGGTTTGTTTTCGGTTAGGGTTAATTTTAGGGTTAGGGTTAGGTTTAGAGTTTGAATTAGGGTTTAGTTTGGGTTAGGGTTAGGGTTAGGTTTAGGGTTAGGGTTAGGGTTAGTGTTAGGGTTAGGGTTAGGGTTTGAGTTAGGGTTAGGGTTAGGGTTTGGGTTTGGGTTAGGGTTAGGATTAGGGTTAGGGTTTGGGTTAGGGTTAGAGTTATGGTTAAAGTTTGGGTTAGGGTTAGGGTTAGGTTTAGGGTTTGGGTTAGGGTTAGGGTTAGGGTTAGGGTTAGGGTTTGAGTTAGGGTTAGGTTTAGGTTTAGGGTTAGTGTTAGTGTTAGGGTTAGGTTTTGAGTTTGGGTTAGGGTTAGTGTTTGGGTTTGGGTTAGGGTTAGGATTAGGGTTAGGGTTTGGGTTAGGGTTAGAGTTATGGTTAAAGTTTGGGTTAGGGTTAGGGTTAGGTTTAGGGTTTGGGTTTGGGTTTGGGTTAGGGTTAGGGTTTGTGTTAGGGTTAGGTTTAGGGTTAGGTTTTGGGCTAGGGTTAGGTTTAGGGTTAGCGTTAGGGTTAGCGTTAGGTTTAGGGTTAATGTTTGGGTTAGGGTTAGGGTTAGGTTTAGGGTTTGGGTTAGGGTTAGTGTTAGGGTCAGGGTTTGGGTTAGGTTTAGGTTTTGGTTCGGGTTAGTGTTAGGGTTAGATTTAGGGTTTGGATAAGGGTTAGGGTTAGGGATAGGGTTTGTGTTAGGGTTAGCATTAGGTTTAGGGTTTGAGTTTGGGTTAGGGTTAGGGTTACGGTTAGGGTGAGGTTTAGGGTTAGGTTTTGTGTTAGGGTTAGGTTTAGGCTTAGGCTTACGGATAGGGTTAGGTTTAGGGTTTGTGTTAGGTTTACTGTTAGGGTTTGGGTATGGGTTAGGTTTAGGTTTAATGTTTGGGTTAGGGTTAGGGTTAGGGTTAGTGTTAGGGTTTGGGTTAGTGTTAGGTTTAGGTTTAGGGTTAGGGTTAGGGTTAGGGTTAGGGTTAGAGTTACGGTTAGAGTTTGGGTTAGGGTTAGGGTTAGGTTTTGGGCTGGGATTAGGTTTAGGTTTAGCGTTTGGGTTAGGGTTAGGTTTCGGGTTAATGTTTGGGTTAGGGTTAGGGTTAGGGTTTGCGTTAGGGTTAGGCTTAGGGTTAGGGTTTGGGTTAGGGTTAGGTTTAGGGTTAGGGTTTGGGTTAGGGTTAGTTTTAGGGTTAATGTTTGGGTTAGGGTCAGGGTTAGGTATAGGGTTAGGGGTTTGTTTAGTATTAGGTTTAGTGTTATGGTTAGGGTACGGGTAGAGGATGGGTTAGGGTTGTTGTTAGGGTTAGGGTTTGTTTTTGGGTCAGGGTTAGGGTTAGGGTTTGTATTAGAGTTAGGTTTAGGGTTAGGTTTTGAGTTAGGGTTAGGGTTAGTTTTAGGGTTTCCGTTTGGTTTAGGGTGAGTGTTAGGTTTAGGGTTAGGGTGCGTGTTAGGATTGGGGTTTGGGTTTGGGTTAGGTTTAGTGTTAGGGTTAGGGTTAGTGTTTGGATTTGGGTTAGGGTCAGGGTTAGGGTTTGTGTTAGGGTTAGGTTTAGGGTTAGGGTTTGGGTTAGGGTTAGGGTTAGGTTTAGGGTTAGGGTTTGTGTTAGTGTTAGGTTTAGGGTCAGGGTTAGGGTTACGGTTAGAGTTTGGGTTAGAGTTAGGGTTAGGGTTTGTGTTTGGGTTAGGGTTATGGTTTGTGTTAGGGTTAGGTTTAGTGTTAGGGTTTGGACTATGGTTAGGTTTAGGATTAGGTTATGGGTTAGGGTTAATGTTTGGTTTAGCTTTAGGGTTAGGGTTTGGGTTTGGGTTAGGTTTAGGTTTAATATTTGGGTTAGGGTTAGGGTTAGGTATAGGGTTAGTGTTAGGTTAGGTTTAGGGTTAGGGTTAGGGTTAGGGTTAGGGTTAGAGTTAGGTTTAGGGTTAGGGTTAGTAGAGGTAGGCGTTGTAGTAGAGGTCCTGTATTTGGAGGGCCTGAGCAGGGCGAGCAGGCCACACCACCTTTTCCCCTCCTCCTCGCATCTTCTCCTGGCTGCTTCTTTTTGTCAAACACTAGAACTTTGACCTAAAGTCAACTAAATCTCTCCAAACTGGTTACCCAAACTCTAGAGCCTACCACCAAGAAACCTCTGTGTTTCAGCAACTCATCTGAGAGGGCTTTGTCACCTAGCAACACCCTAAACAATGCTTTGCCAGGTCACTGCCTCTTGGAGTTCCAGAATCTTAGTCCAAGATTCTTTGACCTCAGCACTCCTCCCCACATCAGACACCAATGACAGGAGACTGACCAATAGCACTCAGCACTCACTTGCAAAGCTCTGCCTGTCTATCATAGCTTCAGAGCAGGTGCTCCTCCCCTGGTCAAGTCATGCCAAGGTTGCTTCCCAGTCCTGCAGCTCTTGCCAGTATTGCACGTGGTTACATAAATAACCAATCTCATTCTTTCTAGAAATTACCATATTATTGATATTGGATTCTTAAGTACTATAAGCTACATTTGAATCAGAAAACTACTTTGGACATCGTTTTCTATAAGGGAAAATATTTTCCTTTTTCATTGTTGCTGAATCCAATCTTTGCTCTTAAAAAAGTACAACTCACCTCTTGGGGGTGAGGCAGGAAGATTATCAGTTCAAGGCTACCCTGGGATTAGGTTATGGGTTATGGTTATCGTTATGGTTAGGGTTAGGGTTAGAATTAGGGTTAGGGTTAGGTTTAAGGTTAGGGTTAGGGTTAGTGTTTGGGTTAGTGTTAGCTTTAGGGTTAGGGTTATGATTAGGATTAGGGTTATGATTTGGGTTAGGGTTAGGATCAGGGTTAGGGTTAGGGTTATGTTTAGGGAGAGTGTTATGGTTTGGATTCTGGTTATGGTTAGGGTTTGGGTTAGGGTTAGGGTTAGGTTTAGGTTTAGGTTTAGAGTTTGGTTTGGGTTAGGGTTAGGGTTAGGGTTAGGTTTAGGGTTTGTTTTGGGGTAGTGTTAGGGTTAGTTTTAGGGTTAATTGTAGGGTTTGGGTTACGGTTAGTTTTAGGGTTAGGGTTAGGGTTTGGTTTTGGGTTAGGGTTATGGTTAGGGTTAGGTTTAGGTTTAGGTTTAGGTTTAAGGTTAGAGTTAGGTTTTGGTTTAGGGTCAGGGTTAGGGTTAGTCTTATGGTTTGAGTTTGAATCAGGTTAGGAATAGGGTTTGGGTTTGGGTTAGGGTTAGGGTTAGGCTTAGAGTTAGGGTTAGGGTTAGGGTTTTTTTTGGGTTAGTGTTAACTTTAGTGTTTGGGTTAGGGTTTGTGTTAGGATTTGGGTTAGGGTTAGGGTTAGGGTTAGTGTTTGTGTCAGGGTCAGGGACAGGGTTTTGGTTAGGATTAGGGTTAGGCTTAGTGTTGGGGTTTGGGTTAGGGATCGTGTTAGGGTTAGGGTTTGGATTAGTGTTAGGGTTAGGGTTAAGGATGTGTGTTAGAGGTAGTTTTAGGGTTAGGCTTATGGTTAGGGTTTGGGTTAGGGTTAGTGTTAGGTTTAGGTTTTGGTGTGGGGTTAGGATTTGGGTTTGGTTTAGTTTTAGGGTTAGGGTTCGGGTTAGGGTTAGGGTTAGGGTTTGTGTTAGGGTTAGGTTTAAGTTTAGGTTTAGGGTTAGGGTTAGCGTTTGGTTTAGTGTTAAGGTTAGGGTTAGGGTTCGGGTTAGGGTTGGGGTTTTGGTTTGGGTTAGGTTAGGGTTAGGGAATGGGTTTGGGTAAGGGTTAGAATTAGGGTTTGGGTTAGGTTTAGGGTTTGGGTTTGGGTTTTGGTTAGGGTTAGGGTTTGGGTTAGGCTTAAGGTTAGGGTTAGCATTAGGGTTTCGGTTTTGGTTAGGGATAGGGTTAGGTTTAGGTTTTAGTTCGGGTTAGGGTTAGGGTTAGATTTAGGGTTTGGATATGGGTTAGGGTTAGGGATTGGGTTTGGGTTAGGCTTAGCTTTGGGTTTAGGGTTTGAGTGTGGGTTAGGGTTAGGGTTAGGGTTAGGGTTAGGGTTAGGGTTAGGGTTAGGGTTAAGGTTAGGGTTGGGTCAGGGTTTTGGTTAGGTTTAGGTTGGGGTTGGGGTTAGGGTTAGGGTTAGATTTAGGGTTTGGATAAGGGTTAGGGTTAGGGATAGGGGTTGGGTTAGGGCTAGCATTAGGTTTAGGGTTTGAGTTTGGGTTAGGGTTAGGGTTAGGGTTAGGGTTAGGGTTAGGGTTAGGGTTTGTGTTAGGGTTAGGTTTACACTTAGGCTTAGGCTTAGGCTTAGAGTTAGGGTTAGGGTTTGTGTTAGGGTTAGTGTTAGGGTTTGGTTAGGTTTAGGTTTAGGTTTAATGGTTGGGTTAGGGTTAGGGTTAGGGTTAGTGTTAGGGTTTGGGTTTGTGTTTGGGTTAGGGTTAGGGTTAGGGTTAGAGTTTGGGTTTGGGTTAGGGTTAGGGTTAGGGTTAGGGTTTGCGTTATTGTTAGGGTTAGGGTTAGGGTTTGGGTTTGGGTTAGGGTTAGGGTTAGAGTTAGGGTTTGGGTTAGGGTTAGGGTTAGGGTTAGGGTTAGGGTTTGTGTTAGCGTTAGGGTTAGGGTTACGGTTACGGTTAGGGTTTGGGTTAGGGTTAGGGTTAGGGTTAGGGTTTGCGTTTGGGTTAGGGTTAAGTCTAGGTTTAGGTTTAGGGTTAGGGTTAGGGTTAGGGTTAGGGTTAGGGATAGGGTTAGGTTTAGGGTTTGGGTTTGGGTTAGTGTTAGGATTAGGGTTTGGGTTATGGTTAGAGTTAGGGTTTGTGTTAGCGTTAGGGTTAGGGTTAGGGTTAACGTTCGGGTTTCGGTTAGGGTTAGGGTTAGGATTAGGGTTATGGTTTGGGTGAGGGTTACGGTTATGGTTTGGGTTTGGGTTAGGTTTAGGGTTAGGGTTTGTCTTAGCGTTAGGGTTAGGGTGAGGGTTACGGTTAGGGTTTGGGTTAGGTTTATGGTTAGGGTTAGGGTTAGGGTTTGCGTTTGGGTTAGGGTTACTTTTAAGTTTAGGGTTAGGCTTAGGGATAGGGTTAGGGTTTGTTTTAGGGTTAGGTTTTGTGTTAGGGTTAGGGTTTGGGTTTGGGTTAGGGTTAGGGTTAGGGTTAGGGTCAGAGTTAGGTTTAGTGTTAGGGTTAGTGTTAGGGTTAAGTTTTGGGTTTGGTTTAGGTTTAAGGTTAGGTTTTGGGATAGAGTTTTGGTTTGGGTTAGGGTTAGTGTTAGGTTTTCGCTTAGGGTTACGTTGAGAATTAGGGTTATTATTTGGGTTTGGTTTAGGATTAGGCTTGGGGTTAGGGTTAGTGTAAGGGTTAGGTTTTGGTTTGGTTGGGGTTAAGGTTTGGCTTAGGGTTAGGGTTTGGATTAGGTTTAGGGTTAGGGTTAGTGTTAGGGTTAGGTTTACGGTTAGGGTTTGGGTTTGGGTTAGTGTTAGGGTTAGGGTTAGGGTTTGGATTTGGATTAGGGTTAAGGTTAGGGTTAGGGTGTGTGTTAGGTTTAGGATTAGTGTGAGGATTTGGGTTAGGGTTAGGTTTCAGTTTAGGCTTTGGGTTAGGGTTAGGTTTAGGATTAGGGTTAGATTTAGTGTTTGGGTTTGGGGTTGGGTAGGGGTTAGGGTGAGGATAGGTGTAAGGGTTTGGGTTTGGGTTTGGGTTAGTGTTAAGGTTAGGGTTTGGTTTCATTTAGGGTTAATGTTAGGGTTAGGGTTAGGTTTAGGGTTTGAGTTAGGGTTTGGTTTGGGTTAGGGTTAGGGTTAGGTTTAGGGTTAGGGTTAGTGTTAGGGTTAGGTTTAGGGTTAGGGTTACGGTTAGGGTTTGGGTTAGGTTTATGGTTAGGGTTAGGGTTAGGGTTTGGGTTTGGGTTAGGGTTAGGGTTAGGATTTGTATTAGAGTTAGGTTTAGGGTTAGGGTTTAAGTTAGGGTTATGGTTAGGGTTAGGGTTTCCGTTTGGTTTAGGGTGAGTATTAGGGTTAGGGTTAGTGTTAGGATTAGGGTTTGGGTTTGGGTTGGGTTTAGTGTTAGGGTTAGGGTTAGGGTTTAGGGTGAGGGTTTGCTATAAGGTTAGTTTTTCGGTAAGGGTTAGTGTTAGGATTAGGGTTAGGGTTAGGGTTAGGTTTAGCGTTTGGTTTAGGGTTAAGTTTAGGCTAAGGTTAGTGTTAGGGCTTGGGTTGGGTTTAGGGTTAGGGTTAGGGTTAGGGTTAGGGTTAGGGTGTGCGTTTGGATTAGGGTAAGGTTTAGGGTTAGGGTTAGGTTTAGGGATAGAGTTATGTTTTGGGTTCTGGTTATGGTTAGGGTTTGGGTAAGGGTTAGGTTTAGGGTTAGGGTTTGGGTTTGGGTTATGTTTAGGGTTAGGGTTAGGGTTAGGGTTAGGGTTTGCGATTGTGTTAGGGTTACTTTTAGGTTTAGGTTTAGGGTTAGGAATAGGGATAGGGTTTGTTTTAGGGTTAGGCTTTGAGTTAGGCTTAGGGTTTGGGTTTCGGTTAGGGTTAGGGTTATGGTTAGGGTTAGGGTTAGGTTTAGTGTTAGGGTTAGTGTTAGGGTTAAGTTTTGGGTTTGGTTTAGGTTTAAGGTTAGGTTTTGGGATAGAGTTATGGTTTGGGTTAGGGTTAGTGTTAGGTTTTCGCTTAGGGTTACGTTGAGAATTAGGGTTATTGTTTGGGTTTGGTTTAGGATTAGGCTTGGGGTTAGGGTTAGTGTAAGGGTTAGGTTTTGGTTGGGTTAGGGTTAAGGTTTGGGTTAGGGTTAGGGTTTGGATTAGGGTGCTGGTTAGGGTTAGTGTTTGGGTTAGGGTTAGGGTTAGGGTTAGTTTTAGGGTTAGGTTTACGGTTAGGGTTTGGGTTTGGGTTAGTGTTTTGGTTAGGGTTAGGGTTTGGATTTGGGTTAGGGTTAAGGTTAGGGTTAGGGTGTGTGTTAGGTTTAGGTTTAGTGTGAGGATTTGGGTTAGGGTTAGGTTTCAGTTTAGGCTTTGGGTTTGGGTTAGGGTTAGGGTGAGGATTAGTGTAAGGGTTTGGGTTTGGGTTATGGTTAAGGTTAGGGTTTGGTTTCGGTTAGGGTTAATGTTAGGGTTAGGGTTAGGTTTACAGTTTGAGTTAGGGTTTAGTTTGGGTTAGGGTTAGGGTTAGGTTTAGGGTTAGAGTTAGTGTTAGCGTTAGGGTTAGGGTTTGAGTTAGGGTTAGGGTTAGGTTTTGGGTTTGGATTAGGGTTAGGATTAGGGTTAGGGTTTGGGTTAGGGTTAGAGTTATGGTTAAAGTTTGGGTTAGGGTTAGGGTTAGGTTTAGGGTTTGGGTTTGGTTTTGGGTTAGGGTTAGGTTTTGTGTTAGGGTTAGGTTTAGGGTTTGGTTTTGGGCTAGGGTTAGGTTTATGGTTTGCGTTAGGGTTAGCGTTAGGTGTAGGGTTAATGTTTGGGTTAGGGTTAGGTTTAGGTTTAGGGTTTGGGTTAGGGTTAGTGTTAGGGTCAGGGTTTGGGTTAGGTTTAGGTTTTGGTTCGGGTTAGTGTTAGGGTTAGATTTAGGGTTTGGATAAGGGTTAGGGTTAGGGATAGGGTTTGTGTTAGGGTTAGCATTAGGTTTAGGGTTTGAGTTTGGGTTAGGGTTAGGGTTAGGGTTAGGGTTAGGTTTAGCGTTAGGGTTTGTGTTAGAGTTAGGTTTAGGATAAGGCTTGGGGTTAGGGTTAGGGTTAGGGTTTGTGTTAGGGTTAGTGTTAGGGTTTGGGTATGGGTTAGGTTTAGGTTTAATGTTTGGGTTAGGTTTAGGGTTAGGGTTAGTGTTAGGGTTTGGGTTAGTGTTAGGTACAGGGTTAGGGTTAGGGTTAGGGTTAGGGTTAGGGTTAGAGTTACGGTTAGAGTTTGGGTTAGGGTTAGGGTTAGGGTTAGATTTAGGGTTTGGGTTTGGGTTTGGGTTAGGGTTAGGGTTTGTGTTAGGGTTAGGTTTAGGGTTAGGTTTAGGGCTAGGGTTAGGTTTAGCGTTAGCGTTTGGGTTAGGGTTAGGTTTAGGGTTAATGTTTGGGTTAGGGTTAGGGTTAGGGTTTGGGTTAGGGTTAGGGTTGGGGTTAGGGTTTGGGTTAGGGTTAGGTTTAGGGTTAGGGTTTGGGTTAGGGTTATTTTTAGTTTTAATGTTTGGGTTAGGGTAAGGGTTAGGTATAGGGTTAGGCTTTTGTTTAGTATTAGGTTTAGTGTTAGGGTTAGGGTACGGGTAGAGGATGGGTTAGGGTTATGGTTAGGGTTAGGGTTTGGGTTTGGTTTAGGGTTAAGGTTAGGGTTAGGGTGTGTGTTAGGTTTAGGTTTAGTGTGAGGATTTGGGTTAGGGTTAGGTTTCGGTTTAGGCTTTGGGTTTGGGTTAGGGTTAGGGTGAGGATTAGCGTAAGGGTTTGGGTTTGGGTTAGGGTTAAGGTTAGGGTTTGTTTTCGGTTAGGGTTAATTTTAGGGTTAGGGTTAGGTTTAGAGTTTGA
>JAJHUQ010000053.1:3457500-3462500 GCA_035773235.1 Eospalax fontanierii | reverse complement strand
TAGGGTTTGGGTTTGGGTTTGGGTTAGGGTTAGGGTTTGTGTTAGGGTTAGGTTTAGGGTTAGGTTTTGGGCTAGGGTTAGGTTTAGGGTTAGCGTTTGGGTTAGGGTTTGGTTTAGGGTTAAGGTTAGGGTAAGGGTTAGGTTTAGGGTTTGGGTTAGGGTTAGGGTTTGGGTCAGGGTTAGTTTTAGGGTTAATGTTTGGGTTAGGGTAAGGGTTAGGTATAGGGTTAGGGATTTGTTTAGTATTAGGTTTAGTGTTAGGGTTAGGGTACGGGTAGAGGATGGGTTAGGGTTATGGTTGGGTTAGGGTTTGGGTTTGGGTTAGGGTTAAGGTTAGGGTTAGGGTGTGTGTTAAGTTTAGGTTTAGTGTGAGGATTTGGGTTAGGGTTAGGTTTCGGTTTAGGCTTTGGGTTTGGGTTAGGGTTGGGTGAGGATTAGCGTAAGGGTTTGGGTTTGGGTTAGGGTTAAGGTTAGGGTTTGGTTTCGGTTAGGGTTAATGTTAGGGTTAGGGTTAGGTTTAGAGTTTGAGTTAGGGTTTGGTTTGGGTTAGGGTTAGGGTTAGGTTTAGGGTTAGGGTTAGTGTTAGGGTTAGGTTTAGGGTTTGAGTTTGGGTTAGGGTTAGGGTTAGGGTTAGGGTTAGGGTTAGGGTTAGTGTTGTGTTTAGACTTAGGCTTAGGGTTAGGGTTAGGGTTAGGTTTTGTGTTAGGGTTAGAGTTACGGTTTGGGTTAGAGTTAGGGTTAGGTTTAATGTTTGGGTTAGGGTTAGGGTTAGGGTTAGTGTTAGGGTTTGGGTTAGTGTTAGGTTTAGGGTTAGGGTTAGGGTTAGGGTTAGAGTTATGGTTAGTGCTTGGGTTAGGGTTAGGGTTAGGTTCAGGTTTTGGGTTTGGGTTTGGGTTAGGGTTAGGGTTTGCGTTAGGGTTAGGTTTAGGGTTAGGTTTTGGGCTAGGGTTACGTTTAGGGTTAGCGTTTGGGTTAGGGTTAGGTTTAGGCTTAATGTTTGGGTTAGGGTTAGGGTTAGGTTTTGGGTTAGGGTTAGGGTTTGGGTTAGGGTTAGTTTTAGGGTAAGAGTTTGATATAAGGTTAGTTTTAGGGGTAGGGGTAGGGTTAGAGTTAGGGTTAGGGTTAGTGTTAGTTTTAGGGTTAGGTTTACGATTAGGGTTTGGGTTAGTGTTAGGCTTAGGGTTAGGGTTAGGGTTTGGATTTGGGTTAGGGTTAAGGTTAGGGTTAGGGTGTGTGTTAGGTTTAGGATTAGTGTGAGGATTTGGGTTAGGGTTAGGTTTCAGTTTAGGCTTTGGGTTAGGGATAGGGTTAGGGTTAGGGTTAGATTTAGTGTTTGGGTTTGGGTTTGGGTAAGGGCTAGGGTGAGGATTAGTGTAAGGATTTGGGTTTGGGTTTGGGTTAGTGTTAAGATTAGGGTTTGGTTTCTTTTAGGGTTAATGTTAGGGTTAGGGTTAGGTTTAGGGTTTGAGTTAGGGTTTGGTTTGGGTTAGGGTTAGGGTTAGGTTTAGGGTTAGGGTTAGTGTTAGGGTTAGTGTTAGGGTTTGATTTTGGGTTACGGTTAGGGTTAGGGTTAGGGTTAGGGTTAGTGTTAGGTTTAGACTTAGGCTTAGGGTTAGGGTTAGGTTTAGGTTTTGTGTTAGGGTTAGAGTTACGGTTTGGGTTAGGGTTAGGTTTACGTTTAATGTTTGGGTTAGGATTAGGTTTAGGGTTAGTGTTAGGTTTAGGGTTAGGGTTACGGTTAGGTTCAGGGTTTGGGTTTGGGTTTGGGATAGGGTTAGGGTTAGGATTTGTGTTCGAGTTAGGTTTGGGGTTAGGTTTTGGGCTAGGGTTAGGTTTAGGGTTAGCGTTTGGGTTAGGTTTAGGTTTAGGGTTAATGTTTGTTTTAGGGTTAGGGTTAGGGTTTGGGTTAGGGTTAGGGTTTGGGTTAGGGTTAGTTTTAGGGTTAATGTTTGTGATAGGGTTAGTTTTAGGGTTAATGTTTGGGTTAGGGTAAGGGTTAGGGGTTTGTTTAGTATTAGGTTGAGTGTTAGGGTTAGGGTACGGGTAGAGGATGGGTTAGGGTTATGGTTAGGGTTAGGGTTTGGGTTTTGGTTAGGGTTAGGGTTAGGATTTGTATTAGAGTTAGGTTTAGGGTTAGGGTTTAAGTTAGGGTTATGGTTAGGGTTAGGGTTTCCGTTTGGTTTAGGGTGAGTGTTAGGGTTAGGGTTAGTGTTAGGCTTAGCGTTTGGGTTTGGGTTGGGTTTAGTGTTAGGGTTAGGGTTAGGGTTTAGGGTGAGGGTTTGCGATAAGGTTAGTGTTTGGGTAAGGGTTAGTGTTAGGATTACGGTTAGGGTTAGGGTTAGGGTTAGGTTTAGCGTTTGGGTTAGGGTTAAGTTTAGGCTAAGGTTAGTGTTAGCGCTTGGGTTGGGTTTAGGGTTAGGGTTAGGGTTAGGGTTAGGGTTAGGGTGTGCGTTTGGATTAGGGTAAGGTTTAGGGTTAGGGTTAGGTTTAGGGATAGAGTTATGGTTTGGGTTCTGGTTATGGTTAGGGTTTGGGTAAGAGTTAGGTTTAGGGTTAGGGTTAGGTTTTGGTTTATGTTTAGGGTTAGGGTTAGGGTTAGGGTTAGGGTTAGGGTTAGGGTTAGGGTTTTCGTTTGTGTTAGGGTTACTTTTAGGTTTAGGTTTAGGATTAGGAATAGGGATAGGGTTTGTTTTAGGGTTAGGTTTTGTGTTAGGCTTAGGGTTTGGGTTTGGGTTAGGGTTAGGGTTAGGGTTAGGGTTAGGGTCAGGGTTAGGTTTAGTGTTATGGTTAGTGTTAGGGATAAATTTTGGGTTTGGTTTAGGTTTAAGGTTAGGTTTTGGGATAGAGTTATGGTTTGGGTTAGGGTTAGTGTTAGGTTTTCGCTTAGGGTTACGTTGAGAATTAGGGTTATTGTTTGGGTTTGGTTTAGGATTATTCTTGGGGATAGGGTTAGTGTAAGTGTTAGGTTTTGGTTTGGTTAGGGTTAAGGTTTGGGTTAGGGTTAGGGTTTGGATTAGGGTTAGGGTTAGGGTTAGTGTTTGGGTTAGGGTTAGGGTTAGGGTTAGGGTTAGGGTTAGGTTTACGGTTAGGGTTTGGGTTTGGGTTAGTGTTTTGGTTAGGGTTAGGGTTTGGATTTGGGTAAGGGTTAAGGTTAGGGTTAGGGTCTGTCTTAGGTTTAGGTTTAGTGTGAGGATTTGGGTTAGGGTTAGGTTTCAGTTTAGGCTTTGGGTTTCGGTTAGTGTTAGGGTGAGGATTAGTGTAAGGGTTTGGGTTTGGGTTATGGTTAAGGTTAGGGTTTGGTTTCGGTTAGGGTTAATGTTAGGGTTAGGGTTAGGTTTAGAATTTGAGTTAGGTTTTAGTTTGGGTTAGGGTTAGGGTTAGGTTTAGGGTTAGAGTTAGTGTTAGCGTTAGGGTTAGGGTTTGAGTTAGGGTTAGGGTTAGGGTTTGGGTTTGGGTTAGGGTTAGGATTAGGGTTAGGGTTTGGGTTAGGGTTAGAGTTATGGTTAAAGTTTGGGTTAGGGTTAGGGTTAGGTTTAGGGTTTGGGTTTGGGTTTGGGTTAGGGTTAGGTTTTGTGTTAGGTTAGGTTTAGCGTTTGGTTTTGGGCTAGGGTTAGGTTTAGGGTTTGCGTTAGGGTTAGCGTTAGGTTTAGGGTTAATGTTTGGGTTAGGGTGAGGTTTAGGTTTAGGGTTTGGGTTAGAGCTAGTGTTAGGGTCAGGGTTTGGGTTAGGTTTAGGTTTGGTTCGGGTTAGTGTTAGGGTTAGATTTAGGGTTTGGATAAGTGTTAGGGTTAGGGATAGGGTTTGTGTTAGGGTTAACATTAGGTTTAGGGTTTGAGTTTGGGTTAGAGTTATGGTTAGGATTAGGGTTAGGTTTAGGGTTACGGTTTGTGTTAGGGTTAGGTTTAGCCTTAGGCTTAGGGTTAGGGTTAGGGTTAGGGTTTGTGTTATGTTTAGTGTTAGGGTTTTGGTATGGGTTAGGTTTAGGTTTAATGTTTGGGTTAGGGTTATGGTTAGGGTTAGTGTTAGGTTTGGGTTAGTGTTAGGTTTAGGGTTAGGGTTAGGGTTAGGGTTAGAGTTACGGTTAGAGTTTGGGTTAGGGATTAGGGTTAGGGTTAGGTTTAGGGTTTGGGTTTGTGTTTGTGTTAGGGTTAGGGTTTGTGTTAGGGTTAGGTTTAGGGTTAGGTTTTGGCCTAGGGTTAGGTTTAGCGTTAGCGTTTGGGTTAGGGTTAGGTTTAGGGTTAATGTTTGGGTTAGGGTTAGGGTTTGGGTTAGGGTTAGGGTTAGGGTTAGGGTTTGGGTTAGGATTAGGTTTAGGGTTAGGGTTTGGGTTAGGGTTAGTTTTAGGGTTAATATTTGGGTTAGGGTAAGGGTTAGGTATAGGGTTAGGCCTTTGTTTAGTATTAGGTTGAGTGTTAGGGTTAGGGTACGGGTAGAGGATGGGTTAGGGTTATGGTTAGGGTTAGGGTTTGGGTTTTGGTTAGGGTTAGGGTTAGGATTTGTATTAGAGTTAGGTTTAGGGTTAGGGTTTAAGTTAGGGTTATGGTTAGGGTTAGGGTTTCCGTTTGGTTTAGGGTGAGTGTTAGGGTTAGGGTTAGTGTTAGGATTAGCGTTTGGGTTTGGGTTGGGTTTAGTGTTAGGGTTAGGGTTAGGGTTTAGGGTGAGGGTTTGCGATAAGGTTAGTGTTTGGGTAAGGGTTAGTGTTAGGATTAGGGTTAGGGTTAGGGTTAGGGTTAGGTTTAGCGTTTGGGTTAGGGTTAAGTTTAGGCTAAGGTTAGTGTTAGGGCTTGGGTTGGGTTTAGGGTTAGGGTTAGGGTTAGGGTTAGGGTTAGGGTGTGCGTTTGGATTAGGGTAAGGTTTAGGGTTAGGGTTAGGTTTAGGGATAGAGTTATGGTTTGGGTTCTGGTTATGGTTAGGGTTTGGGTAAGGGTTAGGTTTAGGGTTAGGGTTAGGTTTTGGTTTATGTTTAGGGTTAGGGTTAGGGTTAGGGTTAGGGTTAGGGT
>JAJHUQ010000053.1:3440000-3447500 GCA_035773235.1 Eospalax fontanierii | reverse complement strand
TAGGGTAAGGGTTAGGTATAGGGTTAGGGGTTTGTTTAGTATTAGGTTTAGTGTTAGGGTTAGGGTACGGGTAGAGGATGGGTTAGGGTTATGGTTGGGTTAGGGTTTGGGTTTGGGTTAGGTTTAAGGTTAGGTTTAGGGTGTGTGTTAAGTTTAGGTTTAGTGTGAGGATTTGGGTTAGGGTTAGGTTTCGGTTTAGGCTTTGGGTTTGGGTTAGGGTTGGGTGAGGATTAGCGTAAGGGTTTGGTTTTGGGTTAGGGTTAAGGTTAGGGTTTGGTTTCGGTTAGTGTTAATGTTAGGGTTAGGGTTAGGTTTAGAGTTTGAGTTAGGGTTTGGTTTGGGTTAGGGTTAGGGTTAGGTTTAGGGTTAGGGTTAGTGTTAGGGTTAGGTTTAGGGTTTGAGTTTGGGTTAGGGTTAGGGTTACGGTTAGGGTTAGGGTTAGGGTTAGTGTTAGGTTTAGACTTAGGCTTAGGTTTAGGGTTAGGGTTAGGGTTTGAGTTTGGGTTAGGGTTAGGGTTAGGGTTAGGGTTAGGGTTAGGGTTAGGGTTAGTGTTAGGTTTAGACTTAGGCTTAGGGTTAGAGTTACGGTTTGGGTTAGGGTTAGGTTTAGGTTTAATGTTTGGGTTAGGGTTAGGTTTAGGGTTAGTGTTAGGGTTTGGGTTAGTGTTAGGTTTAGGGTTAGGGTTAGGGTTAGGGTTAGGGTTAGAGTTATGGTTAGTGCTTGGGTTAGGGTTAGGGTTAGGTTCAGGGTTTGGGTTTGGGTTTGGGTTAAGGTTAGGGTTTGCGTTAGGGTTAGGTTTAGGGTTAAGTTTTGGAATAGGGTTAGGTTTAGGGTTAGCGTTTGGGTTAGGGTTAGGTTTAGGGTTAATGTTTGGGTTAGGGTTAGGGTTAGGGTTAGGGTTAGGGTTAGGGTTAGGGTTTGGGTTAGGTTTAGTTTTAGGGTTAATGTTTGGGATAGGGTTAGTTTTAGGGTTAGGGTTAGGGTTAGGGTTAGGGTTAGGGTTAGGGTTAGGGTTAGGGTTAATTTTAGGGTTAGGTTTACGGTTAGGGTTTGGGTTAGTGTTAGGGTTAGGGTTAGGGTTAGGGTTTGGATTTGGGTTAGGGTTAAGGTTAGGGTTAGGGTGTGTGTTAGGTTTAGGATTAGTGTGAGGATATGGGTTAGGGTTAGGTTTCAGTTTAGGCTTTGGGTTAGGGTTAGGGTTAGGGTTAGATTTAGTGTTTGGGTTTGGGTTTGGGTATGGGCTAGGGTGAGGATTAGTGTAAGGGTTTGGGTTTGGGTTTGGGTTAGTGTTAAGATTAGGGTTTGGTTTCTTTTAGGGTTAATGTTAGGGTTAGGGTTAGGTTTAGGGTTTGAGTTAGGGTTTGATTTGGGTTAGGGTTAGGGTTAGGGTTAGGGTTAGGGTTAGGTTTACTGTTAGGGTTAGTGTTAGGGTTAAGTTTTGGGTTTGGTTTAGGTTTAAGGTTAGGTTTTGGGATAGACTTATGGTTTGGGTTAGGGTTAGTGTTAAGTTTTCGCTTAGGGTTACGTTGAGAATTAGGGTTATTGTTTGGGTTTGGTTTAGGATTAGGCTTGGGGTTAGGGTTAGTGTAAGGGTTAGGTTTTGGTTTGGCTTAGGGTTAAGGTTTGGGTTAGGGTTAGGGTTTGGATTAGGGTTAGGGTTAGGGTTAGGGTTTGTGTTAGGGTTAGGGTTAGGGTTAGGGTTAGGGTTAGGTTTACGGTTAGGGTTTGGGTTTGGGTTAGTGTTTTGGTTAGGGTTAGGGTTTGGATTTGGGTTAGGGTTAAGGTTAGGGTTAGGGAGTGTCTTAGGTTTAGGTTTAGTGTGAGGATTTGGGTTAGGGTTAGGTTTCATTTTAGGCTTTGGGTTTGGGTTAGGGTTAGGGTGAGGATTAGTGTAAGGGTTTGGGTTTGGGTTATGGTTAAGGTTAGGGTTTGGTTTCGGTTAGGGTTCATGTTAGGGTTAGGGTTAGGTTTAGAGTTTGAGTTAGGGTTTAGTTTGGGTTAGGGTTAGGGTTAGGTTTAGGGATAGGGTTAGTGTTAGGGTTAGGTTTAGGGTTTGAGTTTGGGTTAGGGTTAGGGTTACGGTTAGGGTTAGGGTTAGGGTTAGTGTTAGGTTTAGACTTAGGCTTAGGGTTAGGGTTAGGGTTAGGGGTTGAGTTTGGGTTAGGGTTAGTGGTTGGGGTAGGGTTAGGGTTAAGGTTAGTGTTAGGTTTAGACTTAGGCTTAGGGTTAGAGTTACGGTTTGGGTTAGGGTTAGGTTTAGGTTTAATGTTTGGGTTAGGGTTAGGGTTAGGGTTAGTGTTAGGGTTTGGGTTAGTGTTAGGTTTAGGGTTAGGGTTAGGGTTAGGGTTAGGGTTAGAGTTATGGTTAGTGCTTGGGTTAGGGTTAGGGTTAGGTTCAGGGTTTGGGTTTGGGTTTGGGTTAGGGTTAGGGTTTGCGTTAGGGTTAGGTTTAGGGTTAAGTTTTGGAATAGGGTTAGGTTTACGGTTAGCGTTTGGGTTAGGGTTAGGTTTAGGGTTAATGTTTGGGTTAGGGTTAGGGTTAGGGTTAGGGTTAGGTTTAGGGTTTGGGTTAGGTTTAGTTTTAGGGTTAATGTTTGGGATAGGGTTAGTTTTAGGGTTAGGGTTAGGTTTAGGGTTAGGGTTAGGGTTAGGGTTAATTTTAAGATTAGGTTTACGGTTAGGGTTTGGGTTAGTGTTAGGGTTAGGGTTAGGGTTAGGGTTTGGATTTGGGTTAGGGTTAAGGTTAGGGTTAGGGTGTGTGTTAGGTTTAGGATTAGTGTGAGGATATGGGTTAGGGTTAGGTTTCAGTTTAGGCTTTGGGTTAGGGTTAGGGTTAGGGTTAGGGTTAGGGTTAGATTTAGTGTTTGGGTTTGGGTTTGGGTATGGGCTAGGGTGAGGATTAGTGTAAGGGTTTGGGTTTGGGTTTGGGTTAGTGTTAAGATTAGGGTTTGGTTTCTTTTAGGGTTAATGTTAGGGTTAGGGTTAGGTTTAGGGTTTGAGTTAGGGTTTGATTTGGGTTAGGGTTAGGGTTAGGGTTAGGGTTAGGGTTAGGTTTACTGTTAGGGTTAGTGTAGGGTTAAGTTTTGGGTTTGGTTTAGGTTTAAGGTTAGGTTTTGGGTAGAGTTATGGTTTGGGTTTGGGTTAGTGTCAGGTTTTCGCTTAGGGTTACGTTGAGAATTAGGGTTATTGTTTGGGTTTGGTTTAGGATTAGGCTTGGGGTTAGGGTTAGTGTAAGGGTTAGGTTTTGGTTTGGTTAGGGTTAAGGTTTGGGTTAGGGTTAGGGTTTGGATTAGGGTTAGGGTTAGGGTTAGGGTTTGGGTTAGGGTTAGGGTTAGGGTTAGGGTTAGGTTTACGGTTAGGGTTTGGGTTTGGGTTAGTGTTTTGGTTAGGGTTAGGGTTTGGATTTGGGTTAGGGTTAAGGTTAGGGTTAGGGTGTGTCTTAGGTTTAGGTTTAGTGTGACTATTTGGGTTAGGATTAGGTTTCAGTTTAGGCTTTGGGTTTGGGTTAGGGTTAGGGTGAGGATTAGTGTAAGGGTTTGGGTTTGGGTTAGGGTTAAGGTTAGGGTTTGGTTTCGGTTAGGGTTCATGTTAGGGTTAGGGTTAGGTTTAGAGTTTGAGTTAGGGTTTAGTTTGGGTTAGGGTTAGGGTTAGGTTTAGGGTTAGAGTTAGTGTTAGCGTTAGGGTTAGGGTTTGAGTTAGGGTTAGGGTTAGGGTTTGGGTTTGGGTTAGGGTTAGGATTAGGGTTAGGGATTGGGTTAGGGTAAGAGTTATGGTTAATGTTTGGGTTAGGGTTAGGGTTAGGTTTAGGGTTTGGGTTTGGGTATGTGTTAGGGTTAGGGTATGTGTTAGGGTTAGGTTTAGGGTTTGGTTTTGGGCTAGGGTTAGGTTTAGGGTTTGCGTTAGGGTTAGCGTTAGGTTTAGGGTTAATGTTTGGGTTAGGGTTAGTTTTAGGTTTAGGGTTTGTGTTAGAGTTAGTGTTAGGGTCAGGGTTTGGGTTAGGTTTAGGTTTAGGTCGGATTTAGTGTTATGGTTAGATTTAGAGTATGGATAAGGATTAGGGAAAAGAATAGGGTTTGTGTTAGGGTTAGCATTAAGATTAGGGTTTGAGTTTGCGTTAGGGATAGGGTTAGGGTTAGGGTTAGGTTTACCGTTACGGTTTGTGTTAGGGTTAGGTTTAGCCTTAGGCTTAGGGTTAGGGTTAGGGTTAGGGTTTGTGTTATGGTTAGTGTTAGGGTTTGGGTATGGGTTAGGTTTAGGTTTAATGTTTGGGTTAGGGTTATGGTTAGGGTTAGTGTTAGGGTTTGGGTTAGTGTTAGGTTTAGGGTTAGGATTAGGGTTAGGGTTAGAGTTATGATTAGTGCTTGGGTTAGGATTAGGGTTAGGTTCAGAGTTTGGGGTTGCGTTTGGGTTAGGGTGAGGGTTTGCGTTAGGGTTAGGTTTAGGGTTAAGTTTTGGAATAGGGTTAGGTTTAGGGTTAGCGTTTGGGTTAGTGTTAGGTTTAGGGTTAATGTTTGGGTTAGGGTTAGGGTTAGGGTTAGGGTTAGGGTTAGGGTTAGGGTTTGGGTTAGGTTTAGTTTTAGGGTTAATGTTTGGGATAGGGTTAGTTTTAGGGTTAGGGTTAGGTTTACGGTTAGGGTTTGGGTTAGTGTTAGGGTTAGGGTTAGGGTTAGGGTTTGGATTTGGGTTAGGGTTAAGGTTAGGGTTAGGGTGTGTGTTAGGTTTAGGATTAGTGTGAGGATATGGGTTAGGGTTAGGTTTCAGTTTAGGCTTTGGGTTAGGGTTAGGGTTAGGGTTAGATTTAGTGTTTGGGTTTGGGTTTGGGTATGGGCTAGGGTGAGGATTAGTGTAAGGGTTTGGGTTTGGGTTTGGGTTAGTGTTAAGATTAGGGTTTGGTTTCTTTTAGGGTTAATGTTAGGGTTAGGGTTAGGTTTAGGGTTTGAGTTAGGGTTTGATTTGGGTTAGGGTTAGGGTTAGGGTTAGGGTTAGGGTTAGGTTTACTGTTAGGGTTAGTGTTAGGGTTAAGTTTTGGGTTTGGTTTAGGTTTAAGGTTAGGTTTTGGGATATAGTTTTGGTTTGGGTTAGGAGTAGTGTTAGGTTTTCGCTTAGGGTTACGTTGAGAATTAGGGTTTTCGTTAGGGTTTGCTTTAGGGCTAGGCTTAGGGTTAGGGTTAGTGTAAGGGTTAGGTTTTGGTTTGGTTAGGGTTAAGGTTTGGGTTAGGGTTAGGGTTTGGATTAGGGTTAGGGTTAGGGTTAGGGTTTGTGTTAGGGTTAGGGTTAGGGTTAGGGTTAGGGTTAGGTTTACGGTTAGGGTTTGGGTTTGGGTTAGTGTTTTGGTTAGGGTTAGGGTTTGGATTTGGGTTAGGGTTAAGGTTAGGGTTAGCGTGTGTCTTAGGTTTAGGTTTAGTGTGAGGATTTGGGTTAGGGTTAGGTTTCAGTTTAGGCTTTGGGTTTGGGTTAGGGTTAGGGTGAGGATTAGTGTAAGGGTTTGGGTTTGGGTTATGGTTAAGGTTAGGGTTTGGTTTCGGTTAGGGTTCATGTTAGGGTTAGGGTTAGGTTTAGAGTTTGAGTTAGGGTTTAGTTTGGGTTAGGGTTAGGGTTAGGTTTAGGGTTAGGGTTAGTGTTAGGGTTAGGTTTAGGGTTTGAGTTTGGGTTAGGGTTAGGGTTACGGTTAGGGTTAGGGTTAGGGTTAGTGTTAGGTTTAGACTTAGGCTTAGGGTTAGGGTTAGGGTTAGGGTTTGAGTTTGGGTTAGGGTTAGTGTTAGGGTTAGGGTTAGGGTTAGGGTTAGTGTTAGGTTTAGACTTAGGCTTAGGGTTAGAGTTACGGTTTGGGTTAGGGTTAGGTTTAGGTTTAATGTTTGGGTTAGGGTTAGGGTTAGGGTTAGTGTTAGGGTTTGGGTTAGTGTTAGGTTTAGGGTTAGGGTTAGGGTTAGGGTTAGAGTTATGGTTAGTGCTTGGGTGAGGGTTAGGGTTAGGGTCAGGGTTTGGGTTTGGGGTTGGGGTACGGTGAGGGTTTGCGGTATGGGTAGGTTTAGGGTTAAGTTTTGGAATAGGGTTAGGTTTACGGTTAGCGTTTGGGTTAGGGTTAGGTTTAGGGTTAATGTTTGGGTTAGGGTTAGGGTTAGGGTTTGGGTTAGGTTTAGTTTTAGGGTTAATGTTTGGGATAGGGTTAGTTTTAGGGTTAGGGTTAGGGTTAGGTTTAGGGTTAGGGTTAGGGTTAATTTTAGGATTAGGTTTACGGTTAGGGTTTGGGTTAGTGTTAGGGTTAGGGTTAGGGTTAGGGTTTGGATTTGGGTTAGGGTTAAGGTTAGGGTTAGGGTGTGTGTTAGGTTTAGGATTAGTGTGAGGATATGGGTTAGGGTTAGGTTTCAGTTTAGGCTTTGGGTTAGGGTTAGGGTTAGGGTTAGGGTTAGGGTTAGATTTAGTGTTTGGGTTTGGGTTTGGGTATGGGCTAGGGTGAGGATTAGTGTAAGGGTTTGGGTTTGGGTTTGGGTTAGTGTTAAGATTAGGGTTTGGTTTCTTTTAGGGTTAATGTTAGGGTTAGGGTTAGGTTTAGGGTTTGAGTTAGGGTTTGATTTGGGTTAGGGTTAGGGTTAGGGTTAGGGTTAGGGTTAGGTTTACTGTTAGGGTTAGTGTTAGGGTTAAGTTTTGGGTTTGGTTTAGGTTTAAGGTTAGGTTTTGGGATAGAGTTATGGTTTGGGTTTGGGTTAGTGTCAGGTTTTCGCTTAGGGTTACGTTGAGAATTAGGGTTATTGTTTGGGTTTGGTTTAGGATTAGGCTTGGGGTTAGGGTTAGTGTAAGGGTTAGGTTTTGATTTGGTTAGGGTTAAGGTTTGGGTTAGGGTTAGGGTTTGGATTAGGGTTAGGGGTAGGGTTGGGGTTTTGGTTAGGGTTAGGGTTAGGGTTAGGTTTAGCTTTACGGTTAGGGTTGGGGTTTGGGTTAGTGTTTTGGTTAGGGTTAGGGTTTGGATTTGGGTTAGGGTTAAGGTTAGGGTTAGGGTGTGTCTTAGGTTTAGGTTTAGTGTGAGGATTTGGGTTAGGGTTAGGTTTCAGTTTAGGCTTTGGGTTTGGGTTAGGGTTAGGGTGAGGATTAGTGTAAGGGTTTGGGTTTGGGTTAGGGTTAAGGTTAGGGTTTGGTTTCGGTTAGGGTTCATGTTAGGGTTAGGGTTAGGTTTAGAGTTTGAGTTAGGGTTTAGTTTGGGTTAGGGTTAGGGTTAGGTTTAGCGTTACGGTTTGTGTTAGGGTTAGGTTTAGCCTTAGGCTTAGGGTTAGGGTTAGGGTTAGGGTTTGTGTTATGGTTAGTGTTAGGGTTTTGGTATGGGTTAGGTTTAGGTTTAATGTTTGGGTTAGGGTTATGGTTAGGGTTAGTGTTAGGTTTGGGTTAGTGTTAGATTTAGGGTTAGGGTTAGGGTTAGGGTTAGAGTTACGGTTAGAGTTTGGGTTAGGGATTAGGGTTAGGGTTAGGTTTAGTGTTTGGGTTTGTGTTTGTGTTAGGGTTAGGGTT
>JAJHUQ010000053.1:3435000-3437500 GCA_035773235.1 Eospalax fontanierii | reverse complement strand
AGGGTTAGGGTTAGGGTTAGGGTTAGTTTTACTGTTAGGGTTAGTGTTAGGGTTAAGTTTTGGGTTTGGTTTAGGTTTAAGGTTATGTTTTGGGATAGACTTATGGTTTGGGTTAGGGTTAGTGTTAAGTTTTCGCTTAGGGTTACGTTGAGAATTAGGGTTATTGTTTGGGTTTGGTTTAGGATTAGGCTTGGGGTTAGGGTTAGTGTAAGGGTTAGGTTTTGGTTTGGCTTAGGGTTAAGGTTTGGGTTAGGGTTAGGGTTTGGATTAGGGTTAGGGTTAAGGTTAGGGTTTGTGTTAGGGTTAGGGTTAGGGTTAGGGTTAGGGTTAGGTTTACGGTTAGGGTTTGGGTTTGGGTTAGTGTTTTGGTTAGGGTTAGGGTTTGGATTTGGGTTAGGGTTAAGGTTAGGGTTAGGGAGTGTCTTAGGTTTAGGTTTAGTGTGAGGATTTGGGTTAGGGTTAGGTTTCATTTTAGGCTTTGGGTTTGGGTTAGGGTTAGGGTGAGGATTAGTGTAAGGGTTTGGGTTTGGGTTATGGTTAAGGTTAGGGTTTGGTTTCGGTTAGGGTTCATGTTAGGGTTAGGGTTAGGTTTAGAGTTTGAGTTAGGGTTTAGTTTGGGTTAGGGTTAGGGTTAGGTTTAGGGATAGGGTTAGTGTTAGGGTTAGGTTTAGGGTTTGAGTTTGGGTTAGGGTTAGGGTTACGGTTAGGGTTAGGGTTAGGGTTAGTGTTAGGTTTAGACTTAGGCTTAGGGTTAGGGTTAGGGTTAGGGTTTGAGTTTGGGTTAGGGTTAGTGTTAGGGTTAGGGTTAGGGTTAGGGTTAGTGTTAGGTTTAGACTTAGGCTTAGGGTTAGAGTTACGGTTTGGGTTAGGGTTAGGTTTAGGTTTAATGTTTGGGTTAGGGTTAGGGTTAGGGTTAGTGTTAGGGTTTGGGTTAGTGTTAGGTTTAGGGTTAGGGTTAGGGTTAGGGTTAGGGTTAGAGTTATGGTTAGTGCTTGGGTTAGGGTTAGGGTTAGGTTCAGGGTTTGGGTTTGGGTTTGGGTTAGGGTTAGGGTTTGCGTTAGGGTTAGGTTTAGGGTTAAGTTTTGGAATAGGGTTAGGTTTACGGTTAGCGTTTGGGTTAGGGTTAGGTTTAGGGTTAATGTTTGGGTTAGGGTTAGGGTTAGGGTTAGGGTTAGAGTTAGGGTTTGGGTTAGGTTTAGTTTTAGGGTTAATGTTTGGGATAGGGTTAGTTTTAGGGTTAGGGTTAGGTTTAGGGTTAGGGTTAGGGTTAGGGTTAATTTTAAGATTAGGTTTACGGTTAGGGTTTGGGTTAGTGTTAGGGTTAGGGTTAGGGTTAGGGTTTGGATTTGGGTTAGGGTTAAGGTTAGGGTTAGGGTGTGTGTTAGGTTTAGGATTAGTGTGAGGATATGGGTTAGGGTTAGGTTTCAGTTTAGGCTTTGGGTTAGGGTTAGGGTTAGGGTTAGGGTTAGGGTTAGATTTAGTGTTTGGGTTTGGGTTTGGGTATGGGCTAGGGTGAGGATTAGTGTAAGGGTTTGGGTTTGGGTTTGGGTTAGTGTTAAGATTAGGGTTTGGTTTCTTTTAGGGTTAATGTTAGGGTTAGGGTTAGGTTTAGGGTTTGAGTTAGGGTTTGATTTGGGTTAGGGTTAGGGTTAGGGTTAGGGTTAGGGTTAGGTTTACTGTTAGGGTTAGTGTAGGGTTAAGTTTTGGGTTTGGTTTAGGTTTAAGGTTAGGTTTTGGGTAGAGTTATGGTTTGGGTTTGGGTTAGTGTCAGGTTTTCGCTTAGGGTTACGTTGAGAATTAGGGTTATTGTTTGGGTTTGGTTTAGGATTAGGCTTGGGGTTAGGGTTAGTGTAAGGGTTAGGTTTTGGTTTGGTTAGGGTTAAGGTTTGGGTTAGGGTTAGGGTTTGGATTAGGGTTAGGGTTAGGGTTAGGGTTTGGGTTAGGGTTAGGGTTAGGGTTAGGGTTAGGTTTACGGTTAGGGTTTGGGTTTGGGTTAGTGTTTTGGTTAGGGTTAGGGTTTGGATTTGGGTTAGGGTTAAGGTTAGGGTTAGGGTGTGTCTTAGGTTTAGGTTTAGTGTGACTATTTGGGTTAGGGTTAGGTTTCAGTTTAGGCTTTGGGTTTGGGTTAGGGTTAGGGTGAGGATTAGTGTAAGGGTTTGGGTTTGGGTTAGGGTTAAGGTTAGGGTTTGGTTTCGGTTAGGGTTCATGTTAGGGTTAGGGTTAGGTTTAGAGTTTGAGTTAGGGTTTAGTTTGGGTTAGGGTTAGGGTTAGGTTTAGGGTTAGAGTTAGTGTTAGCGTTAGGGTTAGGGTTTGAGTTAGGGTTAGGGTTAGGGTTTGGGTTTGGGTTAGGGTTAGGATTAGGGTTAGGGTTTGGGTTAGGGTTAGAGTTATGGTTAAAGTTTGGGTTAGGGTTAGGGTTAGGTTTAGGGTTTGGGTTTGGGTTTGTGTTAGGGTTAGGGTTTGTGTTAGGGTTAGGTTTAGGGTTTGGTTTTGGGCTAGG
>JAJHUQ010000053.1:3417500-3420000 GCA_035773235.1 Eospalax fontanierii | reverse complement strand
GGTTAGGTTTAGTGTTAGGGTTAGTGTTAGGGTTAGGGTTAGGGTTTGAGTTAGGGTTAGGGTTTGGGTTAGGGTTAAGGTTTGGGTTAGGTTTAGGTTTAGGGTTAGGGTTTGGGTTAGGGTTAGTTTTAGGGTTAATGTTTGGGATAGGGTAAGGGTTAGGTATAGGGTTAGGCTTTTGTTTAGTATTAGGTTTAGTGTTAGGGTCAGGTTACGGGTAGAGGATGGGTTAGGGTTATGGTTAGGGTTAGGGTTTGGGTTTGGTTAGGGTTAAGGTTAGGGTTAGGGTGTGTGTTAGGTTTAGGTTTAGTGTGAGGATTTGGGTTAGGGTTAGGTTTCGGTTTAGGCTTTTTGTTTGGGTTAGGGTTAGGGTGAGGATTAGCGTAAGGGTTTGGGTTAGGGTTAGGGTTAGGGTTAGGGTTTGGGTTTGGATTAGGGTTAAGGTTAGGATTTGGTTTCGGTTAGGGTTAATGTTAGGGTTAGGGTTAGGTTTAGAGTTAGAGTTAGGGTTTGGTTTGGGTTAGGGTTAGTGTTAGGTTTAGGGTTAGGGTTAGTGTTAGGGTTAGGGTTAGGGTTTGAGTTAGGGTTAGGGTTAGGTTTGGGTTTGGGTTAGGGTTAGGATTAGGGTTAGGGTTAGGGTTAGGGTTTGGGTTAGGGTTAGGTTTAGGGTTAGGGTTTGGGTTAGGGTTAGTTTTAGGGTTAATATTTGGGTTAGGGTAAGGGTTAGGTATAGGGTTATTGGTTTGTTTAGTATTAGGTTTAGTGTTAGGGTTAGGGTACGGGTAGAGGATGGGTTAGGGTTATGGTTAGGGTTAGGGTTTGGGTTTGGGTTAGGGTTAGTGTTAGGGTTTGTATTAGAGTTAGGTTTAGGGTTAGGGTTTGAGTTAGGGTTAGGGTTAGGTTTAGGGTTTCCGTTTGGTTTTGGGTGAGCGTTAGGTTTAGGGTTAGGGTTAGTGTTAGGATTAGGGTTTGGGTTTGGGTGAGGTTTAGTGTTAGGGTTAGGGTTAGGGTTTAGGTTAGGTTTAGGGTGAGGGTTTGCGATAATGTTAGTGTTTGGGTAAGGGTTAGTGTTAGGATAAGGGTTAGGGTTCGGGTTAGGTTTAGGTTTAGCGTTTGGGTTAGGGTTAAGTTTAGGCTAAGTTTAGTGTTAGGGCTTGGGTTAGGTTTAGGTTTAGGGTTAGGGTTAGGGTTAGGGTTACGGTGTGCGTTTGGATTAGGGTAAGGTTTAGGGTTAGGGTTAGATTTAGGGATAGAATTATGGTTTGGGTTCTGGGTATGGTTAGGGTTTGGGTAAGGGTTAGGTTTAGTGTTAGGGTTAGGGTTTGGGTTTGGGTTATGTTTAGGGTTAGGGTTAGGGTTTGGGTTTGTGTTTGGGTTAGGGTTAGGGTTAGGGTTAGGGTTTGTGTTTGGGTTAGGGTTAGGGTTGGGGTTAGGGTTTGCGTTATTGTTAGGGTTAGGGTTTGGGTTTGGGTTAGGGTTAGGGTTAGAATTAGGATTTGGGTTGGGGTTGGGGTTGGGGTTAGGGTTAGGTTTAGGGTAGGGGTCAGGGTTAGGTTTAGTGTTAGGGTTAGTGTTAGGGTTAAGTTTTGGGTTTGGTTAAGTTTAAGGTTAGGTTTTGGATAGAGTTATGGTTTGTGTTAGGGTTAGTGTTAGGTTTTCGCTTAGGATTAGGTTGAGAATTAGGGTTATTGTTTGCGTTTGGTTTAGGATTAAGCTTTGGGTTAGGGTTAGTGTAAGGGTGAGGTTTTGGTTTGGTTAGGGTTAAGGTTTGGGTTAGGGTTAGGGTTTGGATTAGGGTTAGGGTTAGGGTTAGGGTTTGGTTTAGGGTTAGGGTTAGGGTTAGTTTTAGGGTTAGGTTTACGGTTAGGGTTTGGGTTAGTGTTAGGGTTAGGTTTAGGGTTTGGATTTGGGTTAGGGTTAAGGTTAGTGTTAGGGTGTGTGTTAGGTTTAGGATTAGTGTGAGTATTTGGGTTAGGGTTAGGTTTAAGTTTAGGCTTTGGGTTAGGGTTAGGGTTAGGGTTAGGGTTAGATTTAGTGTTTGGGTTTGGGTTTGGGTAAGGGTTAGTTTTAGGGTTAATGTTTGGGATAGGGTAAGGTTAGGTATAGCGTTAGGGGTTTGTTTAGTGTTAGGTTTAGTGTTAGGGTTAGGGTACGGGTAGAGGATGGGTTAGAATTATGGTTAGGGTTAGGGTTTGGGTTTGGGTTAGGGTTAGGGCTAGGATTTGTATTAGAGTTAGGTTTAGGGTTAGGGTTTGAGTTACGGTTAGGGTTAGGGTTAGGGTTTCCGTTTGGTTTAGGGTGAGTGTTAGGGTTAGGGTTAGTGTTAGGATTAGGGTTTGGGTTTGGGTTAGGTTTAGTGTTAGGGTTAGGGTTAGGTTTACGGTTAGGGTTTGGGTTTGGGTTAGTGTTAGGGTTAGGGTTAGGGTTTGGATTTGGGTTAGGGTTAAGGTTAGTGTTAGGGTGTGTGTTACGTTTAGGTTTAGTGTGAGGATTTGGGTTA
>JAJHUQ010000053.1:3380000-3382500 GCA_035773235.1 Eospalax fontanierii | reverse complement strand
TGGGTTATGGTTAGGGTTAGGTTTTGCGTTAGGGTTAGGATAAGGGTTAAGGTTTGGGTTTGGGTTAGGGTTAGGGTTAGAGTTAGGGTTTGGGTTAGGGTTAGGGTTAGGGTTAGGGTTTGTGTTAGCGTTAGGGTTAGGGTTAGGGTTATGGTTAGGGTTTGGGTTAGGGTTAGGGTTAGGCTTAGGGTTTGCGTTTGAGTTAGGGTTACGTTTAGGGTTAGGGTTAGGATTAGGTTTAGGTTTAGGGTTAGGGTTTGTGTTAGCGTTAGGGTTAGTGTTAGGGTTACGTTTAGGGTTTGGGTTTGGGTTAGGTTTAGGGTTAGGGTTAGGGTTTGCGTTTGGGTTAGGGTTACGTTTAGGGTTAGGGTTAGGATTAGGTTTAGGGTTAGCGTTTGTGTTAGCGTTAGGGTTAGGGTTAGGGTTACGTTTAGGGTTTGGGTTTGGGTTATGGTTAGGGTTAGGGTTAGGGTTTGCGTTTGTGTTAGGGTTACTTTTAGGTTTAGGTTTAGGGTTAGGAATAGGGATAGGGTTTGTTTTAGGGTTAGGTTTTGTGTTAGGCTTAGGGTTTGGGTTTGGTTAAGGGTTATGATTAGGGTTAGGGTCAGGGATAGGGTTAGTGTTAGGGTTAGTGTTAGGGTTAAGTTTTGGGTTTGGTTTAGGTTTAAGGTTAGGTTTTGGGATAGAGTTATGGTTTGGGTTAAGGTTAGTGTTAAGTTTTCGCTTAGAATTACGTTTATAATTAGGGTTATTTTTTGTGTTTGCTTTAGGATTAGGCTTGGGGTTAGGGTTAGTGTAAGGGTTAGGTTTTGGTTTGGTTAGGGTTAAGGTTTGCGTTAGGGTTAGGGTTTGGATTAGGGTTAGGGTTAGGGTTTGGGTTAGGGTTAGGGTTAGGGTTAGGGTTACGGTTATGGTTAGGTTTACGGTTAGGGTTTGGGTTTGGGTTAGTGTTAGGGTTAGGGTTAGGGTTTGGATTTGGGTTAGGGTTAAGGTTAGGGTTAGGGTGTGTGTTAGGTTTAGGTTTAGTGTGAGGATTTGGGTTAGGGTTAGGTTTCGGTTTAGGCTTTGGGTTTGGGTTAGGGTTAGGGTGAGGATTAGTGTAAGGGTTTGGGTTTGGGTTAGGGTTAAGGTTAGGGTTTGGTTTCGGTTAGGGTTAATGTTAGGGTTAGGGTGAGGTTTAGAGTTTGAGTTAGGGTTTGGTTTGGGTTAGGGTTAGGGTTAGGGTTAGGGATAGGGTTAGGGTTAGTGTTAGGATTAGTGTTTCGGTTTGGGTGAGGTTTAGTGTTAGGGTTAGGGTTAGGGTTTAGGTTAGGTTTTGGGTGAGGGTTTGCGATAAGGTTAGTGTTTGGGTAAGGGTTAGTGTTAGGATAAGGGTTAGGGTTAGGGTTAGGGTTAGGTTTAGCGTTTGGGTTAGGGTTAAGTTTAGGCTAAGTTTAGTGTTAGGACATGGGGTAGGTTTAGGTTTAGGGTTAGGGTTAGTGTTAGGGTTAGGGTGTGTGTTTGGATTAGGGTAAGGTTTAGGGTTAGGGTTAGATTTACGGATAGAGTTATGGTTTGGGTTCTGGGTATGGTTAGGGTTTGGGTAAGGGTTAGGTTTAGGGTTAGGGTTTGGGTTTGGGTTATGTTTAGGGTTAGGGTTAGGGTTTGGGTTTGTGTTTGGGTTAGGGTTAGGGTTAGGGATAGGGTTAGGGTTTGGATTTGGGTTAGGGTTGGGGTTAGGGTTAGGGTTTGCGTTATTGTTAGGGTTAGGGTTAGGGTTTGGGTTTGGGTTAGGGTTAGGGTTAGAATTAGGATTTGGGTTAGGGTTAGGGTTAGGGTTAGGGTTAGGGTTAGGGTTAGGGTTAGGGTTAGGGTTAGGGTCAGGGTTAGGTTTAGTGTTAGGGTTAGTGTTAGGGTTAAGTTTTGGGTTTGGTTTAGGTTTAAGGTTAGCTTTTGGGATAGAGTTATGGTTTGGGTTAGGGTTAGTGTTAGGTTTTCGCTTAGGGTTAGGTTGAGAATTAGGGTTATTGTTTGGGTTTGGTTGAGGATTAGGCTTGGGGTTAGGGTTAGTGTAAGGGTTAGGTTTTGGTTTGGTTAGGGTTAAGGTTTGGGTTACGGTTAGGGTTTGGATTAGGGTTAGGGTTAGGGTTAGGGTTTGGTTTAGGGTTAGGGTTAGGGTTAGTTTTAGGTTTAGGTTTACGGTTAGGGTTTGGGTTAGTGTTAGGTTTAGGGTTAGGGTTTGGATTTGGGTTAGGGTTAAGGTTAGGGTTAGGGTGTGTGTTAAGTTTAGTATTAGTGTGAGGATTTGGGTTAGGTTTAGTTTTCAGTTTAGGCTTTGGGTTAGGGTTAGGGTTAGAATTAGTGTTTGGGTTTGGGTTTGGGTAAGGGTTGGGGTGAGGATTAGGGTAAGGGTTTGGGTTTGGGTTAGTGTTAAATATAGGGTTTGGTTACTCTTAGGGTTAATGTTAGGGTTAGGGTTAGGTTTAGGGTTTGAGTAAGGGTTTGGTTTGGGTTAGGGTTA
>JAJHUQ010000053.1:3365000-3367500 GCA_035773235.1 Eospalax fontanierii | reverse complement strand
TAGGGTTAGGAATAGTGTAAGGGTTTGGGTTTGGGTTAGGGTTAAGGTTAGGGTTTGGTTTTCGCTTAGGGTTACGTTGAGAATTAGGGTTATTGTTTGGGTTTGGTTTAGGATTAGGCTTGGGGTTAGGGTTAGTGTAAGGGTTAGGTTTTGGTTTGGATACGGTTAAGGTTTGGGTTAGGGTTAGGGTTAGAGTTAGGATTTGGGTTAGGGTTAGGGTTAGGGTTAGGGTTAGGGTTAGGGTTTGCGTTATTGTTAGGGTTAGGGTTAGGGTTTGGGTTTTGGTTAGGGTTAGGGTTAGAGTTAGGATTTGGGTTAGGGTTAGGGTTAGGGTTAGGGTTAGGGTTAGGGTCAGGGTTAGGTTTAGTGTTAGGGTTAGTGTTAGTGTTAAGTTTTGGGTTTGGTTTAGGTTTAAGGTTAGGTTTTGGGATAGAGTTATGGTTTGGGTTAGGGTTAGTGTTAGTTTTTTGCTTAGGGTTAGGTTGAGAATTAGGGTTATTGTTTGTGTTTGGTTGAGGATTAGGCTTGGGGTTAGGGTTAGTGTAAGGGTTAGGTTTTGGTTTGGTTAGGGTTAACGTTTGGGTTAGGGTTAGGGTTTGGATTAGGGTTAGGGTTAGGGTTAGGTTTTGGGTTAGGGTTAGGGTTAGGATTAGTTTTAGGGTTAGGTTTACGGTTAGGGTTTGGGTTAGTGTTAGGGTTAGGGTTAGGGTTTGGATTTGGGTTAGGGTTAGGGTGTGTGTTAGGTTTAGGATTAGTGTGAGGATGTGGGTTAGGGTTAGGTTTCAGTTTAGGCTTTGGGTTAGGGTTAGGGTTAGGGTTGGGGTTAGATTTAGTGTTTGGGTTTGGGTTTGATAAGGGTTAGGGTGAGGATTAGTTTAAGGGTTTCGGTTTGGGTTTGGGTTAGTGTTAAGGTTAGGGTTTGGTTTCTTTTAGGGTTAATGTTAGGGTTAGGGTTAGTATTAGGGTTTGAGTTAGGGTTTGGTTTGCGTTAGGGTTAGGGTTAGGTTTAGTGTTAGGGTTAGTATTTGGGTTAGGGTTAGGGTTTGAGTTTGGGTTAGGGTTAGGGTTAGGGTTAGGGTTAGGGTTAGGGTTAGTGTTAGGGTTTGGGTTAGTGTTAGGTTTAGGGTTAGGGTTAGGGTTAGGGTTAGAGTTACGGGTAGTGTTTGGGTTAGGGTTAGGGTTAGGTTTAGGGTTTGGGTTTGGGTTTGGGTTAGGGTTACGGTTTGTGTTAGGGTTAGGTTTTGGGCTAGGGTTAGGTTTAGGGTTAGCGTTTGGGTTAGGGTTAGGTTTAGGGTTAATGTTTGGGTTAGGGTTAGGGTTAGGGTTTGGGTAAGGTTTAGGGTTTGGGTTAATGTTAAGTTTAGGGTTAGGGTTTGGGTTAGGGTTAGTTTTAGGGTTAATGTTCGGGTAAGGGACAGGGTTAGGTATAGGGTTAGGGGTTTGTTTAGTATTAGGTTTAGTGTTAGGGTTAGGGTCCGGGTAGAGGATGGGTTAGGGTTATGGTTAGGGTTAGGATTTGGGTTTGGGTTAGGGTTAGGGTTAGGATTTGTATTACAGTTAGGTTTAGGGTTAGGGTTTGAGTTAGGGTTAGGGTTAGGGTTAGGGTTTCCGTTTGGTTTAGGGTGAGTGTTAGGGTTAGGGTTAGTGTTAGGATTAGGGTTAGGGTTTGGGTTAGGTTTAGTGTTAGGGTTAGGGTTAGGGTTTAGGGTGAAGGTTTGCGATAAGGTTAGTGTTTGGGTAAGGGTTAGTTTTAGGATTAGGGTTAGGGTTAGGTTTAGGGTTAGGTTTAGCATTTGGGTTAGGGTTAAGTTTAGGCTAAGGTTAGTGTTAGGGCTTGGGTTGGGTTTAGGGTTAGGGTTAGGGTTAGGGTTAGGGTTAGGGTGTGCGTTTGGATTAGGGTAAGGTTTAGGGTTAGGGTTAGGGTTTTTTTTGGGTTAGTGTTAGCTTTAGTGTTTGGGTTAGGGTTTGTGTTAGGATTTGGGTTAGGGTTAGGGTTAGGGTTATTGTTTGTGTCAGGGTCAGGGACAGGGTTTTGGTTAGGATTAGGGTTAGGCTTAGTGTTGGGTTTTGGGTTAGGGATCGTGTTAGGGTTAGGGTTTGGGTTAGTGTTAGGGTTAGGGTTAAGGATGTGTGTTAGAGGTAGTTTTAGGGTTAGGCTTATGGTTAGGGTTTGGGTTAGGGTTAGTGTTAGGTTTAGGTTTTGGTGTGGGGTTAGGATTTGGGTTTGGTTTAGTTTTAGGGTTAGGGTTCGAGTTAGGGTTAGGGTTTGTGTTAGGGTTAGGTTTAAGTTTAGGTTTAGGGTTAGGGTTAGCGTTTGGTTTAGTGTTAAGGTTAGGGTTAGGGTTCGGGTTAGGGTTAGGGTTTGGGTTTGGGTTAGGTTAGGGTTAGGGAATGGGTTTGGGTAAGGGTTAGAATTAGGGTTTGGGTTAGGTTTAGGGTTTGGGTTTGGGTTTTGGTTAGGGTTAGGGTTTGGGTTAGGCTTAAGGTTAGGGTTAGCATT
>JAJHUQ010000053.1:3295000-3297500 GCA_035773235.1 Eospalax fontanierii | reverse complement strand
GGTTAGGTTTTGTGTTAGACTTAGGGTTTGGGTTTGGGTTAGGGTTAGGGTTAGGGTTAGGGTCAGGGTTAGGTTTAGTGTTAGGGTTAGTGTTAGGGTTAAGTTTTGGGTTTGGTTTAGGTTTAAGGTTAGGTTTTGGGATAGAATTATGGTTTGGGTTAGGGTTAGTGTTAGGTTTTCGCTTAGGGTTACGTTGAGAATTAGGGTTATTGTTTGGGTTTGGTTTAGGATTAGGCTTGGGGTTAGGGTTAGTGTAAGGGTTAGGTTTTGGTTTGGTTAGGGTTAAGGTTTGGGTTAGGGTTAGGGTTTGGATTAGGGTTAGGGTTAGAGTTAGGGTTTGGGTTAGGGTAAGGGTTAGGGTTAGGGTTAGGGTTAGGTTTACGGTTAGGGTTTGGGTTTGGGTTAGTGTTAGGGTTAGGGTTAGGGTTTGGATTTGGGTTAGGGTTAAGGTTAGGGTGGGGGTGTGTGTTAGGTTTAGGTTTAGTGTGAGGATTGGGGTTCGGGTTGGGTTTGGGTTGGGGCTGGGGGTTGGTGTTGGGGTAGGGGTGGTGATTGGTGTAAGTGTTGGGGTTTGGGTTGGGGTTAAGGTTAGGGTTTGGTTTCGGTTAGGGTTCATGTTAGGGTTAGGGTTAGGTTTAGAGTTTGAGTTAGGGTTTGGTTTGGGTTAGGGTTAGGGTTAGGTTTAGGGTTAGGGTTAGTGTTAGCGTTAGGGTTAGGGTTTGAGTTAGGGTTAGGGTTAGGGTTAGGGTTTGGGTTTGGGTTAGGGTTAGGATTAGGGTTAGGGTTGGGTTAGGGTTAGAGTTATGGTTAAAGTTTGGGTTGGGGTTAGGTTTAGGTTTAGGGTTTGGGTTTGGGTTAGGATTAAGGTTTGTGTTAGGGTTAGGTTTAGCGTTAGGTTTTGGGCTAGGGTTAGGTTTAGGGTTAGCGTTAGGGTTAGCGTTAGGTTTAGGGTTAATGTTTGGGTTAGGGTTAGGGTTAGGTTTAGGGTTTGGGTTAGGGTTACTGTTAGGGTCAGGGTTTGGGTTAGGTTTAGGTTTTTATTCGGGTTAGTGTTCGGGTTAGATTTAGGGTTTGGATAAGGGTTAGGGTTAGGGATAGGGTTTGTGTTAGGGTTAGCATTAGTTTTAGGGTTTGAGTTTGGGTTAGGGTTAGGGTTAGGGTTAGGGTTAGGTTTAGGGTTAGGGTTTGTGTTAGGGTTAGGTTTAGGCTTAGGCTTAGGGTTAGGGTTAGAGTTAGGGTTCGTGTTAGGGTTAGTGTTAGGGTTTGGGTATTGGTTAGGTTTAGGTTTAATGTTTGGGTTAGGGTTAGGGTTAGGGTTAGGGTTAGTGTTAGGGTTTGGGTTAGTGTTAGGTTTAGGTTTAGGGTTAGGGTTAGGGTTAGGGTTTCTGTTAGGGTTAGTGTTAGGGTTTGGGTATGGGTTAGGTTTAGGTTTAATGTTTGGGCTAGGGGTAGGGTTAGGGTTAGTGTTAGGGTTTGGGTTAGTGTTAGGTTTAGGGTTAGGGTTAGGGTTAGGGTTAGGGTTAGAGTTACGGTTAGAGTTTGGGTTAGGTTTAGGGTTAGGGTTAGGGTTAGGGTTAGAGTTACGGTTAGAGTTTGGGTTAGGGTTAGGGTTAGGGTTAGTTTTTGGGCTAGGGTTAGGTTTAGGGTTAGCGTTTGGTTTAGAGTTAGGTTTAGGGTTAATGTTTGGGTTAGGGTTAGGGTTAGGGTTTGGGTTAGGGTTAGGGTTAGGTTTAGGGTTTGGGTTAGGGTTAGGTTTCGTGTTAGGGTTTGGGTTAGGGTTAGTTTTCGGTTTAATGTTTAGGTTAGGGTAAGGGTTAGGTATAGGGTTAGGCGTTTGTTTAGTATTAGGTTTAGTGTTAGGGTTAGGGTACGGTTAGAGGATGGGTTAGGGTTATGGTTAGGGTTAGGGTTTGGGTTTGGGTAGGGTTAAGGTTAGGGTTAGGGTGTGTGTTAGGTTTAGGTTTAGTGTGAGGATTTGGGTTAGGGTTAGGTTTCGGTTTAGGCTTTGGGTTTGGTTTAGGGTTAGGGTGAGGATTAGCGTAAGGGTTTGGGTTTGGGTTAGGGTTAAGGTTAGGGTTTGATTTCGGTTCGTGTAAATATTAGGGTTAGGGTTTGGTTTAGAGTTTGAGTTAGGGTTTGGTTTGGGTTAGGGTTAGGGTTAGGTTTAGGGTTAGGGTTAGTGTTAGGGTTAGGGTTAGGGTTTGATTTAGGGTTAGGATTAGGGTTTGGGTTTGGGTTTGGGTTAAGGTTAGGATTAGGTTTAGGGTTTGGGTTAGGGTTAGAGTTATGGTTAGAGTTTGGGTTAGGGTTAGGGTTAGGTTTAGGGTTTGGGTTTGTGTTTGGGTTAGGTTTAGGGTTTGTGTTAGGGTTAGGTTTAGGATTAGGTTTGGGCTAGGGTTAGGTTTAGGGTTACCGTTAGGGTTAGCGTTAGGTTTAGGGTTAATGTTTGGGTTAGGGTTAGGGTTAGGTTTAGGGTTTGGGTTAGGGTTAGTGTTAGGGT
>JAJHUQ010000053.1:3282500-3285000 GCA_035773235.1 Eospalax fontanierii | reverse complement strand
TTTAGGCTTAGGCTTAGGGATACGGTTAGGTTTAGGGTTTGAGTTAGGTTTAGTGTTAGGGTTTGGGTAAGGGTTAGGTTTAGTTTTAATGTTTGGGTTAGGGTTAGGGTTAGTGTTAGGGTTAGGTTTAGTGTTAGGCTTTGGGTTAGTGTTAGGTTTAGGGTTAGGGTTAGGGTTAGGGTTAGAGTTACGGTTAGAGTTTGGGTTAGGGTTAGGGTTAGGTTTTGGGCTAGGGTTAGGTTTAGGGTTAGCGTTTGGGATAGTTTTAGGTTTAGTGTTAATGTTTGGGTAAGGGTTAGGGTTAGGGTTTGCGTTAGGGTTAGGGTTAGGGAAAGGGTTAGGGTTCCGGTTAGGGTTAGGTTTAGGGTTAGGGTTTGGGTTAGGGTTAGTTTTAGGGTTAATGTTTGGGTTAGGGTAATGGTTAGGTATACGGTTAGTGGTTTGTTTAGTATTATGTTTAGTGTTAGGGTTAGGGTACGGGTAGAGGATGGGTTAGGGTTATGGTTAGGGTTAGGGTTTGGGTTTGGGTTAGGGTTAGGGTTAGGGTTTGTATTAGAGTTAGGTTTAGGGTTAGGGTTTGAGTTAGGGTTAGGGTTAGGGTTAGGGTTTCCGTTTGGTTTAGGGTGAGCGTTAGGATTAGGGTTAGGGTTAGTGTTACGATTAGGGTTTGGGTTTGGGTGAGGTTTAGTGTTAGGGTTAGGGTTAGGGTTTAGGTTAGGTTTAGGGTGAGGGTTTGCGATAAGGTTATTGTTTGGGTAAGGGTTAGTGTTAGGATAAGGGTTAGGGTTAGGGTTAGGGTTAGGTTTAGCGTTTGGGTTAGGGTTAAGTTTAGGCTAAGTTTAGTGTTATGGCTTGGGTTAGTTTTATGTTTATGGTTACGGTTAGGGTTAGGGTTAGGGTGTGCGTTTGGATTAGGGTAAGGTTTAGGGTTAGGGTTAGATTTAGGGATAGAGTTATAGTTTGGGTTCTGGGTATGGTTATGGTTTGGGTAAGGGTTAGGTTTAGGGTTAGGGTTTGGGTTTGGGTTATGTTTAGGGTTAGGGTTAGGGTTTGGGTTTGTTTTTGGGTTAGGGTTAGGGTTAGGGTTATGGTTAGGGTTGGTATTGGGTTAGGGTTAGGGTTAGGGTTTGCGTTATTGTTAGGGTTAGGGTTAGGGTTAAGTTTTGGGTTTGTTTTAGGTTTAATGTTAGGTTTTGGGATAGAGTTATGGTTTGGGTTAGGGTTAGTGTTAGGTTTTCGCTTAGGGTTAGGTTGAGAATTAGGGTTATTGTTTGCGTTTGGTTTAGGATTAGGCTTGGGGTTAGGGTTAGTGTAAGGGTTAGGTTTTGGTTTGGTTAGGGTTCAGGTTTGGGTTAGGGTTAGGGTTTGCATTAGGGTTAGGGTTAGGGTTAGGGTTTGGTTTAGGGTTAGGGTTAGGGTTAGTTTTAGGGTTAGGTTTACGGTTAGGGTTTGGGTTAGTGTTAAGGTTAGGGTTAGGGTTTGGATTTGGGTTAGGGTTAAGGTTAGGGTTAGGGTGTGTGTTAGGTTTAGGATTAGTGTGAGGATTTGGGTTAGGGTTAGGTTTCAGTTTAGGCTTTGGGTTAGGGTTAGGGTTAGGGTTAGGGTTAGATTTAGTGTTTGTGTTTGGGTTTCGGTAAGGGTTAGGGTGAGGATTCGTGTAAGGGTTTGGGTTTGGGTTTGGGTTAGTGTTAAGGTTAGGGTTTGGTTTCTTTTAGGGTCAATGTTAGGCTTTGGGTTAGGTTTAGGGTTTGAGTTAGGGTTTTGTTTGGGTTAGGGTTAGGGTTAGGTTTAGGGTTTGGTTTTGGGTTTGGGTTACGGTTAGGGTTTGTTTTAGGGTTAGGTTTAGGGTTAGGTTTTGAGCTAGGGTTAGGTTTAGGGTTAGGGTTTGGGATTGGGTTAGTGTTAGGGTTAGGGTTAGGGTTTAGATTTGGGTTAGAGTTAAGCTTAGGGTTAGGATGTGTGTTAGGTTTAGGTTTAGTGTGAGGATTTGGGTTAGGGTTAGGTTTCGGTTTAGGCTATGGGTTTGGGTTAGGGTTAGGGTGAGGATTAGTGTAAGGGTTTGGGTTTGGGTTAGGGTTAAGGTTAGGGTTTGGTTTCGGTTAGGGTTAATGTTAGGGTTAGGGTTAGGTTTAGAGTTTGAGTTAGGGTTTGGTTTGGGTTAGGGTTAGGGTTAGGTTTAGGGTTAGGGTTAGTGTTCGCGTTAGGGTTAGGGTTTCAGTTAGGGTTAGGGTTAGGGTTAGGGTTTCCGTTTGGTTTAGGGTGAGCGTTAGAGTTTGGGTTAGGGTTAGTGTTTGGATTAGGGTTTGGGTTTGGGTGAGGTTTAGTGTTAGGGTTAGGGTTAAGGTTTAGGTTAGGTTTAGGGTGAGGGTTTGCGATAAGGTTAGTGTTTGGGTAAGGGTTAGTGTTAGGATAAGGGTTAGGGTTAGGGTTAGGGTTAGGTTTAGCATTTGGGTTAGGGTTAAGTTTAGGCTAAGTTTAGTGTTAGGGCTTGGGTTAGGTT